>OZ035876.1:48599398-49158073 GCA_964034865.1 Eristalis intricaria
TTGTATGCAGAAAAATAAAAATAAAAGTTTGAGAAAAAATGTCCTGTATCATTGTTTGGTCGGAAACTTTTCAGACAACCCTCGCATTATAGTATAGTGTAGAAAAGTAGGGCGCTGTTGTTCATCCGTGAATGGTTAAAAGATCATATTTGCGGTGGCGAGTATGTTTGTATCGAGGAGTATGTCGTATCGAGATGAGTAGACTTATAGATTTTGAGAAATAACATACATTATCCCTCTTGAACGAGCACCCCTGTACAGCAATCAATCACAGACAGTGGCGAAAGGCCTCTCCATCTCTGAATTTAACAATTTCAAATTGGCCACAACGTGAATGAGTAATGATTAGCGGAGGCTCGAAGCGAAGTTTTCTTGCAGAGCTCTGATTTTTAAGGGGAATGAATGCGGGATAGGTTTTGACACTGCAAAACAATCACAAGGACACCTTGTACTTTAATTTGAGCATTGGAATACAACAGACGAAAATACAGTGGACTCCCCCTAAGTCGAATTGTCAAGGGATACCATACTTTGTTCGAGTTAGAGAGAATTTGGCTTGAAGAGAGGTTTTTGTATAGAAAATGGGAAATGTGTGTGAGTTTCGACTTGGGAGAGTCCACTGAATAGGAACTGGGCGGTGGAGACAATTGCATGGGAAAAGTGTTCAGATAAATTTTTGTGATCGTCGGGGCTACATCAAATAAAGCACTGTTTCAAAAACTTATTTGTGACTGCATTTTCAAACATCTGATAAACGGGTGTTAGGTTTTTAACCACTTGTGCAGCGCATAGTTTTGTTCTTATTCGTTGTCTTTCTGCGACCATAAGGTTTCTCCAGGCATTGCCATCTCCGACTTGTCGTCTCCTTTTGTGACACCAAATTAATCCTTATCTAGTTTGCCCCACGAGTCAAAGGTTCTTCAGACCGGATTCAAGTTTTCCATGACCTTATTGCACAAGTTGCGCTTTGGATCCATTGCAGACTGGCATAATTCACTGCAGAACCCCTACAGCTCATGGTTAAATATTGTCCTTAGCTGCCCCTCATCTAGGGTTGTACGATGTTGACAAAACATCGATGTTGACTGGCCGATGTAAAAACATCGACGTTCAACTTAAATATGGTATAATCGATGTTAAGCACAAAACAACGGCCTTCAATGTTAGCAAAAGGAAACCTACTGTTAATTGTAGATTTTGAATAATTTTCTGGGATTTCATCGCAATGACGTTAGCATTTCATAGAAATACCACCGATCAGATATATATATATAAATTGAGCCTAAAATGTTTGTCGGCGGTTGACACCTTAACGCCTTTATCGATTTCAAACAAACTTTCACATATCTTTGGTATTGGCCTATATATGGTTTGTGTGAAGTTTTGTTAAATTTCCTTCGACTTGCTTATAGGGAATTAGCAAAATCTATTATAGCGTAATGGTAAATAAGCTAATTAAATTGTTGATAGTGTTGATGTTTTCGAGGGATGCGTTTGTTAGTAGTTGGTGTATGTCGATGCTAAGAACTTCCTTTGCTGAAGTCGATGGCAAGAAACAGTTTCCAAAAAGATGCTCTATATTTATGACGTTGTTTTTTTTTTTTGTGTTCGTTTCGTACGACCTAAATGGAGCCGAACGAAGTTTGTGATGGCTGACTTGTTTGCCTTTGTAGGATATGTAGGTGACGACCTCGCTGGATTGACTCTCGTGTAGTGGTGGTGATAAAGTTACAATTTTTCGTCTATTTCGGATAGCAGTTCAAGTTTAATTAAACAGTGTAGATCCTGTTAGCTATAGACTTCAAATAAGGGTAGGTAGGCGCTGTACCTGCAGATCGGACCGCCGTGTCTGCAATTTCGTTGCCGCGTCTACCACTGTGTCCTGGAACCCACATTAGCTTGGGGACGGTTTGGTTATGGATGATTAGATCGCGAATTATCTAAAAATGAAATAATTAGTCAAAAATTACGGGTGAAGGGAAGCATACGCTGAAACTTACGCTTGTGCCACTTAGTTTTGTATGTAAGAGAAGACGAAGCAACGTCTGTGTTCATGACTGTGAAGATGATTTTCAGCAGAAATGAAGTATTACAGAGATAGCCGACTTCACAGCTGATTGCCCCTAGTCCATCGACGATTTTGAGTGCCTTTTTGACGGATATTCATGAATTTTTGACGGTTATTCACGAAATAACGTAAATGCCGTCCTCTGATTGATCAATTTGGATTATGAACACGTTATACAAAACAGGTGTCAAAAATCTTAAGGGGAAAGAGAGGTAGAGAAGTTGGGCATCTCTGTAATACTTCATTTCTGATTTTCAGTTGCAGCCTGTCACAAATAATCCCAGTTAAGGACGCAATTGGCAATATGTGTTGGAGCATTAACACATTTCATCCTGTGGCAGCATTCTATCGTTCCTTCGACTCGACAATAGTAATAGAGGGTAAGGGTACCAAAGAAAAGTGAAAACTGCTATTTGAGTTGAGGGCAGTATGTAGAAAGGATTCCCGCAGTTGATTAGGAGTGTATAAGGATAGTTGCAAAGTTTTTTAAGCGAACGATTGTAAATAAAATAATTTTACAAACATACTAAATGATTGCATTGTGTTTCAATTCGTTGTTAAGAAGTTAGAGCGGAACAACAGTTTAGAATTATGAAACATACAAAAGTTGCATGTGCCATAATTCATTCTAGTTTCAGGTAATCGTTGTTAAATTAGTGTTTAAAACCCCTCAAAGTGTTCGCCTAAAGTGCAACGATTCTCAACATGTTCAAAAGATCATGTGAAGTCGAATATTAGAGTCATCATTTCAATTGATGTTTGAAAACGTTTTGAGGAGGTTCTGGTGCAAACCACCTATTGTTGAAAACAAAGAACAAAAAAACACTCGAAAAAAAAGAGATCAACGTATCTTCGTGGTCGCTTTGGAAGTGTCAATAAATATACAGCTCATGAATTTAAATAACATAAAAAATAATTCAGCAAAATGTTATCTACATATTTGTGTGTAGAGATCTACACGTGATGGCTATTGCTGCTGCGAATAACTCTAGTAAATTATTTTTATTCTCCTTCCCCACATGTTCTTATTAACAAATTGCATACATTTGTTTTATTAAAAATTGAAACAAATATTTCTCCCTTATTCAAACTTTTTATGTATTTTCCGTTCCATCTTGATTATTCCCATTACTGTTATTGTTTTTTAGAAAAGTAAAAAAAAAGAAACTTGATTTGTCATTGTCAAAAACATTGTTAGGATTTTATCAGGTCTAGCAGAAGTGGTGTAAAGTACGTGATAATGCAATCAGCTCCCGCTCGCCTGAAGCATTTCATTGTCTCCATCAGAACTGTTTCCAAATTGAAAGCGCCGCTCTTTGCAGCATGATACAGCATTGCGTATTCACCAGATACCTGTTGAAGATAATGAGGACGATTAGTGTATGGGTATAAGAAATAATTTTAGATTGAGTCAGCAAATAAATATTGTTAAAGAATGCAATTTGTTTATCGAACAAATCAATGTTTGTGAGTATATAAGGTGCGATGTATGTTAAATGATTTCATGTGATAGCATTCACAGCCATCATTTGTTTAATTTGCGAGTCTTAAAAGCATCATTCGGAGTGAGTTGGCATCACGAGTTTTATGGCGGGAGGATAAGTGTTTTCGACGCATGCGAACAAATTGCGCAGTGGACTCATATGACGCAATTGAGTGTCCAAGTGCTGCTCTATTTAGTTAGAAGCAGCGACAGTCCCAGGTTAGTCCATTTAGAGCGTATAGACAACTTGGCTCCGTCCCGAAGAATCTTTGACTCCGAGCCTGTGGGGCAACGCAACAGAGGAGGTCCACGTACATGGAGTACACAAGTCGAGGGGGACTTTACCTGGGATGGTGTGCGAAGCTGGAGATAGCTGGCGAGAGATCGGGCCGGCTGTTGGGTGAGACACGTCCACTTCGGATTGTAGCGCCCTAGGAAGAAGATTAATTTCTTCAGCAAACAATTGTGTTGTCACAGGGTCGCCGTGGCGTAGTGGGTAAGTGCGTCGACTCCTACGCAGAAGGTGTCAGGTTCGATACCCGAATTTACCGCCTATCATAATTCACGGCTCCACCTATTTCGAGTCACTGACAATGCTCAAAGAGTATTCCTGTCTAGAAAAAGCTTCTCAAATTCGCCTTTCGGAGTCTGTCCCTTCCACGCGTGAGATAACAATAGCACGCACAACACGAGTGGTTGCTGAGAAGCTAGGCCAGGTCCACCTCGGACTGTCGCGCCACCCATATTATATTATTATTATAAACAATTGTGTTGTGTGTGATATCACGAGTGGATGGGACCTACAGTTTTTGAGCAGATTTCCACCACGGACATTTACAAAGCTTTATCAGCTACAAGAGTACCTTTTAACCAATGTCGGTTAAAGTCGGAGACGTGAGCATTGTTGTTGAATTCTAGAATTGAACTTGGCACCCGTGGTATAGGACGCTCCAAACCACTGCGCCACCACAACCACACCCGTCAAGTGTCGGCCAAATTGCTTTGTAATGCGGAACGTGGGTCGCTCTCAATAGCATCTGAGAATGGGAGCAAAGATAATAGCTCGCCTGGCGTGTGCATCGACTTCATAATTATCTGGTATGTATCAAATGTATTCTGGATGTAACTTAAAACTTAGTTCTTGTGCAGGTACCACTGCTCCTTTTGTTTTGTCAAGCATCCCTTGTAATGAAACTAGCTTTTTCTATTTATATTGTTAACGTGTGCAGTTCTTTTTATTTTTTACCACTCCAATTTGCTACAAAATGGAACAGCCAAGTGTGTATTCAAATTATCCACTAGCATTCAAAATTGACTGCTAACAACGAACTTCAGTGAAATCCTGGCACTGGGAACTTGATTTGTGGAGTTCCGTGATTGTTCGCGTGTTTTAGTGACATCAAGTGAAACGGACACAAAACTGCGCTAGCATTAGATGTCTCGAGGTGGCGTGCTTAGTATTATAGTCTCTTCGCCGTTCGGAGTCGGCATTAAACTGTAGGTACCTTCCACTCGTGAAAGAACAATAGCATGCACAACACGAGTGGTTGATGAGAAGCTAGGCCCTGGTCCGCCTCGGACTGTCGCGCCACCCATAATATTATTATTATTAGTATTATAGTCTCCTTGCCTATTTGAACAGATTTTTGGCACAAAAAAAGCGTGCAAATGTTCCCTGGATAATGCCAAAGTGGCTATAAAACTAAACACGAATGGATTTTTTGAATGGTCGGAGAGAAGGATTGAGCTGTTAACTTCGTCTGCTAACTTATGTTTATCTGTTGTTTAACTAACCTCACAATCTGCTTTGCCACTACCCTGCTCTCCGGAATCGGCGTCTAGCTTTGCTGGGCCAAAGATTATTCACAGAGACTGCAGATCCGCGAGGCTCCATTTGAACTATATGCGTTACCGTAGCTATTTAAAAACAACAGTGATCACCACTCTGTGCCTGTTTTTTTATAATCTGGAGTGTGAAACTGCAAGACCCTGAGGTTGCTGGACAGAAAAGCTGATTGAGGCTGATCTAAACCAAACTGTAGACTCAAAACCAATAAAAAAAATGTAGTGATATCCTCATGTCCTCCGATGTTTCCAACTAAGAGCGTTGTCTTAGTAAGCAATGAGTATTACCGACACATTAAGAAGGTACATTGCGAAATTCCTACATCAAGTCTTCATCGTGCTTAGTCAATCGAAATGTTCTCAACAAGCCACGGCACATTTTGGTGTTATTCCCCCTTTCCGGCAGAAAATCCATAAATGTTTCTACAATGAAACCGGACCCAGCTCGTTGCATAATGCAGGAATAGTCGGAAGTATGCAGCATTACAATAATTTAATTCACAGCAGCGTATTAAACGACAATAATTGTTATTCACGTCGTCATCGAATTCACATTTCAGAGAAATGATGTTATCATATCGGCTCCCAACTGTGAAATTTCATCAAAACAAACAACACGAAAAACAACACATCTAAACGTTCGTGTATACCATATAGCACTTTAAACAAAAGGTCAATTCCACATTTCTGTTGACCCAAATACTGCGCACGAGATACCACTTTAGCTCCCACACTTTGAGACCAAAGCTTCGAGAAACCCACACTCACCTGATAAACATAAAGCGGCATGTCGGGGAATGCGTCCTTTGTCTGCTTAAGTACATCCAAGTATGGAAGCCCTGGTTTCACCATCAGCATATCCGCACCTTCTTCCACGTCACGTTCCTAAAATCAATCAGGTTACATTTGCACACATAAGCACTGAACACACATCAACATACAATAGCTCTCTTCGCCAGTCCCTTGGACCCAGATGGGAGTTGGTAGCACCTCCTGTCACCGAAGGCTGGAGCGCTCTTAGCCGCATCTCTAAACGGTCCATAGAAATTCGACGCGAACTTCGCCGAATACGACAGCAACGACACGGAATTTTCCAGACCATTTTCAATGAGCATTGTTTTGATAGCCTTGATGCGATTGTCCATCATATCTGAGGGAGCTACGATGTGTGCCCCTGCCTTAGCGTAGGCCAGAGATACCTCAGCTAATCTCTTCGTACTGGCCTTGTTGTCGATATGCTCGCCATTCAGTATGCCACAGTGGCCATGGTCTGTGTAGGGACACAGGCAAACGTCACATGCCAGCAGTAGATCCGGGAACCATTTTCGCAACTTCGGAAGAGCAAGAACGACTGGATTTGTTGCATTATCTGCATGGGTTGCCAAATCGTCCTACAAGATAATATCATAATTCAATACTTTCTTTCACCAACACTACACATTTCATTCATCACCTTCAGACTGCAATCAACGACTCCAAAGAGAAGAACCGATGTCAATCCCTTGGCAACGAGGGGATCCAGATGTTCTTTCAACTTGTTAACACCCATCCGCGCAACCCCCGGCATGCTAGCGATCTCCTCCACAGCATCATCACCCGGTCTGTGAAGAGTTGAGAAAAAACACAATAGCACCTGTGAACTTCACGCAACATGTCCACTTACATAACAAACACAGGATACATGAAGTTGTACGCATTGAGCTGGCAATTGGGCTCCTGCAGAAGCCTCAGCGTAGGATGAAAAATTCCTGAATGCAATTTCTTCTCCATTATCTCAGAAATACTTTAACCGAACAGGTATTTGTAGGAACTAAACCGACGAGAAGTATACCTGCACCAGAGGATGATAATATGTTACAACTGTTTTGGTATAAGTACGTGACCGATAACCACACATGCACGGCGTTTGGCGACTGAAACCTGTGCCAGCATGCGGAGTGGAGGGGTTATATGTATATAACAATTTCTCCCCACATTTTACCGAATTGTGCAAAAAGTGCATGCGATTTCGTTTGTCTCCTCCGTCGGATACATTTTGGTTTCGTGATATTGGATGGACATTAAATTCTGTAATTTTTCCATATGACATTGATGGGAGTGTTCAGTGAAAATCAGCAATTTATTGCTGGACAAACGAGCAGTGACATTTATTTCTTTGGAATTTGTTAGCTCCTCTCTTCGATTTTTTGTTTGTTATTTGCTTCATCATTCTTCTTATTTTTTTTTCTCCGTTTTTCATTTTGTTTCATTGTCCAGCTCAGCGATGAGTTCAAGAAACATTCAGCGACAGAATGGGAGGCAGGAGTTCGAAATTCGAGAATCCACTGACTGGACGGAATAATGAACTTTTGGAGTCAACGCTGAAAGGTAGATGGCAGTGCAATATTTTTCGAACTAGATAGAGAGTTGTTGGAAAGATTTGAGAACAGATGGCCCTAGAGGCGAATTGGATTGTGAATCGGCTAGACGAATTTGAAGTTTGCATTATTTTTATTTGTATGCTTCGGATAACCATTTACGGAACTGATCTGAATTCCTGAAGTGGTGGACAAAGTTTCCAGTCTTGAATGATGTGACGTTTCCATCAGAAAGCATTTTCGTTGACGTGGAAGAACACACTTCTTATTCTTTGTATGGCGCTACAGTCCGGGTGCATCTCCCCCTGAACCTACAAGACTCACCAGCTACTTCGATTTCGGGATACAGCCCACGAATTTGGTTGACCATTTCCACGACTCACATGCGTCATCTTATACGTTTATAGTTGACGACTTTTTGGCCAAAGTCAACTTATCATTGCGCGCTAGGCGTCTATATATTTAACGTCTAAGGGAAGAGCCCTTAGACGTTAAATCTATAGACGCCTGGACAAACTCAAGTCGCTGCTTACTTGCCTACTTACATACTTATCAGCCCAACAACCCTTGGATGGTCCGAGCCTGAGCTATAGCCACCTTCCATTTTTTGACACTGCTTCCAGTCATCAAGACCAAGCGGTCCGTCCGCTATGACTTGGTCTTGACTTTGAGTCGAGTGGATCCAGGAAGCTAATGCGCTCGTAGTGGCCGAGTCAATGCAGTCCCGGACTACATCCACATCGAGGTACATAATGTTCACGGTTGTCTTCTCCTCCGTTCACTTCCCTCGGAGGACCGGTCTCCGTTCGACTCTCTACGGTTCGTGATATAATCTCTCGAAGAGACAACGGACTTCTTCATTGGCATGTCTCTGGACCGTGTCCCGTCTGTATGTATGCATTGAGGGAGTGGATTCTATTACTTAACTGTCGTAGACATTTTTTTACTTTTTACCGAGGAGCCAAGGTAGTTAGACGATGTTCCTAACGACCTTCAAAGTGCGAGCTTAAGACCCTGGTCTAGTATGCATCCTTCACCAGTATTGCCTTAAAACTCGTAAATATACATGTTCACATAGTAGAGTCGCTTTATAGATTGGGGCCTATCTATTTAATCCTGGGTGTTATGGCTTTTATCTCGGAGTAACTATATCCTGGCACCACGGCGGTCCTCGAAACTATCAGCCGGTTGTAGTCTGGCATATAGATTGTGGAGGCTGTGGAGATTGATTTCAGCGCGTCATGCAATTCATCGCAAAAACATCGCCGTATAATATATATGCCAATATAAGCCTGTTGTGCCGCCACGTTGGTGTTTCAAATTAAAGAGGGTTGCCTTGAATTATGACAGCCAACCAGTTTTCTCAACGAAATCTAGTTGTGCGTTAACCGGTACTTTGCTGAGATCGGTAAGATTGTCGTAGCATTAGAAGCTTGTAGTGGCATTCCTAGAAGAGGAGGTGCTGGACGCTTTCTTCCTCCTCTTCATCTAAGCAGCTCTTGCAAAAGCTGCTGGAAAATAGGCCTAGTCTCTATGCGTGAAGGCCTAGTAGGCAGTGTCCAGTCATTATTCCCACTGCAGGCTACTTGATTTTTCTGGGTCAGTCGTGGCCAGATCTTTTTTGACATTTGACAAGTGAAGCCTGTCAACCATCTGGTATGGGCTTTCTTTGAGTAGAGGTTTGACCTGTAACTTGAAGCTGTCTAGCTATCCGTGAAGATACAAACATCGTGGGCGAATATCACGTTCCACCTCAACCGCGACAGGGCTTCGCTAATCACCATTCCTTCTGCTAGGCAACTCACTTCAATTACCTTGAGGATCTGAATAACATAGATTCAAAGGACATTCTGCAATACACACATCGAATCCACCAAATGGCTATTCGATTCCAAGCAGGAACACAGCACGGTCAAAGGAGTAAATAGCTAAGTAAGCCAAACGTGACAGCACTGTGGACCAGCTGGTCTAAGTGGGCAAGATTTTCCATTAATCATGCAGTCACTTCTACTTACCTATACCTGCCATAGTGATGGTTTACTTCATTTATTGAGAACAGCCTAAAATGTCCTTTTCCATTTCGGTCCTTTTCAATGCTCGCTTTTTTGCAGCCTTTGACCAATCAAGCCAATGTCACCCGCGTCTGCTCACTCTTTAATGGAGTTCTGGAGTCGTACACAAATGTATCAAGAACTGTGCTGAAGAAGTCACAGCCCATCGGTTCTTCTTCTTATGTCGCTACAGTCCGGGTTGGACCTGGGCCTCACTCAACATGCCTCCCCAGCCGACTTTTTCTCTTGCCAGCTGCCGCCAGTTTCACTCACCAAGCCGATTGAGGTCCCATTCGACTTGTGTACGCCACCTTGTACATGAACGTCCTCTGTTGCGTTGCCCACAGGTTGAGAGTCGAAGATTATTCGGGCTGAAGATGAGTTGTCCATACGCTCTACATGTCCTACCAACATTAGGCATTGGATCTGTAGACGCCTGGCTAAACTCATGTCGCTGTACAGCTTATACAGTTCGTAGTTGCATATTCTTCTCCAAATGCCATCAACGTAAACAGGACCAAAGATTGCGCGCAGGACTATTCTCTCAAAAAGACCAATAGCCTCTTCATCCACTTTGGACAAAGTCCATGCCTCTGCGCCGTAGAGCAGGACGGGGATGATCAAGGTCAAATGCAGAGTCCACATAGTCTTCCAAGAGAGGGCTCTATTACTCAATTGCCTCCTGAAACCGTAGAAACTGCGATTCGCAAGAGTTATTCTCCGTTTGATCTCCGTACGATGTTGTTTGTAGTGTTTACTTGGGAAGCATACCGCATCGCATTGTCTGAATTCCTTTTTGACGTTGAAGGTCGCCGTGAGTTCGTTGGCCACTTTGATAGAGCAGCAAGAATTCTCCATTGTCATCCTGCGCATACTGACGAGTGTCAAATACAGCTCAGCTCTATACACGCCGTCGTAAGCGTCGACGAATAGGTGATGTCTATCCAACTGCACTTCTTGAATCCTTTTCTGGATCCGTCGCAGTGTGAAGATCTAATCTATTGTGGACTTTCCTGGTGTGAACTGCCACACTGATAGAGAAGATCTGTCAGATTTTTGATAAACGATTTCAAGCGAGCACACAAAACGGCAGAGATTATGTACGTGACATTAAAGAGACCATTGACAGTTTGCACAGCCAGAGGTTTTCTTTCTTATGGCATGGCTAACAGGCACTTTCAGGAGAAGATGAACGAAACAAAGTCGTTCCGCTGGAGCAATGGCAATATGTACGTACGGCAGAACAAGCACCCAGACTGACCAGAATAGACACTGTGTGACCTTGCGGATAAATCCTTAACCACTGCATTTGCACATGTCCAACACTCCTTTCAAGCACTAGATAGACTCGTTCAGTGAAACACACCATCGTTCAGTGGGACTTCTTGTATTGAATAAATACTATAAAACAATAACGGCAATATGTGATAAGATAACAAGTAAAATAAATGTTCATTTAAAATTATAAAACAATTTTCGTAAAACTTACAACCATACGGTGCCGGCAGTAAATGCCAATAATAATTTCTCACAATCAAACAAAATCTCCTCTCGTCAAACCTGAATCAATAGGCTCACAAAGAAAACATAACCTGCGACAATCGGATTCATTTCATCTTACACTCGTATGAAAGGCACAACATAGTAAAAGCATTGGCATTAATCTTCTTCACATTGTTCTTTGTCTTTGTACAGCTAAGATATTCTAGATTTCCTCGCGCATGAATTCCAAGGATGTGGCAAACTTGTAGACTATACTTAATACATATTCACAGTAAAGGCATTGAAATATTGTTGATATGGTGAGGAGGAGTCTTCACAACGAACGAATAAAAATGGATATTGTCACATTGAATAGTACGCGTTGCATGGTCGCACGCCACGGATTACAGCCGACAAGTGTGCAGATTCTCCGTGTCATGGGCACCGACGCATGGATGCACATCAACTTCCGACTGAGTGTGTGGTATGGACTCGTAATTGGCCGATGGGTCGTGGTGTGGCGTTGAGCAGCTCGCATTTCCTCGAAATTCAGCATCGTTCACCCCGATGTCCCTCGAAGTGGAAGCGGATCCTGTTGGAAAACAAAAGCACACCGTTACAGGTGAAGTCTGGCACACAGTGGATGATTTACCTTCAAGGGGATTCCTCTCCGCACACAGGGCGTTTGTTGTTCTCGCGCGGATGTTTTCCATGTTGATTCGCATCGATACGTGGCCGAATAGGAAGTAGCCGATTCCCATTCCGAGGACCACAGCCAGAAATACGTAGACATTGTAGACCATGACGGACAGCATTAGGAGATATCCAACAACATTTTGGAATAAAAATATCACAGCTTGACTGAGCATGCGAAGGAATCTCTTCGAGTCGACTCCGCTGCCCTGCGACGCACGTCGATCTGCGGTTAGCAGGTTTGTGGTTTCGGTTGCGGACGAGGACGCAGATCGCATGCGTTCGCGAGCCGTCCGCGCTTTGGCACTGGTTTGGAAGACCTGAAGTAAAAATGAAAAAGTGTTAGTTGCAGGGTTTCAAATGTCAAGGTTGCAGATTCGAGTGTGAATTCATTGATAAGACAGGAGAGAGACTTTCAGAGTTCATCAGTCTTTCCAGACGGAGTATAAGATCAAAGGACAGTCAAAGGCAGATCGACCTGCACTGTATACGACAGGATTACATCCAGCGTTTCCGGAGAGCAATTCCATAAGGTAGTACGGCAGTTATAAAAGGGGAGTATTTTGAAAATAATAGTAGTACGGATTTACAATGTACTCAACACTTGCAACAATTATAGAAGGAAGACTTCAAAATAAAATCAAAGGAAACCTACGAGATGAATAGGCTGCCCTCCGCCCACATGTGTAGAAGCTGCGTAGATCAAGCCAACACATTGCGCGTAATATTTGAGCAATGTCGGTATCATCAGTACTGCACAACGGACTGTGACTCTTTCACTACAAGTACAAGAATAAGGCAAGGATGCCCACTCTCATCTCAATTGTCCTGGATGAAATTATGAAAGAAGTTTGTCGGAGGACTTATTTGTCTACTCTCACACAAGCTCGACATCCAAACTAAATAAGAACACCTCGCAAGATTAGCACGACGCGCAGAAGACTAAGGCCATGAGAATTAACACCTGCGTTAGAGGAGACATTGCCATCAAAGGAAGCCCGAACATCACCATAGGTATTCATTAATTCATCATCATAGGTATTCATCAACAAATGCATCCATACCATAGCCTAACGCTATCACGAATGTGGATCTGTTAGGAATGACAAGAGAGGAACCAATTGTGACACAGATTAAGAATGAAACCCTTAAGGCAAAAGATCCAGAGATCATACAAGACCGGTATTCCTGTACTCCTGGAATTAGGAAAATGCAGCCCACTTGGAATAGTGTGAACACAGCCGCAACCAACTGAGTGAGATGGGGATGCTAAGTGCACCCCTATGCTCCCAAGAGGCGTAATAAGGGCGAAAAAAAAGACTCAAGGTCTTGTGGGTCTACGGGTCACCGTCGCCGGTCACCAGATTGTACCAGGTTCGATACTCGAATTTACCATCACTCCTAATTCAATTCTTTTTCGAGTTACTGAAAATGCTCAGAGAGTATAATTATCTAGAAAACGCTTCTCAAACTTGGTCGTTCGGAGTCGGCATAGAACTGTAGGTCTCATCCACTCGTGATAAACAATAGCAGGCTCAACACGAGTGGTTGCTGTAGAAGCTAGGCCCAGGTCCGGACTACCGCGCCACCAATACTCTATTTACTTTGAGGTAAGTGAGAAATAAGCATACATGTTCTTAGAAGAATTTCAATACTCTGCGGGAATTATTTAGCTGCATCCGAGGAATAAAGGAGTACGGAATGGCATTTACACCCTTACGTAAACATATTTGAATTTTTCCTTAAAAAAGATCTAACAGAGATCTGACTCTGGCACAGTACAATTATTAAACGGTATTGAAAGGTTATCGAAGCACTTAGCTACTGCACTAAAAATGGATGAAGCTCAAGTTCAATCAAGTAACGAAATTTATCTCTAAGCTTATCTATATATTTTTCTAGCCCTTAAAAAAATAGCAGTACGATCGTGAAAGGAGAAGTACCGGAGTACGGAGGTGTCGAAAATAGTTCAATCCTCCTACACCTGCACATGCCAATGACACATTTTACGAACACACAAGCCCCCAACCTGTTTGTCATTCGTTTTCATATCGTTCTACTGTTCTACGCAAACACACACTATACACATCATTGCATGTCTCTTCTCCAAGATCACATGACACATACTCCATAGCCCATAAGAGAACAACCGCAAAGCGGTAGCAAAATAAATAGTGAAAAATCACAGTAACCCGAAAAATCTCGGGTTATACAATGTCTAGCTGGTTAGAACAAATTGGTTCTCTCGAGCAATCACAGCCATCGTTGGTAGCTACAGCCAACGATTAAGGCAAAGAGAGGAAAGAAAACCGATTTTATTAAATCGGATAAATCCTGAAGAGCTTGCCGAAAAAGGCGCTAATTAAACTTAATAAGTAATAAAAAATAAAGTAGAGGAGTTACTTAATTAACGCTTCCTTTAGGCTATAATATGTTGCAGACACATGGAAGGTTGCAGAAGTGATAATGGTTCCAAAACCGGGCAAACCGTTAAGCAACAAAAAGTCGTACACACTCCTTTTACCAATAGTATCCAACATTTTTGAAAAACTTCTGTTGAAACGCATACAAAAATTTATCGAAGACAAACAACTAATACCTGCCCATCAGTTTGGGTTTCGAGCGAAACACTCGACAGTTGACCAGCTATACAGAATAACGAATGAAATTTAAGGAGCATTAGCGGAGAAAAAGATCTGCTCTACCGCCCTACTTGACCGACAGGCCTTCGACAAAGTCTAGCATGATGGCCTAAAATACAAACCGACACCGGCCGGATTTTACTGTCAAGCTTGTATAAGATACTAGAATCTTATCTCGATTACAGGGTATTTAGAGTTAAACACGGAACTGAATACTCCGATTTTAAAGAGATCCCAGCAGGAATCCCTCAAGGGAGTGTCCTCGACCCTACATTGTACCTATTGTAGACTACAGACATACCTCAAGGGGAGGCTACAATTGTGGCTACATTTGCGGATGACACAGCGATCCTGGCAACGGGGAGCTCCGTTGAGTCCTCAACTGTAGAACTGCAACGAGCTCTAGACAAAATAAACCAATGGTCACAACGCTGGCGCATTGCTTCCAATGAGACCAAATCAAAGCATATAGATTTTACCTACAGAAATATTGAATATCTACCATTTTTCATTAATTCTGTACAAATACCGTACGCTAATGAAGCAAAATATCTTAGTATGACTATCGATGCGAAACTCAAGTGGAAGACCCACGTGAAATAGAAACGGGGTGACCTCGAATACCGCTATAGAGAAATTTACTGGATACTTGGAAGGCACTCCAAGTTAAGCGTGTACAACAAACTGCTGTTTAACAAGCAAGTACTGAAGCCTATATGGACTTACGACACACAACTACGAGGTTGCACCAAAGCAAATAGCAGAGGATTTATTCAGTCCTTTCAAAATAAAATTATACGGAAAAGTGGGGAGAGACCTAGGGATAACTACCGTCGACGAAGAAATAACAAACTCCGGACTCCGGACTTACGGAAGGTCCTTGTAGTAGAGAAAAACCAAAAGGGAAGGGTGTTTTTAGTCAGTACAATCTGACTCTACTATGTGGACACGGGTCACATAGTGTCTTGTGATCTTGATTTTCACCAACCCAAGTAAAACAAAAAGAAAAGTGCCACGAGACAAGAACTTTGAATACTTCGTGACGGCATACAACTATCTATCTTGCACTTGATTTCCATTGCCGAAATTCGCTTATTGACCACTTGATTACCAAAGACTATCCAACATTGGTGTCATTACAGCCGCACTTTAAATGAAAGAATCTGTGCAAGCAAACAAAAAAAAACCCAGAGTCTGATTGAGCAGTTCATGATTAATGCCTTTAAACATCTTCGATTCATCAGTCTATTTGGGTGTTCACGTCGACATAGCCTCAGCAGTACATCGGAGGAAGCGGGGGAGGGATAGGCCGCAAATCGAGTGATGTTTCGTGTGGAACATGCCAGTTTCATTCCATATCGTCGCGTCTTCCTAACGACCTTGAATGCGGGAACACTTCTCGCATGCTGCGTGCATTTTAGGATAGACATAATATGTAAATGAGCTGCGGCAGAAATCCTCACGTGCCCACGTACGTAAAATGGCGTGGGTGCATACGTGTGAACTCCCACAAGAAGTAGACGCCCGTGTTATTGATGGGTTCATTAGTTAACCACCTCATCCCTGGATGAGAAGTGGCACCTACATGATAAAAGTTACTTTCTGTTTGATTTCTGTCCCATTGTTGATTTATCTAAGAGCTGGTGGTTGATCTCTCCACATATGAAGCGGACGAGAGTCACGTCCATTATCACATAGGAGGAACAGATGGGTTCACCAAACTCAGACTACCACTGAACAATAGTTGTTAATTTCATCAACCTCTCCTCGTCTTGACTACCACGACATCTACAACGGAACTGTGATTGAATAACTGCGACACACTCGAACACATATGCTTTAACTATAAACAATAGATAACAATTAACAATCGCATCACGCCCAGTTCTAAAGTAATTTCTAAAATTAAATCCACTCGTCGCCACTGTCGACGTCGACAGTATTGTTCCTCCTCTCGACTAAAGCTTTCAAAACTGTTGCAGTTGCTCTCCACCGCAACGTACTAAACAACAAGTCATACTCTGCTGAATCTTGAACGATGCCAGTAGCTTTGGGGCGTAAATAGCAAAAAAAAAAATAAAATCTTGACAATGTATTCAGAGAATATGATTCACTTCACTTTTGATCGTCGCTTCCGGTGAATCGTGCACAGTTGCATCGTGGCAGTGGGCAGGGAAATTAATTCGAAACACTTTGCATAAAGCTGGGAAATACAGTCGAACTCGAATATTTGATAATTCGAATGAAATTTGTTGGCAATAGCGCCAAGACTGAAATTTGCATGTAATTTGACTTCGATAACTCGAATTTCTTGATAACTCGAACATGTTATCTGGTGTCACCTTCGATAAATCGAATTCTGAAGAGAAATTCCTAAATTCTGCGTATTCCACAAGTTCGCTTCGGGGCACTGCGTTTGTATGTCCCTTTGATCTAGAATAAATAAAATCGTGGTTTTGGAGAATATTGTGAGCGGGGGAAGGCGAATAGAATTCCTTTGATTTTCAGAACTGGACGCCCAAATGAATGAAATGAGCGAGAAATTCAACAGCAGATGGCATTTGAAGCTTGAAAAAATACCACAAATATACAAGGTGTTACGTATGATGATATTCTGCAGGCAAATGGGGTACTGTTATTTAGGAGTTTTCCCACAGATGGAGATATGAGATGTGAGATGTGTAGAGATATTTAGATGTGAATCCGAATCTTCTCAGCTCGACAAAAACGGTGGTATCGGTTCATCACTGCCGCTAGGGAGGGAACTGGGACCTGTCATACATCATACACAACTTACAATTTTCTGTTTCTCAGATTCCACTGGAAGTATTGTATGATATCTTCTTTGTTGTATGATGTGTATAATTTTGACGTTTAATTTTGAATGGCAAAATTCATTGAAAACTAAATGAAACCCAGAGACCAGCGGCTCATACAACAAATATGAGAAACAGAAATCATACAGCAGAAGTGTCAGAATCATACAATGTATGAGATGTATGTTCTGTGAAATAGGCCCCTGGGATCTAATCGCGTAAGGCGACAATCGTCTCGCGCTAGCATTTCGAAGATAGTTTCGCTTCATGTAAGCATAAAAAACGATAGCGTCTGAGAGATATCGTTTTGCCTGCTTCGCGTAGACTGAAAACTGTCATTAACTATAGTCTCGACGACTGATTTTTGGCGACACCTATTTCAATATCGTCTCCTATTGAATGAGAACAAATTGTGTATGCATATCTTGTTTTACACTTTTGAGACATTTTTAGAGTGATAGATCGCATTTGGATTAGTTTTGTTCTCAAACTGAAATGAGAATGTGTTAGTGAAATTTGAGAGGAATTAGAGCACAGATGTAATTTTTACGTGAATGTTATTATTTTCAGAGCACTCAAACTTTAACGATCAGAGATAACCTATAATAGAGATAGATATCCAACTTCTACCCCCCTTGCCCCTTGATTTCATCCGACAGTGTTTTTTATACGCCTTTTGTCCCCTCTCTTTGAAAACGTGTGAGCTCTTGAGAACAGCTGTGGAGACAGCTGATACCCTTCCCCACCTTAGTAGTGGGGTGTATTAGAGTTCTTATTTCAAAATCCACTCGTTATTTGAACGTTATTTCAAATTTCGGTATTCAATTTTCAACATAGTAAGGAGGGGTAAACGAACGAACAAAGCGTATGTTCATGAAGTCGATTCATTAAAACTTTGAGCAATTTACAATCTGAAATACTTGGACATAATTAATGAATGCACAACATAGTGTGAATTTTTTCATATGAATAAAAATTAATAATACATTCACACGTTCAGTTAACCTATAATAAAAATATTATTGAAGCGTGAATCACAAATAAGATGTTTTGAAAACCATTTTTTAGCATTAGTAAAAGTTGCAATACATTGTTCTTATCAAATTGATTAACTTGACTTTATGAGTTTTTCAGAATTCATGATTTAAGCGTATAAAGCGGGCTTCATTTTTTGAGTTAATTCGTCAGTTATTTAAGAATTAATTTTAGGTCAAATAGTTCCAGTTAAATGGTCATTGCAATGCATTCCATTTTGCATTGTTACTCACGAAAGTCCATATAACAATGTAAGAAAATTCCCTTAAAAATACTAGTCAACTTTTGAACACCCTCCGAACAACATACCCATGTACGTTACATGGAAAGTATATGGATTCACACTAAATTCATGAATCTGCCGATTTTTTTCCCACTAAATTCACGAATCGACCGAGCGTTGTAAATGTATAAGTGAAATACAAGGGATAACCACTACATCTTCGTTGTGGGCTAGGGGTAAAAAAGGCTAAAGTTGGATATGTCTATCATCCATTATCTCTGGTAACGATTGGCGAGGCTATAGTGATGGTCTAACATGAAGCAAGTCATCGACGATATCATCAAAGGAAACCAAAGGACGATAGTCGTCTTACGCGATGAGAGCCCTGGCGATAATTGAGGATGATTGGATTCAACCACCAGTTGGTTGCAAATTCATTACTCATTTTGCGTTTATATTAAAGGACTCAAAAAAAAAAATACGATCTTCAGTCATTTCGTCACATTCTAAATAATAGGTATGCTCCTCTACGTTTTATGTGTTATATCGCAGAAAAATAAATATTTATACCAATTTTGCATTTATACCAATTTTGCAATTTTGCAATTTTGCATAATGTCGCTGTACAGCCCGTACAGTTGGTGGTTCAATCTTCTTCTCCAATAACCATAAACGCAGACTGGACGAAAGATTGAACGCAGAACTTTTCTCTCGAAAAGACCAAGTGCTTCTTCATCCGCTTTTGAGATTGTCCATGCCTCCGCACCATAGAGCAGGACAGGGATGATCAAGGTGTTATATTATGTTAGCTTCGTCCTTTGAGAGAGGGTAGTAGAGCCCTCAAATTGACGATTGGCAAGAGTTATTCTGCGTTTAATCTCGGTATTGGTGTTGTTCGTATTGTTTACTTGAGAGCCAAGGTAGACGATGTCCTTAACTACCTCGAAGTTATAGCTGCCCATTGTGACGCTCTGTCCAAGACGTCGTTTGGAAGATCGCGCCTCTTGTCACTGACTGTCACCTCTTGAAAAAGTCACTTTTTGACATTGAAGGCCTCGGTGAGTTTGTTACCGACCTTGATGGAGCAGCGAAAATTCTCCATCGTCATCCTGCAGAGCCTGACGAGCTTGACAGGAATGTCAAAACTAGACATGGCGTTGTATAGCTCTCTATGCATGCTGTCATATGCAGCCTTGAAATCGACGAATAGGTGGTGGGTGTCGATCTGCATTTCTTGGGTTTGTTTCCGGATCTGCCATAATGTGAAGATTTGGTCAATGGTGGACTTCTCCGGCCTGAAACCGCACTGATAAGGACCTATCACGTTGTTTACGAATGGTTTCAGGCGCTCACACAAAACGGCAGACAGGATCTTATAGGCGATGTTGAGGAAACTTGTCCCTCGGTGGCTGGCGCAGTTGAAAGGGTCTCCTTTCTTGTGGATCGGGCAAACGGTCAAACCATGTTTGAATGTTAAATATTGATGCGCATTTAGAACCATCGTGTGGAGTGAAGGGACAATATCAACTTTTTTATGTTCATTCTGGACATGGAACCATCGTGTGAAATGAAGGAACAATATAAACTCTCTGATGTTCGTTCTTGACATCGCGCCACAAGATTCAAGGAAGGGTTTGCCTAGAGTCTATTTATATATTGGGTACAGATATTGCCATCTGTTCGGACAGCCAGGCGATGATCAAATGTTCGTCGACTTCTAGGCAACTGAACTCTCTCTCGCTGCCTGGGTTCGATTCCGGGTACGATCCTAAGAATGGTGATTATAGTCGACACACTGACGAGTTATAATTGTATAGAAAAAGCTTCTAAAAGTTGGCCGTACGGAGTCGGCATTAAACAGTAGGTTCCTTCCACTCGTGAAGGAAGTTGAAAAGCTAGGCTCTGGTCCTGTACGGGATGGTGCCCCGTACTTCAAACTCTCGTTAATTCGAATTTTTTTGGAAGATCCTTTGAGTTTCGAACTATCGAGACTTTTTCATTTAAAGTAAAATTTTTTAAAACCCGCAGAAATTTAAAAATGCTAAAAAATCTGCTGCATCTTATCCCCTTGTTCGGCCAGTTCATCGGCCCAAACATTTCCACGATCGCAGCATTCTTATTTCGGCATTCACGGACTAATTTTAAGGTTATGAAGTTTTATTAAACTGCCTTGACGGCATATTGGCTGTCAACGAAGACAGTTATTCTTTGCATTGGCATTGTGATCAGATGAGATTTAAGTTGACGACATGCCTTCGAAATGCGAGGATTTCCGCTGGCGAGATGCTGGCGTAATTTGGGCTTCTGTAGGCTGAAGAGATGCACAGAGGATTTGAATAAATACCCCCACCGACTCTGCACTTCACCTTTGAACCGTCTGTGTATACACTCACAACCGGGATGAGGCCCATACGCTTGGTATCCCAATCTGCTCTAGTAATACTAATAATAATACGGGTGGCGCGACAGTACGAGGTGGACCTGGGACTAGCTTCTCAGCAACCACTCGTGTTGTGCGTGCTATTGTTCTTTCACGAGTGGAAGGGACCTACAGTTTAATGCCGACAACGAACGGCGAATTTGAGAAGCTTTTTCTAGACAGGAATTCTCTTTGAGCATTGTCAGTGACTCGAAAGAGGTGGAGCCGTGAATTATGATAGGCGGTAAATTCGGGTATCGAACCTGGCACCTTCTGCGTAGGAGTCGACGCACTTACCCACTACGCCACGGCTCTAGTAAACTCATAGAAAATCTGTAAAAAGGCTTACGAATATTTCTCCGTTAAAAATAATAATAATATGGGTGGCGCTACAGCCAGTAGAGGGCCAGGGCCGCGCTTCTCAGCAACCACTCAACTCTCAGGAGTGGAAGGGACCTACAGTTTTAAGCCGACTCAGAATGGCCAAGATTGAGAAGATTTTGCTTGACAGTTAAACTCTTTGAGCATTGTCAGAGACTCGGAAGGGGTGGGGCCGTGAAAAATGATTTTGGTCGTACCTGGAATCGAACCCATGCAGGGAAGATCAGTTGTGTAGGAGTCGAGGCACAAACCACCACGCTAACCTCACTTGTGCCTTGAAAATATTTGTTGTTTTCACGGACCAAACAATCCAATCAGAGATTAGCACGTACATGATTTCGTTTCCAAAATTCGTGAAGAACTGTCAAAAAGTTCGCTCGAACCCCCTTGTCCACCAAGGGGATAATCATTGGTGAAGTCGGCTATCCCTGATAGGCTGTTGCAGCCTTCTTCAAAAGCACCCACCCATCAATGAATGTGCATACCGTCGCTATCACCTACAACAAATGTTAAGTCGTCCAATTGGAGCCAACCGTGTGCTGGCATTTAACACACAAAGCCATTAAAAACAAGATTTCCACTCACGACAAGTTTTGCGCGGCACGCCAAGCCATGTGTATACATAAGTAGTCGCTTGAGTATATGCTCTTAAACCACTTATCACCTTCGAGTCGGTCGACTTATTTCAGCAAAACCCATCAAAACGACGCAAATCATGCTGAAAAATAGTTGTACTTGTAGTGCATACCGAATGAAGTTGAGATGTTTGTTTGAAATCTCTCAAAGAACGCGAGGGGCGTGCGGTTTGGTGTGTCTTATTAACCTCACAGGTGTTCACCTTGACTATACGGTAACAATTGAAAGTGTTTGTTGGTCGCAACAAGTTGTCGAAGAGCGGGAAACTAAAAATGATGGATAATGATGCGGGAAAACTTACTCGAGACCAAATTTATTAAGGATGGAAAATACACTACAGAAGTCTACAAGTTTATTGTGAAAGTCGTAAGGTTTACATTTGGAACGTATTCGCTTAGGTTAGGTTAGGTAGAGGGGTTGCTAGTACATTTACCAGCACACCTTGACCATGTTGGTCCATTGTGATAACCACAGTCAGACTACTACCACTTATTGACCAATCCAGTGATAGTGCCGTTCATTTGATCCCGACGGCAAATTGTGACTCGACCAGATGTGAAAACCAGATAAAAGCGTATTAACTTTACTTTCACTGGGATTCGAACTCAACCAACTGCGCCAACCAGTCGTCTAACGTTTTGGCTTACTTCACGATAAACAAAGGGAAGGAAGAATGAATTCGGTGTCATCATCATCAACATCTTCAGTGACCAGCATGTTCTACTAAAAGGGTCGCGAGGGTGAAACACGCACGAGAGATCTCCGCGCCACGCGATATTCCATCGACTCTGACTTAAATGCCTAAGCGCAACCAGGCGAATTTTTATACTGGTTCCAAACCTCGTCCTGGGCCTAGCAAGCCATCGCCGACATGATGGAATCGCATTCAAGCAACGCCCCTGATTATGATGGGGACATCCCGGCGGCTGAACTTATCGTGGTGGACGACGGGTAACAGATTTGTAGTGTTGCCATCACAGAAGTACCATGCACTAACGAAGGACATCGACATCGGCATGGGCTTAGGAAATGCACTGAAATTCATTACATTGGATGTTTCATTGATACGGGATGTAAGGCCAGCATGAATGTACGGGAAGCCCGGCCGTATCTTTATTCCATACAACTTAAGTCCGAATACCGAGTGGACAACAAAGAACTCGGTACTGAACAATAACAATGCCAAGGAACTCTACACAGACGGGTCTACGACCGGCAATGGAGTTGGAGCGGGCATTTACTCGGAACATCATCAGCACAACTGGTCGTTTTAGACAACCTGATTTCTGTGGTGTATTTCGTGCAGAAATTATGGCTTTTCCTGAAACCGCTGAATGGTTGTTGATGCGAACGATATCGAACGAGAGCGTCGTCAACTACACCGACACTCAAGCAGAATTATGGCACTCGAATCACCATTTTTAGGATCAAAATTGGCAATACTCTGCCGGATGTCTCTGAACGAGATAAGATATTGCAGCCTAACGGTGTGCTGGGTTCCAGGACATGGAGATATTCTAATCAGATGAGCTAGCCAGGAAGGGAACAATAATCATTGGAACAAAGATTGAAATCATAGAGCTAGCGATCAGCAGTGCCCGTGAAAGATGGAATAATCATAAGACGTGCCTACATGGAAAACAAGTATGGCCAAAAATGAACCACGGCCATGCTCGGTCTGTGCAGGAAAAACCTGAGGAAGCTAGTTGGAGTCCTTACAGCACACTGCACATTGGGCAGATAGGCCAAGAATAGGATTACCTTAGAACGAATTCTGTAGCAGATGAATAGGTGAAGAAGAGGGACTACTGAACACCTACTCTGCAACTGCCCTCCACTGGCCTTCATTAGGAAAAAAAAAACATATTTAAACGAAGTAACATATCCAAAGTATGTCAAATCAATCGGAGCGTTCGTCCAGGAAACAAAATGGTTCCAGGAGTAACGGACGGTAACCGACTCAGCGGTGATCTAAGTGAATTCATCGCTTTTGATGGAAGCCACACCACCTAACCCAACCGTTAAAATTCCGGGGGGTAATCCACGGACGAGATATCTCAAGGCGACTCGATCCTCCGCCATCGACTCTCACTCATCAGGAGTTATGCCCAAGCGTAACCAGTCGAGCTCCCAACCTGTGTCATAACTGCCTCAGCTTAACCAATCCTACAGGAAAGTTCAGCATTACTCCTCCAATCAATCGTCAAGAAGACCCCGAGGTACTTTAACTTCTCCACCTGTTTCAATAGAACTCCGCGAACATGTAGAATGCATTGAACAGGCGTTCTGGAAATGACCATAACCTCTGACAAACCTACAGAGTGGGCACTGGAGTTCTAACTGGGAAGATGTGAGGATAACTATGTCATCCGCAAAAAAAGATGACTTACTCTGAGCTCTCTCAATCCAGTCCATATAAAGAATGAAAAGAAGATGTGACAAGATGCACCCTTGGCGGAGTCCAACGCCCACGGTGAAAGGTGTTGATTCAGCACCGTTAACCCGAACACAGCTGCTGCATTTTGTGTTTAGGGTCTGATCAAATGACTCAAAAGAGGACCCTCAATCTCATACCGCTTTAATATTCGAGCTCAAAATGGGTTTTGTTCAATGCTAAGGAACTCAAA
Organism: Eristalis intricaria; assembly: GCA_964034865.1. NCBI lineage: Eukaryota > Metazoa > Arthropoda > Insecta > Diptera > Syrphidae > Eristalis > Eristalis intricaria. Next base: position 48,624,157 of record OZ035876.1, read on the forward strand.
CCACTAAATCAATCCAGCAGAACTCATAAAGAAGTAACTAGACGTGTCTGTAAACATTGATGTGGTTTCGGAGCCAGTTAAACGTCAATTGAAAAATATATGTCGTGTGACATGGAATTTGTAAAAAGAATTGGAAATTGTGTACAATCGAATTGTCATCATTAGTTCATCGCCTTGACAGCAACATCATCATCCGGGTACGGTCAAGTGGCGTTTTTTGGACTTGACTGTTCGGAGAGTAATTGGTACGGGTGTGTCGATCACTTTTGAACATACGTGATGCAGTTAAGAGCGAGCATGCATTCCGGCCAAATGAAATGATGACAAGAGAATACTTGACCGCGATTCAAACTGAAACTGCTGTTACGCATGCACATATGCAAACTTACATTGGAGTGACTTGGGAGGCTCAGGTACGAATGATGTCGTCGCCCGCAGAATGTGCCTACAAGAGACGTGCTAGTCGCTTGTATACTCGATAAATCAGCATTAATGGAACAGAATGGCAGTCGTTTGATGGTATGATGATTGCAAAACCGTTAGATATGCAGACTGTTTTAAGGAAGAACAAATTCGAAAACGTAATAATATAGGTTGACCTATGAGTGTTATGTGGAGTATTAACTGAACACGGACCATGTAATTACCACCTTCTTAAAATGGGCCTTACCAGTACAGAAATCTGTACTGTGACCAGAAGAAAGAAACTATGGAACTTATCTAATGTAATCGACTGTGGGGGAAACAATTCAAAAACAATATCTTTCAAGAGTACATAGTTCAGAGTCAATCTCTTTAAAAGGTGCAGACAAAAACCGGTCAATAGAGTGTGTCGTAAAACTAGACTAGGAAAGTAACTCATTGACTGACTTCACTGACTGGCTCGTCCCATAAGCAACAATGTCAAGGGATTCAGCGCGAAACGTGAGTCAGACCCTTTGGACTCATTGTGCGTTTTATGGCTACGAGAGACCAGGTTAGGTTGGGTTAAAGTGAAAGACTGTCAACAAGTAGCTGTCAAACCTAGGTCAGTGTGGACACGGACACGGACCCATTTGCTTGGTTAAGTGACTTCTTCTTCGGGAGGAGAGAGCGTTGCAATTTCAGAGAAGGTGCACAATAGTTTCATCCTCGTTTCCGCAGCTTCTGAAAAAGTCGTTATGGGGCAGACCCAACTTGAAGGCGTGAATTCTAATGGCACAGTCCCCAGTGATGACGCCAATAGCAGTTCATTCTGACCTCGTTCTGATCAGGCTGTGTGATCGTTTCGTATTGAGAGTAGGCCATAACGCCTAAAGGCCTTGCGCCCTAGAACAGATGTATCCACTTTACTTTCTGTCTTGCGGCGGGAGATTAAGGAGAACGTTTAAAGCTGCGATGGTTGGAGTATTTGCAGACTTTTTCAATCGCAGTCCACCATCTCGCAACACCATACAGTAGTATGTGCTACAAATAGTGGACTGGCTTGTAGTTCCCATTTGCATCCTACCACTCTTGCAACAAGCCGTAGAGGTTTTTCTGGTACACTCTTAAATGTTGGGCTTCCAACGCCATGCGTGATCTCACAAGATACAGTGTGGGGGTGTTATAGTCCAGATCATCTTGAACTATAAAGGCGTGGGTGGTAATGCTTGTCAGTGCTGTCAAATTAGTTTTGTTCATTTACTGCAGAATTTTACAGGTGGAGATGGGCATTCGTGCGTACCCATACAGTTGTCTAGTGAGCTAATGAGTTACCACTTCTTGGGATGAACGACAGTTCCATACAAGAGAGACTGATTTCAGTACCTTGAAGGCTTCTTACTGCCCGTGAAGATTCTAATGGCACGCGAATATTACATTCCATTTAAGGCAAAAAAGTAACATTAAGGTGCAAAGAGTCTTTTGGGCTGCCGAATGTCAAATTGTCGAATTTGTAACCTCAACTGACTTGAGCGCAGTTGAGAAGTTGCTGTCCCAAAGAGCCATGTCCTGGTTATCAGGGTTTCAAAATGCCTGCTAGAATCGAACCTCTGGGCCATACGATCTTCGGATATGTTGACAAATTTCTCAAAGATCTGCGTGTGCCTTTCGAAAATGAGGAGTGGAGGAGAGTAAGACGGATCTTACTGGCAATTTTTCGGGAAAATAGAACAAGAATAGTGATGCTCAAGACCTCACCTCAAGCGCATCTAAAGATCCAGGTCCACCGTCGATACTAGCAGTATTATGCTTGAACCTTGCTGAAGGCAACGACATGACATTATCTGACATATCAACATCTATCGTATAAGACTATCACACCTGTGTATCCTCCAACCAGTGAGCCATGTGTGCCAACAGACTCCATTTTTTCCTGTCGTTCCCGCTGATAATTGAGAGTCGCCAAACTACTATTCCCGTGGAAACGTAAGAGACTGTGCTCGTGGATTGAAAAAATAATTGTATTCAAAGCGCTATCAATTCTTGTATCAAATTTATGGAAATATCCAACAAAACGAAGAAGGTCGAAATTAATTTAGATGCAAACGAGCTCAATTTTGAGATGCTAATCTCTCTCACCAAAAAGATTCAATTTGAGATGATGTCTGCTCAAAAGTGAATGATGTCACTGATAGGCTTTCCGATTTCAATGTCATGAGTCGAAAGTGTTTCTTTTCGATTCTCTTTTGCCAAAAAACGCAATCACTCAAATCTCGCATTCAAGCGATTTGATGATCTGTGGTTTTTATTGTCACACATCCACACGTTTGCACACAGCTCATCAATGCAAAGTTGTCACTTTGACAGTCCATGCCAACGTACGCGAATTATCGTGCGGGAGCTTGCAAGCCGCAGCTATAAATCACAAGTTTCCATTTAAATGAAAGCTTGTGACCGGTGTTTTTCCCCGCGAGGAGAATGCAATGTGAATTTGTGCCGGTGACAGTAGAGGATATAAATAACTTCACTTTGATTGGATAGTTAGTGATTCTTTTCACGAGCAATCGTTATTGCATGCATTGTCTCCTTAAGCCAGATGACAAGTTGAATCAGGCGTAATCCTCTTTCATTCTTCTAGGATCTCCTTACGAGTACACCGAGGATTTCTCATTTTCATAACATTCAAATGAATCACAGTGCGCCCAGCGATGTTGACATTGGAACTGAATATAAAGTATGTTTGAACCATGCCTGTCTGGAAATGATGGCACTCACCAGAAGGAGGACGATGTACAAGAAACTGATTAGAATTCTGTCACCGTACATATTCCACTCTGTGTGCGAATACCAAACGCCAGCGTTTTCGACTGCCATTGTTGCCCCTTACCGTCCAGACTCATTAATTAAACAAACAGAAGACTTGAGTTGATCTTGAAAATTAAATTATCAATTTCCATTTCGTTGGAATCATTCCGCTCGGGCACATATTTCTAATGTAATCCAATCCAGTTGACTCAAATCATTCAGTAATTCAATTTGGAAACTTCACTGGATACACAGGTATGTGCATAAATACTCAATGAAGCAACCAACTACAGTCCAGACGCATCGTCGCAAGAGAGTACCTGGCAAGGAGACCAAACAACCCGAGTAATGACCGGCAATGTTAAGAGGTTTTTCTTATAGACATCCCGTGTACACAAAGCCTATGTCTACGTCGTGAAAGTTTTTCCGTCGAACAGGTTTGTACAAGGAAAGTCATTTGAAAAGACATTTCATCTTGTGTCAACTTATCCCAACTTGTCCTTGGATCACGTTCTGTATGACAAGCTGCACGACATATGACGAACCCCCAGTTCAGCATGTACACGAGAATATTTAGGACACATGAACATTTCTCACAGATCCGCAAAAAGCGACGTGTACCTGATGTGAATACTAAAATACCAATTGACTGGCATTCGGATGTAAGGAGCACAGATGTTGCACTGTGATAGCAGGAAAATGATGCCATAATGTGCGAGAAAAAAATACCGCATTTAAGCATTCGATAACGTGCAGAATCCAGTTTCCACTCCTCACCTCCGCCACAGACTCTGTGTAAATCCCACTGGGTAAACAGTGGCGTCGTATGGATCGTGTCGAGTCCATTCTCACGTGTGTGTTGTGGAGCGTTGATCATTGTGCACAAAGCAAAATATGAGGGAGACGCAAAACGAATGATGTATGAGCTACATTTCAGGTTGTGGCAATTCGTAGTTCAGCAAGTACAGCAATACACATTAACCTGTTTACCTTCTTATATCACTCTCGATTATTGGACAACAAAAGCATGTATTTCTTGGCAAAACACTTACCTTGATGGCTTCGTAGACAAGTGATACCACCACCAAAACAAAGCATAATCCAATAATTGCTGCTGTTCCGCTGATTTTGAGTCCGGGAAACAAAAACACTCCGATATCAGAGTCCCAATGGAACGACATCAAATGATGATGCATTTTCCTTGTGTTTCTTTCTTTCGAACGAGAACTGAACTGGGTTAAATGAGGAATTGATTTTAAATTGTTTACACTGCTGAGGGGATGAAGAACCAACTCCTTTCACTTTAATTCAACACACAACATACATAACCTCCCCCGCTCCGTCTTTGGGTTGTGGTACAACAAACAAAACTCGTTCTTAAATTATGCAACAACTATTGTAAAAAAAAAATCAAATAAACATAACTATGCACAAGGTATGGTATTTCAAAATGAAGCGCGCAGCAGGTAATCGCCAACCACGAAACCACGACAAAATCCCCACTGGCGATTCGGCAGGTTAAACGGAATTGATCAACTCGCTGGTGATGGTTTCCCAAGTTGATGGAGCTTTTAAGCTTAGATTATAACAGCAGAGTTCATTTACAGTGGGCGAATAATAGTTGTTTTTCTTTCGTCTGATTATCAACTTAAATTTGATTAAATGCATTACGAAGATTGCTTGCCCAGTCCAGAGTCCAATCACAGATGAATAAAAACGGACACATTCGTGTGTGTCCGTCGGAAATGTTGGAAACTAAGCAGTTTCTTTGTCGTAAATCACTTAGTAAAATTGATTTTTGCACACATTGTGCCCGAACTGTAGACTTTTAATGGAACTGAGAGCAGAACTGATTAGGAAACATGCTGATAAAGTTATCAATCGGCTGTTGTCAGTGCAGGACAAACAGCTGGCTGCACAAAAACAACAAACGAAAAGAGACGTATGTGTCAGCGAGTTGAGCCCTGAGGTGCCTGTTACATTGATGTGAGTTTGCTCAAATGTAGTTTTCGTAAAATTATTTTTATATTCTTTATGTGTTTTAACATGTATTGGATTGGAAATACCAAGCGATGTGCGATCCTGAGATCGCGATAGCTGGAAAGGCCTTTTGGATGGGGTCCATGTCCGCAGTACTCCAACAAAACGAAAGATAGCTAGGGGATAATCAGGATAGGAGGAAAAACCTGATTCTGTGTTCCTTTTTTGTATATCTGGGCCTGCGATCGAAGAATCCATATAGGGACGACCATGATTGAGGACAAATTGGTGCTTATTGTGTACAAGCAACAGTTGTGGCCGATTTGTAGTAACGAGCGTTCAGATAGTCCGAAAGGCAAAAATACATCGACTGCACTGGCTCGGTCACATCGAGTACAACAGAGATAAGGGATAGTAGAGACATCCAACTTATACCTCCCTTGCCCCTTGATTTCATCTGACAGCGTTTTTTATACGCTTTTTGTCCCGTGTCTGTGAATACGTGTGAGCTCCTGAGAACAGCCGATACCCTTCCCCACCTTAGAAATGGGATGAATTAGAGCTCTTATTATTATCTCTCACCTCTGGAGCACATGGACACCAATGCTTCAGCTAAGTGGGTCTTCGAATCCGAGCGTCCGACCTGGTTCGGGAAATGTAGGAAGATCGAATCTCCGGTAGAAAGACCAAGTAATTGCGGATGCAAGACAGCTTGGTCTTGATGTCTGGAAGTAACGTGCGATTGAAGCGATTGAAGACGGCTATTGCTCAAGCTCGCACCCATCATAAGTCGCTGTTCTGATTAGTAAGTAAGTAAGAACGTCGCTTATGTGGGAGAACTTGACACCATGGCAGGTTCAAAAGCAAACCCCGTTGCAGTCAAAGCCACTGTACGAAGAGGAAGACGGAACTGGTGGAAATTATAACCAATTTATCGTCAATGCAAAGATAATCAGTTGAATTGGAAACAAGGCTAATAGGAAAAATCCGTTGTGCTGTGTCTCCAATAAGAATACACCAGCATCACCCTTGCCAACACAAGAAATCAATGTTCAACAAAGTCGAGTGTTGGACTACTTCACTTTGTCAAACCTTGTGTTTCTTACATTCATCGACCAGAGTTACTAAACCTTCTGGAAGTTCCGAATCAATGTTGTGTACATGTACTTTTCTAAGGTGTCTACACACAGGTTGCTTCGCTTCGTGTGCATCAGGCCAGAACAACGACGAAAACATTAAACAAACGATGCTGACGAAAAAGTTCACACTTCGAACTTTGATTTCAAAGCCGAACGTTAATTTTTCGCAGCGAATGTTAATTGGACGTGTAGTGCATGAGTAATAGTTGTTTTCGAATGTATAAGTCTCGTGCTCACAGCGTCGCTGAGATAAGAGAGCGCTCATCCAAAAAAAAATGTATTTTTAAACACCAACGAACTGCCTTCGGCTGTTTGTCGTTGGCAAAATTATGAATACAAAGAACAAGTTTTGGAGGACAACGTCGTCGCCTCGAATGAATGATTTGCAATTTGTACAGCAGAACACTACTCTATGTGTTACATAATGAATTGAAGTGATTAAAAGTTGTAAACAAGCATGTCGTTCGCCATTTAGTTCGCACATGATGATATCGCAGTTAATCACGCTGATTGCAAGAATTTGAAGAAAGGAAAAATATATAAAACACACAAAACCGGTTTCTATGAGGTCAACATATTGCTTTATTTATTTGCTTTTGTTCGAACTAAAATACACAAAACACAACAAACTACAACTGGCACTATCTAGTTTTTAAGTATCTCGCCTTTTTCGTTGATGACAATTTTCCGAATTAGTTCACCCTTCTCCGCAAGGACTTGATTGACACTTTTCCCATTGGAATTGGTAAACCAACCGAGATTATCCACAATCAGATGAGTTGTAGAGCACCCATCGCACTGAAGAATCACAACACCCTTTTGATAGGCTGCCTCTGAGATTGTCTTTATGTTTCTGGTATTGCAGATTTTGCAACGATAGACAATCTCGAGCTTTTTGTCAAATTGCTGATATTGTTTAACAAATGATTCATTTGTCAGTCCAAATTGGGTATTTTTCACTATGGAAGTGCTGAGAAGTTCCTTCGGTATAACGGGAACATTGGTAGTTGATGCGGTTGCTGTTGCGTTAAATCGACTTGGAGCTGTTGTATCCACTGGCACTGGTGATACGAGTGTATTTTGCCTTAAGGCAACCAGCGTTCGTACGCTAAACAATTGTCGAAGTGTGTTCATTTCTATAGCACATGCTATAGGTAAATTATTTTTAAACGACAATTAGCACAAGTTTAAAATACCTATTTCTTAAAACTAATGTAAGACTTGTCAAAATATTATCACTTAGGTTTGTTGTATTTTTCATGCGATTGTCAGACTGGCAGTTGCTTGTAGATCTGTTTGTGTTCGGTTAATCATTGGTGGAGGTAAATGGTTCTCAATTTAGAGTAGAGAACAAATTAATTGACGCAAAGAATGCTAAGAATAACTGAATAAATGCAGAAAAGTAAAGAAATTTTTTCGTATTTGTTTATATGCAATTATTTTATGTGTGAAGACTTTCTATCAGCCTTAAACGTGTAATGGGATGAGCGCTTGTCTCAACGCTTGTCACACAGTGAAGTAGAATTTTATAAGGCATAATGCCTGAAACACAATAGTGCGTTTGCGCTGGCGTTGGCTTTCAACGCACACAATTCAATGGCAAAGCACAAAATACAGCGTCGACCTGCGTCAGTGAATAATGAGAGGGATGAGAGGATCGTAATAAAACGTAAAACGTAGTCCATCCCACGTCAGTATTCAACATGTTTGATATTTTTTGACAGAGGGGTGCGCTGTGAGAGAGATTCTCTCACAGATTGAGAGTTTTCTTCCAAGTTGAGAGTATTTTGTGTCAACTGTCATTTGAGAAATGCAAAGAGCTGATTAAAAATAATTTACCGACAAAATGCATTTCAAATGGGTGTATGCTGAAAGGCGGCAATATTTTGCATCCAGTAGATGAGAGAGAAAACAGCTGATAAATTGAGTATTTATTTCAACGAAGTGCTTCAGCGCACTATATCCGTAACATGAAGCCGGCTGGCGCAGCGCACTATTGTGTTTCAGGCATTAAGACTTATAAACCAGAAATTAAGTCACTTGCCTGATTGTCCTCTTGCCCATCAACAAATTTTTGAGAATTTTTAAGGTTATTCACGAAATATTGTGAATAGCGGTGTTCAGAGGAAACGTTTTGCTATAACGTTCTGTTGGCGTCAATCAAGCTGAAAAGTCAAAATGTTTTGTCTACCACAGTATATCAAGTCTGCCGTTTTGTTGTGAGGAGCGTTCATATTGTCGATTTGGCCTGTCAATCACTGTTGTCAAGTAAATCGTGGCGACAAATTGCTGTGTCTGAACGCCACTAATGCCGATGTCTGATTGGTCAATTTGGTTCGAGAAAATGATGTAACACCGGTTGTGAAAAACTTGAAGGAGCTCGAGAGGTAGAAGTTGGCTATCTCTATAATTCTCTATAATTCTAAATTTTTGGTATAAACATCAGTATTGTATATTCACATAATTGAAATTAAATTTCAAAAATTATTCCTCAATTCCTAGCATAATAAGTGCAACACAAGCCTAATTGTCAAAAAATTAAAAGGTTGTCACTACACCCATTCGATTTGGCAGCACTGCATTGGTAAAGAACTCTTCTAACAACTGCCATTTTTATTTGTTATCATAGGGAGGGTTTATTGTTTTCTCATCGTATTTTTATTAAATTCACATAAAATCTAACATAAAATTATTGATATGTTACTATTAAATAATACGTTGGTTATGAAAGAAATAATATATGCATAGTCTGTTTACTCATTTCCTCTAAATACCTCATAAAATGTGTATAAAATGACGTTCGTCTTCCAATATTGCCTCAGTTGCATGCCCATAAAACATGAACGAATAAATTTCTTAAATCCTAAAGTTCTTTGCGTGTAAAAACGAAATCAAACGAAAATCAACAAGAAATGCAATGAAGTGCCTATTTGTGTTGTTTCAATTAATCGGCATATTGACATTATTTAATGAAACGCAAGCATCGTGTCCGGAAATATGTAGTTGTAGGAAAATTGAAAATTCAACTTTGTTGAAGGTGAAATGTGGAGGAACTGTCCCAACAAAGGTTACCAGCTTGAAGGAGTTGAATTTCGGGGATGATACAGAGAATATTGGAATATTGTATGTGGGAGACTTAATTTTTGAATGAAATTGTTTGTGGATCATTCCATTTTTTTTTCTCTATGTGCAGGGATCTCAGCAAAAATCAAATTGCGCATATATCCAAAGATGACTTCGCCAATTACACAAATCTGAAGCGTTTGAATCTGTCGTACAATTCATTGAAACAAGTGGACGAGACCATGTTCGGGGATATGCCAAATTTAGAAAAATTGAAACTATCGACGAACCTTATTGTTCACATATTCCAGGGCTCCTTTGACAAGATGAAGATGCTTAAGTCATTGTAAGTGCATACCAAAATTTGAATACACTTTCATTGGCATCTGAATGGCCACTGATGCCTCTGCGAATATCTCACATAACAATTCTTACCAATTATGTACTTTTTGCAGAGATATCAGCAGCAATCCGCTTGCTTGTGATTGCGACTTAATATGGTTGGTTGCTTGGTCCAGTGCGATGGGTGTAAAACTACAACAGCCTCCGAAATGTGAAACACCAATCGACTTTCGAAATCTTCCTCTGAAAAAGCTAAGAGTCGGGTCAGATCTACACTGCGAATCACCCCTTCAACCGCTGCTCGAGCTCAAGCCGGATGCAGATCAGGTAAGAGTCGAACTCCATTCAAAGATATTTTCGGTTTGTTCAGACCTCCCTCCCTTCCACAGCTTGTTTTTGAAGGCGACGAAATTGTGTTGCGTTGCCGGGCGCCAAGAGTAGCAGTGGGCGCGCCACGGGATTCAGAAGATCTTCCAGCAAGGGCGCACGTATTCTGGGGATGGTCGGAGAAAATCCTTGAGCCCAACTCCACAGATGACATTGTGTACAAGGATCCCACCAAGTACTTCCCCTCGATCCAAATCGATGCTAAACATCTCTCCGACAGTGGGCTGTTGGATTCCATTCTTCGCATTCCCTCAGTCACACGGAATCACACTGGTCTGTGGGATTGCCGTTTGCGGTCACAACAGGCGAATCTATCGCGGACAATAGCAGTGATGGTGATATCAGACAAGACAAAGTATTGCCCGGCGCTTGAAGTCTACAACAACAAGGGAAAGTATTTCTGGCCACGCACCATTCGGGGAAAGCTTGTGCGGCAGCCTTGTTCCGGTGAAGCACATCAAGAGGTCTACGCTACGCATCTGTGCGACGACAATGGTGAATGGGTGGAATTGAACACTTCCCTGTGCCCATTCATAAGTGAGACCACGAAGATATTTGAACAATTTGCCAAAGTTAATCTCTCCATAGCCAAAGGAAGTGTCCTGGAAAGTGCCAAAAGACTGCGGAACTATACTCAATTCGATCACAACCTCCGCAAGCTTCGTGACCCCATCGACATTGTATTCATCACCCGAACTCTCAGGAACTACCTGGCCTTCGTAGAGCACGAGAAGGACCTCGGATCCATGCTGTTGGATGTTGTGTCACAGCTGCTCATCCTGCCAGAGCGCATTTTGCATGCCGCCCAGGCAATGGACAACTGTGGGACAAAGTTGATCAGCGCCGTGGAAATTGCAGCCCTGTACACGCCTTACATACAGCACTCGGCGCTCGTGCAGAGCACCGACATCCAGCAAACCACGCACAAGCCTCATCTGTCGATGGACTTCTTCAACATTCGTCCAGACTCGTTCTCAGGTATGTCCTGCACGTGGATTCGCTCCGAAATCGACGCGGGAAAGAGGACATTTCAGTGCAACGCGGTAAACCAGACGCTGGACATCTTTGGCCAGCAGATAGACGCTTCAATTCAGATCCCGCCGAATTTCCTCCACCGCAGCTATGCGAACCTCTACATGTCGCAGAAGCTCATGGTGGCGGTGTTTGAGAACGGGAACTTTCTGCCTTACCAAAACAATCACTCTAACATGGTCGTCACGTCGGTGCTTATCGGTGCTAAGATTGTATCCAAAACGGAGAACATCCTGAATGTGACTGAGCCCATATCCCTGATGCTACGAGTGCGCGCCCATCACAACAAGATCAGCGCTCCGGTGCCGGCGTGGTGGGATCCGGATACCAATTCGTGGTCAAGTGAGGTCTGTCAAAACTCCTACTACTACCGAGGCCTGTTGGTGTTCACCTGCAACAGGCTTGGCTACTACAGTCTGCTGCAGAATCGCAAGTACTTGAACGACTTCGTGGACGAAAATGCCGGTGCTCGGTTTCGGTTCTCCCCTATGGGTTTTTACATCGGCTGCTCGGTGCTCTTCGTTTGTGTTTGGATCAACATCGTGACCTACATCAATTTCGGACGACAAATTCAGATGGCGCGCAGGCACAGGCACTCCCTGGTGAACACGTGGATCGCCATCTCTGCACTGAGCTTCATCTTCGCCGTGGGAATCTACCAAACGGAGGACTATAAGATGTGCCAGGCTATCGGCATCAGTATCCACTATCTGAGCTTGTGCGTCATTCTGTGGGTGTGCGTGAGTGTGAGCAACATGTACAAACGCCTCTCGAAGCGAAATCGCATTCCCGTCGATGACCTGCCGAAGGAGAACATCGGAAGCAAGCCGATTCTGGGGATTTACTTGGTCGGCTGGGGCATTGGAATGATTATCTGTGGAATAAGCGGTGCTGTTAACATGCGCGAGTATGCATCCTATTCGCACTGCTTCCTAGAGAACGGCCCCTCCTTAAGCGCCATTTTCGTGCCATCCGTCATCCTGCTCCTATTCCTCGCGATTCTTTTCATATGTGTGCGCTGTCACATCCAGACGTCTGTCGACCACAACGGACACTTTTCCGAAAACACCCAGGGCACGGAAAATGTCGACCTGGAACTGCTGGAATCAACGCACAACGGACCGAACTACAACCAATCGGACAGGTACCGCAGTCTGACGTTGAGCAATCCCTCCACGAGCATGCTGGAGGACTTGGAACATACAAACCTTGCGCAGCTGAGGGCACACTTTGTGTTTCTCTTTCTTTACATCGTCTCATGGATTAGTGCAGCTTCCAGTGTAGCCACGCCCTTCAAGGACACACTGGCATACGAAGAGGAAGCATTCAGTGTAATCTTCGCCATTACATCTTCCATTTTGGGGATTTTCCTTCTGGTTTTCTATTCCATCTCCCGCAGTGATGTTCGCTATCAGTGGAGCCAGCTGAGTTGCCGCAACTTTTGCTGCTGCCGCACGCGGAGTGTGTGCGACAACACCAAGGAAGTCAATACCACCGTGACCTATCACCAGACCTGTGAAACTGTCCACTCAGCGTCCCGCTCCAACAGTCAATGTTCGAAGAACCGGCCGCCGAGTTCCCGCAGCAACCATCTTAAAGGTGAAATGAACTCAGTCAATCGAATGGACAGCCCCAGCAAGCTGTTGACTCCATCCGGTTCGGCCAGCATAGTTCACCTGAACCGTCAACAATATGTACATAACCCCGTTATTCTCACACAGGAAATACCCAGTGCCGATATATTCTACAATCCCAATCAAATAAACGTCGCGCGGAAGTTCTTCAAGAAGCAAAAGCGACTGGCAAAGCGCAACAACTTCGAGCTGCAGCGCCAAATGGACCGATGCGACTACGGCGATGGGATGAGTGACATCTCATCGACGGTCGGCATAGGGCCGTATCATCCAAATCGACAGAGGAACATGTCGATTTTTAGCACGGGGAGTAAGGTGAACAACACAAACATTCACGTAAGAGGTGACGTTTGTAATTTTTCCAAGGAGGCTCGTCATCACAGCTTGAATCCGAACATTCTCTCGGACAGCTGCAACGAAAGCGACATGATTGTCGACGCTGAACGTCTGGTCTTGGGCGCCGAAGGCATGCGAGTGCTTTCGAATCGAAATAAAATGAACAATCACGAGATGATTGCGAACATCTACACAAATGTGCCAGAGACCGCACAGCCGCAACATGAGATAGTGACGATGCGCGCCGATGACAAGTTCCGAAAGTCCTTGAATGTGGAAAAGTTCTTAGAGCAGGACGAAATCGATATGGAACATAACGATTTGAATGCGCAGAATGAGCGCACAAGTACGCCACTCTATGTGAACGGAAACATTCGGAACATCGTGACCAAGCAGTCGGCGGATTCGTGTGCCGTAAGCAGTGTGAATACCAGCTGCAGCCCGGGCAATCAAATGCTAGACTCCAAGGACAGTGATCAAGCGAACCTTACTCCCATAGATGCAATGAATACAATCGGATTACCATCAGTACAAACGACGGTTGCTCCCGCCGAAGGGAGCGCGAATACGCTAAACACCAGCAGCGAGGAGAACACGTTGGATTTGGAAAAGAACGAAGCCTACGTGTCCGAGGCGCTGCAAATAAGTGACAGGGTGTATCAGACAGGAGACGACTCAGCAATACGAATCACATGTCAGAAGAAGTCGAAGTCCATGCTGAGCCTGAATGCAGAAATCGGCCACTTTAAGGGGGGCAGTGGGCGAAAACGTTTTGTCAATTACATTGAGAGCCAAGTGCGATCGATTTCCTGCAGTAATTTGTCCCAAACCGGCGACGAATTTATGTGCGCGATTGCGAATCCCGTGACGGTGCGACACATCGCCGAAACCAGACCGGGTTTGAGCAGTCCAGTGCTATTCTCCCCCAGCCTCTGCGAGATCAACGACTTGCCGTCGCCACAGGATCGAAGAAAGCCCCTAGTTCTGGCAGATGACGAGTCCATTTCGCTGGATGACGCACTGAGCGAAGTTGCCGCATACAGTCACAGCAGCAATGTCAATTCCGATTCACTAAATTTGTTCGCTCAGAGCATCCGGCGGACCTTCGCCTCGAGTCCCGCCTGCGAAAGTGATCTCAACTATCAGAACTCTGAGCTCAGCATACGAAGCCATGGGCTTTATGCCCCACCGCCAGACAACGACTTAAATCTAACCCTCACCGGCGACATGTACTACCCCTACCAGTCGTCGGAGGTGAGCGAAATAGACGAAGGCGACAACGACTTTGACGACGAGAACGACTACGATGATTTCAACAACTGCTCAAATGACTGCCTCCTGCCGTCGGAGGCAGCCGAACAAGATCGAAACGGAAGCCATGGTTCCTTGGACGAACTCTACGAGAGAATAACCAGGAGATCGGCCACACATTCGTCCGATATAGAGGGTAACGCCGAGTGCAGCTCATTCATCAGCAACAATCCGTGCAACAGCAGCGAACTGGGTGAGGAGAACGCAAGCAGCAAAACCGCACGCGAGGGACCCGCAGAACCCCTCGAAGACGACAGCAGTCAGGGAAGCATCATATCCTACATCGATCCGAACGGCCGGATATCCTCCAGTTCCCTGGTCATTCAAAAGTAATGCTCTTCACATTTGTTTTGTCTCAAAACAAATTTTATTTTTTACGACTAACAGTAAACTGAATGTTTGTACAATTTAGTGTAAGCATCGTATTTATTTATCGTATTTTTAATTAGCGGAAAATTCTCAGCAGTGTATGTTTAATTCACATTAGTTTGCACTAATCCATGAGTGTGTCCATCACATTTTCTTATTTCATATTTTCAACTACAAAGCGCATATTTGTTTGTATGTTTGTTTCTCTTAACATAGACTGATTAACTGATTTTCTTGTGTAAGCAATGTAACAACAACGCGGAATACAAACTCTTGCCTGATCTTCTAAGTTTTGTTACCGGCATCACATGCAGAAGTTTAAAATGTAGATAACAGTAAGACTTTTTTTTCCTTTTGAATTGATTGTAAATTCTGTCTGTATACATTTTTACTTTTAATTTAATAAAGCAGAATTACATGAGCGTGTGTGTGTTTGTGATTTTTATGCGAAGCAGCCCCACCAGCTGCCACGATCTTTAGCCAACTGCCAGCAATTACGCACACCAAATTGGTAGAAGTTCTTCTCCAGTTTTGTGGGCCATCAATGTGCTTGAAAGCAGAACTTTTCTTGTTTCGGGATTGTCCATGCTTCCTCTCCAGAGAGCATGACGGAGATGATCAAGGTCTACTACTCAATGGCCTCTTGAGTCCAAAGAAACAGCGGTTGGCAAGTCAATTTGAGCACTGACGGTATTTGTTATGTTTACCACTAAGCCGAGGTAGACTAAGTCCTTCGCTACTTCGAAGTTTTGTGGGGACTCGACGTGGATCTTGGAAATCTAAATCTATTGCTTTGTACCTCGAATAGTCCTTGGAAATATCAGTGAGACTGAATTACATATGCTGAGAAGTCCATCTCTTTGAATTCTTGTCACAGAAAAAGAGCGGTGATACAATGGGATTACTTATTTTTATTTGTCCTGGGCACGCTGCTTCCAGATATCAGAACCACGCTGTATTGCGTCGGCGGTCACATTGTCCGAAGAGAATGATGCGCTGTTCATCTCCTCAAACCAGAGTGCCCAGACTCGATGGAGCATTGATATCATTGCGTATCGAAGTGATCGAGCCAGTCTAGTCGATGAACTGCATGTACATCGTAATACGGTTCATAGAGCTTTCGCTTTCTCCAAGACCCAGCTCGTCTGCAGACGCTTTCGGCTCCATATGTGCATGTACATAGCAGTTCTTGAGAAATAAAAGTTTTGTGGAGCATTTTGGATTTTGTTCCTTCTCTGTGGAACGTTTGTTTTATTCTCATTCACTCTGCAGTTGTCATCAAAGGCTCGACGTTGACTGCATATAACAACAGTTTGAGTAATTTGTAGAATATAGTCTTTAAATCTACTCCCGGAATTTCTTCCCCAGTCCCAGATTGTAGAAATCACTCGACAGTCCACAGTCTACTTGCCGATATCCGGCACAGATTTCGTAAAAATAAAAAGAACCTCAGTCACATCTCTGGATAAATTATTCTGCCAGCACTTGACGTTTCTTCGTTCCTCGACGTCAATTTGACACATTCTCTTAAGTAAATTTTAATTCAGGCCAAAGTGTTATCTGATTCCCTTTTCTAAGTCAAAGAGTGGACTCGTAGTTTTTGTTTATTTACAAATAAAGTGAATTTACAAACATTAGATCTTCTGCTAGCGAAGGTTTTGTTCTACAATAACAGTTAGCATTACAATCGACCTTATCCTCCAGTGATTGGTAAGCTTCCGCATGTGGATGTAATCCAATACGCTTTCGGATTTATATTTATGCATTCCAATTAATTTGCAAAGTGAGGCGAGGCACCGGGGTGTCACCTTGTGAATTTGTGAATGATATCACCAAAAATCCTTTGCTTAAAGCATTGCTCACGTTATGCAATAATTCCTAATGAACTTTATTTAAAGGCAATGGATTCCCACTTAGATAGCGAAAGCTACTGGAACAGATCGGCAAGCAAAGCTTTCAGTTTTGATGATGACGAAGAGGAAGAAGATATTGTTGTCACTCAAGGATCAGGTGGAGGAGGTGGCATTTTATGCGATGACAATATATCCGAGGCTAGCTTTGACAACACGGCCAACGTCTTGAATCTCACAATTCGCTCGGTGATTTCTGAAGCTGACTTGGAACTGATTTTGAACGAGCAATCTCTTGAGAATAACATCATCCCGAAGGTAAATCGCAGTCATCAGTGGAATTGAATTGGTCTTGGTGTTATTGAATCGAATCTTTTTCCATTTCAGGGAATTTCCCCAGATGAAGAACTCAAACTATTACGACGCAAGCTTCAGTACATGGTTCATGTGCCGTCCCCGAAGGCCACAGCAAGTAACCTCTTGCATGGAAAGCTGTGTCCTTTGGAAGTCTACAAATCATTGCACGACAAAGAAGAGCTCTTAGACGAAGCACTACGGAATGGCGATGGGAATGCTGTCATCGGGGTTATCCTCTTCCTTCACAGAACACTGAACAAGAAACTCTTCCACCGAATACTGCGTAATCGCCCAAAAGCGTGCGATCATTATATCAACTACCTGATTCAAACAAAGAACAAAGAGGCCATCGAGATCTTAACCATGTTAGGCCGGCACCAAGAATCAGCCATTCTTCAGTTTAAGGCCGCCGTCCATAGCCACTCCGACATTCGAAATAAAAAGCAGAAACTAAAGCAATTCGTTGGATCTTACTTGGCAGATCCTGGCATGGTTCCAATCTTCAATCAAATTTTCACAAATACGCTGAATTTGATTCAGCTAATCGAAAGCGCACAGAGCAAGCTTGGAGACGACATAAACGTCGATTCGTCAGCGCTGGAAGTGCTTTACTCATGCTGCTCGAAGCATAAGTGGCAGGACTCGGACATGAGTAATCCTCTAAGTCCATTGAAAATCGCGGCTGACCATCAGATTTCGCCTGCACAATTCGAGTGGACCGCATTGAATGAACGAGCGAAGTCCCAGTCGTATCCCGACCTTGGGGGAATCTTTGAGAAGTCATCTTGGCATTCGATCACTAAGCAGAAACAGTTTCACATAAGCTTTCCCATAGAAATCGCCATACAACGATTGGCTGACTTACATGCACCACCGCCGGTCTTGCATCTGTTTCTATCAAAAATTAGTAATCCCAGTCAAAAGTTGACACTTTCGAAGAAGGTGAAGTGCATACGGGGAACGATAGATGCTCTGGCTGCGCTCAAAGATATACAAGAGCTGGAGAGCTTAAAAGAGTCACTTACCGATGGAAGTGAAGAGAAATTCTACTGCGAGCAGGCCTTGAAAAACATGAACAGAAAGTGGTCCACGGATGGACTTAAAATGATCCGGTAATCCTTCGGATATGCCTTAACTATTTTTTATTGAGAAGTGGACAAATATACAGATGTTTGATAAGTCAAAAGAGATTGTTTTATTCAGAATCCATAAGTTAGTTCTAATGACTATTTTATTTTATCATATCTTAGATTTGAAGCGAGGACTAACATGGTCTGCAAGTCTCTAAAATATGAACGAACTCGCATAGGTTTTGTTGGTATCCGTGTCCTTCAATTGCCAAAACAAATGCTAACCGACTTCCCCCCGTAAAACGTGTCTTTCGGCAGAGGACCCTCCACGCCGACATATTCCGAAATCTCTTTCTCGGAATCGCCGCCAAGTAGATGAACATCCGTACTTAAATGAATCCATGTATCCGATCTGAAACAGCGATCAGGTTGAGGGAATGCAACCACTGGAGCCAAATGCACAGTTTAGGTCGCATGGAATGAATCAAGACATCCCAAAGCATATAGATTGTATTGCGCCCGTCGTAGACTTTGAATTTGGGTATAAAACACTCATCCCAAATAGAGAAGACTGAGCATCAGACGTAGTCAGAGAAGCTACTTATCTGGAAGTGTACAAAGACGGATCCAAAACGGAAGAAGGCACTGGACTAGGAGTATTTGCGTCATCGCAGAAGATATCCTTCTCTCTGTCCCGTCGATTGTTCAACCAATGTAGCATATCCCAGGCAGAAGTAAAAGATATCCAAGAGGCTGCCCGCTTACTGTCAATGAACCCGATAGACGGGTTATCTATCGTTAAACAGTCAAGCGGCCATAGAGGCTCTGGCTACACCATCAATCAAATCAAAGATGGTAAAACTTTACCGTCTATCTCATAGGGAGGTAGCGGCAACCTTAACCTCTCCTGGGCATAGTGGTATTGTCCTCAACGAAAGGGCCGACGAGCTAGCTAGAACAGGGAACAGGGAACAGTAATCGGGACACCCCAAACACCCCACCTGCAATTAAGGGAAGTCTTGGAATTGAAGGTGACTGAATCCAGAGATTTGATCGTTGCCTGGCTATCGGAACAGATGACGATATCTGTGTGCGATATTACATTGTTTTTCAGTCAGGACAGGGCTTCCTTAATCGCTATAGTTTCAAGCCTGAAAGACGCTACAGTGATTAGGACACTAGCACCCACACCTGCATCGGAACAGATAATCTTCGTCCATCTGTAAAGATTCGCTGTGGACCTTCCAGCGTCTAGTGTTCAGACTCTTAATGAGATTTGGGCGATATCCTGGTTGAAAAATGCTTCTCGAAGAGGAGTTTAGGTTAAGTGAGGTCTGTGACTATGGGTATAGAGGCATACCTGCGTAGGATCGTTGAATGCCCAGACTGCAGTTCTTTCCAGCTGCTCAGCGATCTTAATCTATTCGCCGTGCTAGCTGCTGTCTGTCTGCCAATTAGTTCTATCGGAGGCAGGCTTAGGAGTATGTTTAATGCTTCGGCGGAGGTAGTCCTCAGCGCCCCGCTAATGCATGCGCAAGCCATCCTCTTCACTCTAGCGAGTGGGGTGATGTTGGTTCTCTTGTCGAGTGCAGCCCACCATGTATGGGTCTGACTACCGATATAAATAGCCAGTGCACCATTCGGGGTTGCAGTCCCCACCTGCATCCAATGGCCCTCTTACAGCAGTAAAGAGTCGTGGAGGCCTTATCGACACGTTCCTGGATATTTAGCTTCCAGCTTAACTTCGTGTCACTTCCCATACAAAACATGTATTTTATATATCTGCCAAAGTATTGCTGACGCTCACACATGTAAATGTGTGTCACATCATCCAGGATATGCCACTAGGACAGTAGTAGGCACCTTCAGTTGTTTTTCTTTCAGTTGGTACCCAAAGAGGAACCAGCACATTGGCTGCCGATTAGTGATATCACAATGGATCCAATCAGGATCTAAGTGGGCCAGAACTGCTTCAGTTGTGGCCATCACATAAATGTAACCTAACCTAAACCAATCCGTATATAAGAATCACTTACAAATACTCTTCACCTGATGGTGCAAAACCCTTCCTTACTAATGGATGAGACCTCCTCCCCTGGCCATAACTATATGAAAATTGAATGTCCAGGGGCGTCAGGAGATCCTGCGATCCCTTTTTCTTCTTCATTTGGCGCCACAATTCAGGGTGGACCTGGGCCTCAACCAAGAAGCCTTTCCAACTGGCACGGTCTCTGGCTAACTGTCTCCAGTGATGAACGTCAAGGTGGTCGAGGTCCTTCTCCACCTAAGTGCGCCACCTTACATACGGGCATAATCTGTTTCGCTGTCCGAAAGAAGACTCTTCCTACTGAAGCTGAATTGTCCATACTACATGGCCTAGCGGTCTTAGGCGTTGGATCCGTAGCCGCTTTGCTAGACTTATGTCGTGTACAGTTCGTGGTTAAACTTTCTTCTTAAAATGCCATGAACGGAAACAGGACCGAAGATCGCGGGCAGAACTTTTTTCTCGAAGAGACCAACGACTTCCTTATTCGCTTTAAAGCTTGTCCATGCCTCTGCGCCGTACAACAGGACTGGCATGATTCAGGTCTTGTTTAAAGTCAACTTGGTCCTTCGAGAGATGGCTCTTTTACTCAATTACATCTTGAGCCCGTATTGCAAGAACTACTCTGCATTTGATCTCGGTACTGGTGTTGTACTATTTACTGAGCCGAGGTAGACGAAGACCTTGTCTACCTCGAAGTTCTAGCTGCCCATTGTGACGCTCTGTCCAAGACGTCGATGTTGTGTGTCCTTTTTTGAGGACAGCATATACTTTGTTTTGCCTTCGTTCAGCGCTAGATCATTTTAGCCGTTTCATCTCAATGCCAGTAAATGCCTTTTTATTAATCTTATCGGAGAGACAGCGACCCCTAAAGGAACTCTTGGCGACCCTCTATAACCCACAGTTTAATGAACACTGCAGTTGACGATGGGCCAGAGCAATCAATCTCTGCGAGTATACCAGCACCACGACCCCACAAACAAACAAAAATTAAAAAACAGTATTTATTTCAATGTAATCGCTTTTATTTCTTTCATTTATACTATTGTTTAACTGATTATTTTAAATAAATGTCTATGACACAGTTAAAACATGATTCCTTATTATTATACATATCAATAGTATTATTAATCTGTTTCTTTGTTTTTGTTTTATTCTTTGTAATAATTTAAATGAATATTTGTTTTGGTTTTGCTTATGGTTTTGGTATTTTTCTTTTGTTTGGTTCTCTTAGGTTTTTCTTGTTTTGTTGTTGGTTTTTTTTTGTTTTCAAAAATACATACACAATAATATTTTCCCAATACAATGCAATATGCTTTAAGTGTTTAACAAATTTTGACATAATATGTTGATGGCCTGAATTGGCCAAAAACACACATGCGCGTGGAATATATTTATTTGTTCGGCTGAACTGCAAAAATGACCACAAAATGAGTTGAGTCTTCAACTAACGCAAAGTTTTATGCAGCCAATGTGTATTTTGATTTGTATTTACAACAACTAAGTGTGTTTCAATGCAACCAATGTTTTTTTTTTTGTTTTTAGTTCAATTTGCAGTTGGAAATACTGAAGGACACAGGAGAGAGGTCAAGGATTTGATAGAGATTTTTTTTTTGGATGCGGAGCATGTTTCTCTGACTTTGAAATAAGGAGCGGGGACATACATGCCTTAGAAGATGAGTCTGGGGAAAGAAAACGATTTCATGCATTGGCCAAGTTCAGGATCCAGTATCCAGGCAAAGCTTATGGGCGGTACGCCAACAAATTACTCGAAGTGCCATGTAGTTTAGGATCTGTAGTTTAAAGATATCAAATCAGACTAAAGCAGATGATGCAGTAGGCCGATCGCAGGCTCGCGGGCGAACTGTATGAGCTGCACAGCGACTTGAGTCTAGTCGGACGTCTGCGGATCCAAAGAGTGGGTACAACTTAGCTCCGGCCCGAAGAACCGGGAACTCTGAGCCTGTGGGGCACCGCAACAGAGGACGTCCACGCACAAGGCGGAGCACACAAGTCGAGGCGGATCTCAGCCAGTTTGGTGCGTGGAATTGCATGTTGGCTGAGAAGGCATGTTGGGTAAGGCTTTGGACTGTAGCGGCCTAAGAAGAAACGATCTTCCCAGCATCACGAGCTTGCAGCGGCCTTCGTTTGGAGAAACGTTTACAGCGACTGGTGGGTAGGCAAAGTTAAGACAAAATTCTCACGGACCTTGACCAGAAGAGAGCCTCTTCACTTTGATAGCTATTTTCCAGGACGCCCGAGGTAGTATGAGATAGATTTCCTGGTTCGAGAAGGAATGGAAGACGGATAGTGGACTTCTGCTAGCTTAGTTTTGTTGACTTCCCGGGCTCAGCAACGATGGAAGGCAGGTATCGGTCGAGCTCAGATCATCCTGCTTAGTAATTAAGTGCGTAGCCCACGTGGATATTGTTGAACTGTCGAACAAATCAGTTCTGCTTGCTTCAGTGCTGGATGAGAGTGTGGATTTCGTCCTTTCAGCTGCTGTCTGCAGTCGTCACAGAGTTCGAGGGGTTTGACCAAAGATACTTCTTGAGCTCCCGCTTGAACTTTTCTGCCAAAGTGGTTGAATGTCAGCTGGGGATTTCCAGCTTGTCTCTAGAGGGTGCAGAAGAACGATTTTGGACACTCGGACTAAGCCCAGGTTGTAAATAAGACCAGGTTATACATAAGACCATGCTCTAAATAAGACCAGGCTCTAAATAAGACCAGGGTCTAAATAAGGAGCCTACCTAATCCCTGCAGTGCCTTCCAAGCTGAAGTAATGGCGATTCGCGAAGCGCTGTCCTGGTTGAGGTGGAACGTGATATCTGCCCGCGATATCTGGGTCTTTACGGATAGCCAGGCAGCAAGTAAGTCCCTGACATCGTTCTCTATAAACTCTAAGGTATTCATAAACTCTCGCGCATCTCTAGACGAGATAACAGGAACAGTCCCTCTATGAATAACAGGTCATAGATGCATTTTAAGAAACTGAGAAGCTGAGAAACTCCCTCGCCACTAAACTGCCAAATGATGGAACCCTTCTGTGACGTAGGTACTCCCCTAGCCTCCTCCAAGTTACAGCTCAACATTCTGTGTTCAGTGCCAGAATGAAAGACAGGCATCACATGCTAAATTTCCCAGCAAATCTGGCCTCGTCTCGATCCAAAAATATAAACTAGCTTGATGACCTTAATGAGATAAAAAATTAGGTCTGCACTCCAAAAGACAAGGATTTTTGTCAAATTATTTCTACAGTAGCCGCCCAGATGAAGAATATGAGGAAAGTGTACAACACCTTCTCGGTAGCTGCCCTGATCAGGAAATTCGCGATGGGATTCTACTTTTAACTGACCCAAGTGAAACACCTGTCAAATCTGGACCTTACTGACAAAACTGACTGGCTGTCTCAAGCGGCGACTCAATGCCTTGCTTGTTAACCCACGTGGCGTACAATGGGCATCCTTAAAGCCTCACCTAGCTTTGCTTAAAACGAGTAGATTGGGGGAAATTCTGGTTAGTTGTAGAAGAAAAGAAAGCAGATGTTAGGATTTACAAAAAAGCATCCCCACGCTCCTATTCGCATTTCAGAGTAACCGAGACATCTTGTCAAAGATTGAAAAAGGGGGATTTTGACTTGAAAGTTTCCTAAAGACCAGATCAGAAGAGACCGACAACCAACGAATGCACATGCGTGCACGATCCAAATTGGGTTGCTTCCGCCTCTATTGCATGTGCATGTTAAAGACATACCTAGAGTGTGTGTCAAAAACAAGGAAGACGTACATTTAGTAGAAAGTATTGTTTTTTGTTCCTTTTTTTTTCTTTTTGGTTTTGTTTATGTTTAAATTTATTTACATAGTATAACCGAAAACAGTATTGTTTTTATTGTTAATGTTAATGGATGTCTGTGTTGTTTGCTTGTTTAAAGTATCCACATACATACAAGTATATTCAGAAAGAACCGCAAACATTGTGGCTCCTATTCCTATGGGTAAGAGTTTCAACAACATTTCTTAGGTACTGAGAACTTTTGAAAATAAACGAAATCAAATTACAGTCATGATGTAACAAGTTTTCCATATACATAAATATATTTCTTTTAATTACAATTTGATTATTTTTTCTCTTCTTTGTATTTTAGTTTATTTTGTTGTTTTCAAAATAATTGCTTTTGCATCGAATCCTTTTTATAGTATTGTTTCATTTGTTTTTAAAGCAGTGGTTTAGTTTTATTTTGTTTCTTTTTAATTATTTTGATTTGTTACATAAAACGGATCACACCGTAGCAACGCTAAGGCCTTAACTTTTGAGCAAATGTTTGTATTTTGTATTTATTTAAAGCTTCGGCTTGAAATTCAGGGGGAAGGCGAGACAGGCATCTGTTGTTGATATTCACGTGGACATTGTGAAGTTTTGAACTCATACAGTTTACGTGTGGTTTTTTTTTTGTTCGAGTGTCAGGTATGGAGATTTATGCGATGTATTTTAAAGCTCTTTTTGGGGAATCAATGTGTTGGGATATGTTGTTATTTACTGTGAATGGAGCTTGTGCATGTTTACAACCAAGGGAAAAATAGGGACATTTTGAATTTTGATATGTTACATCGGAAACATGAGGAAATTTTTGAAAAATTTTCGCGTAATTATGTACAGTCTACGAAATGAAGTAATTTTTTCTGGCAGATAATCAAGACAGCATCTAGAAGTGTTACGAATGAACATCTGAGGTATGACACATGTCTTCGTAAGTCTATCGATCTGCATGAGTTTATAACTCAGCAGCCGATGATTTGGTTTGTGATGTGTGAGAGGAGTAGAAATCCACCCCTATTCACAAATCCGACGGATCGGAGATTCCCTTCACCCGTTCGATTCACGTTAACGGATTCGCACTATCATTAAATCCGTCGGATGCACTATATTATCGACATCACTTCTCTCTTTTTCGAAGTCAGCTGTTCCAAGATCTGACGTCTGATTTAAGAAATTTAATTTGAAATTTCAGTTTTCCCTTGCAAATTATATGTTTAATGAACATAATGGATAGTATTACTCGCTTTTTTGAATACACAAAGCAAGACAAGATCATGTCCAAGAAGAACTGCTGGCCAGCCTGTAACTGAAAGTGAGCAAACTGACTCATATGAAGCAAGTTGGATACATACAGAGCTGTTCAAATATAGGGATAATCACGCATAATCGGCATTTCTAATCATTTACACATTTATTTTTCAACTTTTCGCATCTGTATGCGGTACCGTTACGTTTTGCACAGCTGCACTGCTTTTACTACGCATGCACATAGTGTCAGCTAATCATTCATGTAAGTGGTGTAGTAGTGCAAAGTCCGAAAAAATTGCAGAATATAAATAACCTAATCCGCAACGATTTTGATATGGATCTGTTTGTATGGAGTGATTCGATTCGATCGGATTTAAGAATACAGTGAATTTCAATTCACATTACCGACATGCGGACGATTCACTTCGATAGGATTTCGGAATCCAACATTTTCGATATCTTCGGAGAAGAATTCTTTAACGAAGAGCGCGGAGTCTAACTCTGACTGTGAAGGAGAAAGGTTTATATTTGTGACGGAATAAAGTGACAGTGGGATTTGTTATGAATTTATCCACCATAAAAAGTGTTGTGTTTTATTTAATTGTTGAATCTAGTGAAAGCAGATGGACTTCTAAGTATCGACTAAAATACAGTATGATTCATTTCGAGATGTATTCATTGTTCATGTTCCACGAAAATGAGGGAGTAGTGGAATTACCATCACCTTCCCAGGTTAGAGGTGCATTCAGCTGACAGACACAGGACGCTCTGATGAAATTAACCGGCAAATGAGCTAGAGGTAGTGAGTGATGATATGATCGTGATCATCAAGATGAGACAATAACAGAACAACAATCGCATTACGGTTTGAACAAGCCTTTGAACGAAAAAGGACACCTTCCGCCTTTGGTTCACCGATCGAAATGAAAATTAATTCCACGCCGGATATATGGTCCCAGGAGGGTATTAATCACTCAATACCCCTTCTTGGAATAAAACTACAATCCCAAACGAGACATAGAAGCTCCAGAACTCGATAAAGCTGACCTAAGGATGCTGTCTGGAGCACTAACAGGATACGGAGCATGTAACTACTTCCATAAAATGAGAATAATTAGTACAGAAACCTCTAGACACTGGCTCCGCTTAAGAAACCATGGAACACTCACTAATCGACTGCCCCAGTCTTGCCCGAGAAAGATTCAAAATGATAAACAGAACATTCGTAAGATTGTCACACTTTTGTAGACAGCACTTGAATCAATCCACAATCAAGGAAGGGTTACAATAGATGTTTATGGTCGCAGTACAAGTGTGACACAACCCAAGTCAATTCTTAGACATCACCAGTAACTTGAAAAATATCCAGATATTGAAATGTTGCTTTACGTTACCTTTTTGCAAAACTGTTTTCCGTATTTCCTATAAACCATTGTCAAAAACGCATCAGGAAATTTTGATGATGCTCAAATGTTTGACGTTTGATTTTCTAAAGCCCGTGATCATACTTAAATGAGCGTTTGACGTTTGCAGTAATACCAGTAATTGTATTTTGAACGTGGTTGAAAGGTGACAAGGCATTGTTGATTGAATGCACCCGTTAGCAAAACAACCATAAAATGTGATTATAGCAGGTCTTTGAGGGAGAAAGGGACAACTTTGGGTTTTTATTTGCCGATCGAAATGAAACAAAAAATTCTGCGTCGGAAGGTGAATGAATGAAACGCTAAGGCACGAGGTGCACAGGGTTCGATGTTGGGATCAATGCTCTTTGTGTTGATGTTACACGGGAGATTAACCGCCTCCAAACAAACACAGTGAACTGTGTCTTTATTATGCCAGCTCGATGGATTGAAATAAGGACAGCAAACAAATTTGATTACTCCACCAAATGGGCTATTCGTATCAATGCCGGAAACTTGACATTTTTGTGTTTAAGAAGGTCATTCCGAGGTGGATGTACATCAGTAGGCAAAATATAGTGGTCCCTAACGATACGAAAAGGCTGAAACAGCAACTCGAAACTGATCCAGTGTCAACCAGGCCTTAGAATTCCATTCGTTGTGCATGGTACAAGGGTTTTTCTGATCCGATTTGTTTTCAAAAAGGCTGCAAAGCATGCGACCATCCTGTTTGCTGCAATCTCAAAACATGAAGTCCCTGTTTAAAACCTTCCTTACACGTAGTCTCCATTAGGCATAAATCAATTCCAGTTCATGTGCATGAGAAATGTTCGATATAACTTGTTGTTTGGGCTGTTACAAAGTTTGTATAATTTACAAAGTTTAAAAAAAGACACCGGTGAACTACAATTATTAGCAGGACCCTAAGCGCTTCACAATTAAATTTAAAGACTGATTGATAGTCATAAAAATAATATGGGTGGTGCTACAGCCCGTAGAGGGCCAGGCCATAGCTTCTGCAGCAACCGTGTTAAGCGGGCTATTCTCTAACGAGTGCAAGAGACCTACAGTTTTAGTCCGACTCCGAACGGCAAAATTTGAAAAGCTTGTTTTAGACAGGACTACAGGAGTAGTGACTCTGAAAAGGTGGAAGCGTGAATTATGAAAGTTGGTAAGTTCGGGAACCGAAAGTGGCACACTCTGGGTGGGAAACGACGCAATTAACCCACTATACCTCGGGTCACCGAGCACAACTGCGATGTGCAATCTCATGTCCATAGAGAGATAAAAACCAAGAATCCAAAGAAACAACACAAAGTCCTTAAATCCATACAAGAGATGTTCACCACAGAATCTCTCCTCACATCGTGGCTGTAATGATAACTGCCAGAAAAGAATTTCCTACATTTCGATTCAATTCTGTCATCCAAGTTCCATATTTGGCTACGAAGTTTTAGCATGATTTGAAAAACAAAACTAAACGACTTGTACACATATTCATGTTGTATGGATGTATCCCTTGAGTATGCATTCGAAACTATGTGTGAGATTAAGAAGAAGATCCAGTTGAAATGAGTAGTTTTGCTTTTTCTTTCATTTTTAATTCAGTGAAGTAGTAGCGTAGTGTACATGTAGTGTGTTAAGAAATCATAAGAATACGTTTCTATCTATATAATAATTTGTTAGTATTTTTTTTTTATATCTTTTTGTTTTAGTATATTCTGCCTCGTTTCACTTAAATTACAACTATCTATTAGATTTAGTGTTACTCTGTTTGTTTTTTCTTGTTTTTGTTTTATGCCAAGTTTTAGGTTGTTATATCTGAAAAATATGTGAATTTTCTATACTTTAAACTATTCTCTTTTTTATGTTTATGATATATATGAATGCTCTTTGATTTTATTATCTTCTTTCAATATATTTTGATAACATCTCGTCACTCATTCATTTTCAAAATGTAGTGTGTTTTCTTTTCTTTCTTAATTTGCATTTGTTTTTGTTAATTTAGTTTTTTTTTCTTGTGTATATATATGTATATGTATATATTAATTAGTAGGTATTAAAATTATTAGCACATGTTTTTACACATAGATATATGCTGTCACTTGTGTTGCCAGTTGTTTCATGACAATTTTACATTTTTTTTCGGGTATTTTCCTTGACATTAAATAATTTTTATGAGAATAAGAACGAAAATGTTAAGATTAACAGAGAAAAAAAGAAAACCGATAATCAAACGCTCCAGTACCTTATTTTGTTTTTTGTTAATGTTGTATTTTTTGTTTTTTAACTAACCACCATATCTATTTACAGAATTGTTTTTCATTAAAATATTTCTTTTTTTTTTTTATTTGAATAGTTGTTGATGAACTACGCACAACAATACGAAGATACATTCTAGCATTTGAGATTATATCAATTGCACTACGTTTAAAGTGTTTTGTTTTTTGTTTCTTATTTATTTTTTTTTTTTGTTTTTTGTTTTATAGGTATAAAATTATTCCTTCTAACAAGTGTCAACAGAAAGTTTAGTTAAAATTAAGTAACATATTTTATTTATTTATTCAATTATTTCTTGTTTTACATTGTCTATCATAGAAAGGATAACAGAAATATTTTCTTATTTTTTGTTTTTGTTTTTCATTTTATTTTTTGATTTAATACTAGGCAACCATAGCATTTTCATTATAACTTCACTTTTTTTTGTTTTTTTTTTTTAGTTTTCTTCAATTTCTTCGTTTAATATAAAGAGTCGATTTTTTTTGTCTGTTCATTATTTTTACTTTATCAACTGTAGACACTACAATTTAAATACATTCATTTAAATATAACTACATACGGTATTTGTATATGAATTTATTTGAAAGTCACAAAACCGAACCGAAACAAGAAAGAAATCATAGCTTTGACTCGTATTTGAGTTTTTGCTTTTTTTTTATTGTTGTTTAAATTTTTTATTCTGTGCGTGTTTATTTATTACAGAACTTACAATTTTCAAATAGGAATAAGTCATAAAGTTGTTATTGTTTGTAAAAGAAGAAAACGAAGAAAAAAGAAAAACAACACAAACCGAAAAGAAAGAAAATAAAGACGAACAGAGAAGAGAAGAAAGCTAGCAGCATATTCTACAACAATAATCATCTTGTTAAATCTGTAAATATTTATTTGTTTATTATTACGTTAGTGTGACAGTTAACAAAGGAAAACCATGCATGGATCTTATTTTGTAGTCATAATCCAGGCATTTGTTATACATAATTAGTAGTTGATGAGATTATTCTGTTTGTTTTTCTTTTCTGTTATAATAAATAAATACTTTTTATGCTGTATATATATGTATATATATTCTTCTTCTTCTTCTTCTACTATTTCTTCTGCTATTAATTTACTCTAATTATTTGTGTATATGGGTGTGTGTGTGTGTGGTTTGTGTTTATATATATATATTTGTTTATTCTTTTTTTTTACAATTGATACCATTTTTTATCTTTATATTTAAGCATTAATTGATGAGCTGTGCCGGAGAAATCTTGCGCTTGGTTTGACATTCGTTCGGCTCGTTCTTCTAGCATATTGAGCTTATCCCCGCGTTCCATTGCTAATTGATGGGCTCGACTTATTTCCGATGCAGCTGTTGATGCCCTCGAACCGAGCTGTTCCAAACTTGGACCGGGTATATGTTTTGCTACGGAACGATTTGCTTTTCCACTTTGTTCGCCAACTGAAAGGCAGAGAGAAGAATGTATGAGTATTATTTGTTGTGCTTGAGGAGGTGATTGGATATATTACAGAGTTCCTCTCTGTCCAGGCTGCGATTTCCGCCGCCGAATAGTCCCTTGAAGAAGCTCTCCTTCGGTTGTTCGGGCATCTCGTGGGGTACAAAGAGTTCACCCATCATTTCGGTTGTAAATTGACTAAAAGGGTTAAATGTTGTAAAAGATGTTATATTTTATTATTTTCTAATAACTAAGGAATTTGGTTTTTTAAACTCATCGGATTTCGAAGCTAGGCAAATAGGTTATGTTTAACTGATTGAGTCGACAAATGTGGTCATTCACTTGAGAGGTGAGAATGTAGGCCAATAGTTTTGTTGAATTGACATGGAGGCAAATATTGAAACAACCCATTTCTTTCCTATACCTTTCGTACTTTAAAAAAATTATTTAACCTAGAACAACGCTCCTCTCAAAAAGGCCACGCAAAGATTGTATTTATAAAAAAATAAGATCATTGGGGTAGGGTAAGGTTCTTCGTGAGTGCCCACCTCGTGGTGAAGAAGCTTCCAACCGCCCGATGACTCCAGAGGGCGATTACAAGTTAACGTCACCGGTAACGTATGGCATCTAGATAGTCCTAATTCCTAGAAGCCCTAATTCAGTGGAAGTATGCAAGTAAAGAGTGCAAGTTTGTGGGACAATTCAATTGTCGTAAGTGGGCTGTCCCCGTAGTAGATCAGATGGAGTAGACTGACACCATAATGCACGTGGGACCAGCGTGAAAATTTTAAATATAAAAGATCGCACAAAAAAAATAAACGGACAAAAATGGCGTAGACAATGCTCGACCAGTGAAAGGCGTTCCGAACACGAACAAAAACAAAACGCGACGGATCAAACAACGAAAACGAAGAACGTGCATGGTAAACTTGATGAGATACGTGAATATCAACTCGAAAGCCTAAGGGAAAAGAGCCAAAAAGACGAGATGACAAGTAACAGCTAGGTGGCGTAGGCAGAACGCCCAAAGAGAGATTGGCTGGGACAGAATGAGAGACCTGGGCGCTGAGCAAAGGAGCTCCTAGATGCTGGCGCAGCAGTCCTAACATGGGTGGACCCTAATCTTAATAGGCAGTGCAGTGCTAAAGCCTTGGCAGAACGAAATCTACCGACGGGCGTGCATACCGACTTAGTACAAGTCACTCAATCAGAGACCCTTCTAATATCTGCATCGTGAGGGCAATAGGCTAAAGTGCATACGAACAAAAACACAGTGGTCACATGACTAGGCCCAAAAGAATCGAAAGAAGAAGACGAGTGCCAAAATGACAAAGCGACCTTCAGTCCGAGATAATGATGATTGACATTTTCATCTGACAGCATTTTTTTTATATGATGTTTCTTCCCGTGTCTGAGAATAAATATGGGCCGAAAATCTTGTCTAACTACACTCTTATTTTTAGGGCTCAATGCCACTATGGACTAGGGTTCGAAATGCACTAGTCTAGTACGGCCACGGAGTCAGTCTTAAGAGTTGTCCAATAAGTCCACGGAGACAGTCTTAAGACTAGTCCAGTAAGGCCACAGAGGCGTATACGTAACATTTTGCATCGAGGTGAGTACGTAATCTTAAGAGTTGTCTAGTAAGTCCACGGAAGCAGTCTTAAGAGTTGTCTAGTAAGGCCACGAAGGCGTATACGTAACATTTGTATCGAGACTAGGCGGCAGTCTTAAGACTTGTCCAGTAAGGCCACGGAGACGTATACGTAACATTTGCAGACGAGGCATACCATAAAGCGCTGCACGTAACACAAGAGCAGCGCAAGAGGAGTACTGGGCTAGAAGACAGGAGGCCTCCCAGCTCAAGGATGTCGAAGAGTCTAGGGACCAACAGAAAATACGAGCCTTCTATAAGAAAGCCAAAAGCCTTGCCGCTGGCCTTAGGAAAGGCACCCAGGCTCTTCGAAACAGTGAGGGTAACATTATTACTGACTCGCTTGGAATAGTGGTTGAGTTTAAGAAGTACTTTCGACAGTTGCTTAGCGGGTCTGACCAGGAGACAGTGATAGGGAATCAAGAAATTCCAACTCCATGTTGAAGTCGGCAAAGCCATTAAAAGACTGAATAACAACAAAGATGGAGGCCTCTGATGGCTTACATCGACGGGCGCTCCCAACGTGCCGTAGTGGAAGCTTTCACGGCGTTTGAAGAACAGGCGATGCGAGCTGGTCTTGAGGTCAATGAGGATAAGATGGCAACCGATGTTACTTCGGTCCACCGTACACCATTCCACCCTCTGACAGTCACAGTTGTCATATATATCGTCGGTGCTTCCAGGATTTTATGATGATTCATTAAGGGCCGATGATCGGTTTTTTGTGCACTATAAGCTTGCCAAAAAACAGACCTCAGCCGGCCAAAAATTAAAGATCATGAATAAGTAAAAGAATTTTGTTTTTCACAACTGTCAAAAGCTCGGGTTTTGTAGAAATCGCTTTATCTAAAAATGTGTGCACGCGCTTACGATAATTACGGTCTGTGAACGGTCTCGTGACCGCTGTATTATGACGTGTGTTTAATGGATTTACGTGCATCCTACTCAAAATGTCAGAGCCCGACCGCGCTGCCGCGACCTTGTAAAACGTAAGCCTTCAACTCTGGTGCCAAGTGAATTCATCGAAATTCCAACACTTAACAGACCCTTTTCAAATTTTAAATATACTTGTCTTATTTTAGAAAAAACATGATTTAAGTTGAAATTCAAAACTTACCAAAAATCTGAGCATAGTGTGAATTTTTGAAGCTCGGTGGGTGATGCGAGATACAATCCATGTCCCTTGTTGCTAAAACAGAACGCTTTCGAGATCCTATTTCATGGAATCAAATCAAATCAAAATTAGAAATGCATCAAATAAAACAATGCAAATAAATATTTCACTATTCTCAGATAAATCTATGAATTTCAATTCACTTTTCTGTTTCACTCTGTGTATTTAAGAAATACATATTATCCTTGCTGTGTTTATTATTTTATATATGTGATATATATTTTTTTGTACGGCAGGTACGCTTTGTTTTTTTTATTCTAGATTAATTCTTTCAGAACACTTGCACATGAACAAATTCGCAAGACAGGAAGAAACCCCATGCGTCATGCAGCAACGGATAAAATCGCATGCAATTGGAAATATATACAGGAAATATTTGTCTCAGAGAAGACTGTGCAGGCAAACTCAATGGAATACATCGAATGGAAAAGCAAAAAGAGAGATTTTCAAAATCAAATTAAATGGTTTTCGTATATATTTATATTGTTGCATTAAATGCTTGGTGGGTGTGTGAAAGGTATTTGTTTTAAAGAAAAAAACAAAATATAAATGTATGTGATATTGAACAAACTAAAAACAAATTCAATGTAATCCTAGTCAAATGTATTCATACAAAATTCCCAACCTCCACCGAGACGACACACACAGGAAATGTTGATATTTACAGATTGTCTGTGTTATGGCGCATATAAATCTATTCCTAAGAAAAACCAATTTCAATCATATGTATATATGTACAGAATGTATTTACAAGGAACTACGACATAGGACATGTTCACCTGTTCGAATGCGGATGATATCGAATGGATTTTATTTACAGTGATGGTGGATAGATTATGATATCAATTTGAAACGAGGTGAACTCTATGTGTTTATTTTTTATTTTTTGGTTTGAAATGAAATAATCAACAAAACTAATACACGATCAATTATCAAATAAATTAGTTTTTACTAAGTTAAATATAGGTTATGTGTGGTTTTTATTTTTATTTTTAATTTTTTTTTTGTTTGTATTTTGTTTTTGATGTTTTTTTTTGTTTTTTTGTTTTTTATGAATTTAACACAAACTTACTGGTTAGTATCCTCGTGAACAATTAGTTGTTGGCCCCAAATTGAAAGCATTGGATCTACAATTCCTTGCTTACATTTTGTCTGAAAGCTAATGGTATATAATTACATAAAACAATTTATACAAACATTTGGGATCATTCGTCAAATAATACCGAGTTCTTTTGTTTTTTCTAATTTAATCTTAGCCAATGAAAACAATCAATAGTGTTCTCACATCATACGTAATCGAATTTAATTCACTAGAGTTTAGCTAGGCTTGCATTTTGGGATACATACTAGAGCGTTTGCTACAGACAACGTATTTGTTTTCTATATGTAAACAATAGACAATGCTTTGCGGCAGTCGTTCACCTAATCATCTATGTTCAACTCAGAAGTGTTACAAATAATCTGTGATATAAACCGCTTTTGTTTTTCAATTTAAAAGAAGAATGTGTTTAAGCGCAACCAATTATGTTTTGTGTTGTACATCGTAAGATTTTGAATTAAAAACTAAAAAAAAAAATAGATATAAGTACGATTGTGCAATTTACAAGAACAGATTTGTTTTTATTTTTATTTTTTTTCATAGATATTGGACGAAAAAGAAATGAAAATAGATTTTAGAATGTTATCTGAATTGAATTGCAATCAAAGCGAAGGTGACTAGATGTGAAAAATGTAGCGTTAGCTGGTGAATTTGAAAATTGATTTAGAAATTAAAGAAAAGAATTGTAAATCTTGATAAATACTTGTGGCAACCCGGAGTGAAGAGATACTTAGTTGATGCCTCTTAATAATTGTGAGTCCTATTCTGTGTCTTACTTATTTGTCTGTCATTTGTAGGTCGTTGAGTGTTTAATAATCATGAGGGTGGCGCTACAGCCAGGGCCTAGTGTTTACAGCAACCACCTGTGTTGTGCGTGCTATTGTTCCCCGACGAGTTTATGCAAATTACAGTTTTGTGCCAGTGACTCGAAATAGGTGGAGCCGTGAATTATTCAAGCTGGTAAATTCGGGGATTGAACCTGGCTTAGGAGTCGACGCAACGACTCACTACGCCTTGACGGCTATAATTTTTGAGTGTGTATTCAAGCGGGCTTTCCTAGGGTATTATTATTTCTGCTAGTAGGAAGGAGATGGAAAATTAGATACGAGTAGACTGTGGTTTGTCGGATAATTCGAATAAAAGGTAATGCTATCCTTCCTTCTTCAAAGCTCATGGCTTATCTGCAGGAAATCAAGGCGGTTTCAACCAGCTTCCGCCGAAAGGTTTGGAAAACCTGAAAATGTATGGCGAAACCTAAGCGGCTTTGATAAATTTCACGAAACCTCAGAGGTGTCCAAGACGTCGATATTGTATGTCCTGTCTTGATAACAGCGTATACTTCGTTTTGCCCTCGTTCACCACTAGATCATTTTAGACGCTTCCGTCTGCCAGCAAACGTCGACTCGCTGTGTTCTGCCAAGCTGATGAAACCTCGGAGTTTTGGAGAAATTTGACGAAACCTGGGAGGTGTCCAAGACGTCGATGTTGTATGTCCTTTCTTGAGGACAGCGCATACTTCGTTTTGCTTTCGTTCATCGCTGGATTATTTCAGACGCTTCCGTCTCAATGCAAGCAAACGCCTCATTGTCGGCTCGCTATGGTCCACCATTCACGGCAGTGTCATCCGCTCACCTACAGCTGAGGTGAGAGTCTTGCACGATCTTCACTGGGATGATGTTGAATAAGTAACATGACAGCGCATCGCTTTGGCTAAACCCATTTTTGACATTGAAGGCCTCGGTGAGCTCATTACCGACCTTGATGGAGCAGCGAAAATTCTCCATCGTCATTCTGCACAGCCTGATGAGCTTGACAGGAATGTAAAAGCTAGACATGGCCTTGTATAGCTCGTCTCTATGCACGCTGTCATATGCGGCCTTGAAATCGATGAATAGGTGGTGGGTGTCGATCTGTATTTCTTGGGTTTGTTCCAGGATCTGCCGCAATGTGAAGATTTGATTAATGTTGGACTTCCCCGGCCTGAATTTTCCGAAGAGTCTTCGACTCCCAACCCGTGGGATAACGCATGGAACCGATGGAGCACCTAGGTGGAAAAGGACCTCAACCAACTTGGTGTGCGCAGTTAGAGGCAGCTGGCTAAGGATCGTGCCAGCTGGAGAGACTTGTTGGTTGAGGCCCAGGCCCACCCCGGTCTGTAGCGCCACCAGTAGAAAAAGAAGTTAACGCAGTCATAGGGGTAACATTTCTTGTGGATCTGGTAAACGATACTGAGAGCTGTGAAGCTGTTCAAGTTAGAAACAAAGGGGATGAATGGATCCATTGCTATCCACCCGAATCAACAAGAACGCACACCTACCAACGAAAGTCTTCCAACTCGTCCAAAGAATCAGTCTTCTTCTTTCTTCTTACACACACCATAACAACAGGCATATAATTAAACCACATCTTGCTCCCGGTCAACCGAAAAAAACACGCACAACACACATGCTACCCTCCCCTCACACAGACACCTGTCTACACCTTAAGTAAATGTCAGTTTGTCAGCTGTTTCGTTTATTACGTCAAATGTCAATGAATTGTGTATCAACAAGTCAATGAGCTCATAACTCTAATAAGGCTTAACTATCATCTAACTCATATTCTACTAGCGACTGCAATTACGTTAAAAAGAAAAATGGAATAAAACATCAACCAAACCAATTACTTTTCTCGATGCATGAGGGATGTGTTCGCATGTTTCTTATGTTTTGTTTTTCCACATTTAATATGCAATCAAGCTGACAATAGAGTCCTCGTCTAGTTATTCGATCGAAATGATTCGTTAATGAGCAGTAGGAAGAAATGTTGTTAATGTATGCAAATTACAGACTAAGTTATCATCACCATGAGCATCGTTCCATTTATAATTTATAATAAGAGGTTAAATACTGATACAAGATGTTTCATAAGTACTTCAAACAATCCATGAAGGGCAAAGTAATGGTAATAGTGCAAACTAACATTAAAATTCCAACCGAAAGGATACGAAATCAAAGAAAACGAAAAAAAAGAAACAAACAAACAAAATAACCTCAAAATCAAAATTCAAAAAGGAACCGAATGGAAATAAATTCATCACTGAATCAATAGAGATAGACTATAAAGGATCAAAGAAGGATGAATATATATATATTTATTTTTTTTTGAAATTTTTTTTTATTCTCAGTACATTCACACGCACGTGAAAAGGAGGCGACGGCTGTCATACGTTTAAGATGGATATTCTTTTCTAATTTATTATCAGGGTGTATATCTTATTTAGGTTTTGTGTGGTCACTACATCAAATAGTTGTTGTGCGGTAAACATTTATTTGCATATGGTTGCTGTTTGTTTAAGAGGGTTCTTTGGTTTTTTTTTTTTGTTAAAACATTCAGTACGGGGTATCTGTGGTTTGGTTTTGTTTTTTTTTTCGTTTTTCTAATTTGGGATGTGTTCGGTAATTACCTTAGATCGATGAGGGGAAGAAAATCGACATCCAGTAAGGGCCTCAGACTAGGAAGACTATAAGCCATTAGATGGCCATTTGACACGTACGTTACAAGGCATACACTATCTGCAAATTCATCACATAAACATGAATGCCTGGATGGTCGGGAAAATGGGGGAGAATTGAATTACCTCGCATGCTGACAATCTCGGCCTTGACCACAAAATCAGTTTCGGTTATTTGATGCCGATAGACACAGTATTGACTGGGAAGCGCTACAACTCGAGCCTGTTTCTCGCTGGCAATCACAATGAATTGCCTATCCGAACAACCATCGTTGGCAGGGTTTGTTGCGACTGTCATGCTGCTGCTGGTGCTGACACTTGTGCTACCGCCGACTCCACTTGTGGTGGATGTTGCTGTGGCTCCACTTAACGTTGGACTCATACGATTTGCATTCTTTGTTGGTGTACCTAAAAGAGGGATGAGATGATTTTAGAGGGCTGTCAATGTCATCATGACATTAGTTTTAAACTCGTCCTGGAAATGTTACATTGAAAAAGTAAAAATCAGAAATGAAGTATTACAGAGATGCCCCACTTCTACCTCTCTTTCCTCTTAAGAATTTTGACAACTGTTTTTTATAAAGTTTTCTTAAAACCAAATTGACCAATCAGAGGATGGCATTTACGTTATTTCGTGAATAACCGTCAAAATTTCATGAATATCCATCAAAAAGTCACTCAGATTCGTCGATGGAGGCACTCAGATTCGTCGATTGCCCCCCAGCAATCAGTTGTGAAGTCGGCTATCTCTGTAATACTTCATTTCTGGTAAAAATTGCCTTTCAATCAAATAAAAACACACCTCATTCCAACGCACACACACAACACAATTCCAGCCAATTCCGTGAATTCGTTTCATCTACAAAACTGGTCCACAAAGAGGAGGTGGACGAAAGTTTGGCCTTCTACTGACAATCTTGGAGAGAAGCCTAAAATGT
The DNA here is from genome assembly GCA_964034865.1 of Eristalis intricaria. NCBI lineage: Eukaryota > Metazoa > Arthropoda > Insecta > Diptera > Syrphidae > Eristalis > Eristalis intricaria. Next base: position 48,662,819 of record OZ035876.1, read on the forward strand.
TTCCTTGATGACGTCCAATGTCTGATTTCATGTAATTTTAGGAACTTTTTAAACAATTTTGATTGTTTTTGACAACAGTTTGGAGTACCCTACAAAAGTTCTCAAAGGATGTGTGTTCAAAATTTAGGCCGTGTAGAATTCTAGATTTTGGAGAGTTGCCTAAAATGCTTCCTTGACGACGTGTGATGGCAAATTTGGTAGACTTTAATAACTTTCAAAGAAATTCAAATGTGTTTTCAGAGATCTGGAAGACTCTAGTACAAAGTTTTCGAAACAGTGGTGACCAGAATTTAAGCCTTGTAGAAATGAGTGCAGGCTAAACTATTTCCTCGACGACGTTCAATGTCAGATTTCTCGTTAATTTAGCGACATTCAAAGAGTTTCTAAAGTTTTGACAGAACTTTAGGCAAACACTTGTGAGCTGTACTTTATGCCGTGTACAAATATGTGTACCTTTTGATTAGAAGCCTAAAATGTCCGATGTCAGATTTCGCCACACTGAGACTATGTCGAATATCAGATTTCGCGTTATTTGAGCGACGTTCAAAGAGTTTCTAAAATTTTTCACAGAACTTACAGGCATACGCAGGCTTTAAAAGTAGGTGTGGTCTAAATTAAGGTCTTGTAGAAATGAGTTTACAAATGTCCGACGTTAGTTTTTGCCACGATTTTGATAAGCACTTTCAAAACTAAACTCAGAGAGATTTTTAGGAAAATTAGATTTTGATCTTTGAGATTGGGAAAAAAATTCTAAGACTTCTGTATTTTTTGAAACCCTCTTGTTGTGGCAATGTTTTGATAGAAAACCATTTCGTATTCGACGCAAGTTGCTCAGTTAGCTTTGTGACAAAAATAAAGCCGAAAAGATCGATACGGGAGACAACTAGCTCATATTTGGACCAAAGAGGCAGCAACGTTTTAGAATGTATAATACCATGTTCCCACCGAACCGAAATCACGTGATTTGGATGAATTCTTAATGAAACTGCAATAGGCGGTTTCCACCGAGTTTTAAGCGTTTTTAAATGTCATTAGCTCCCAATTTTGAAGCGGCGGGCTGTTTGCTGACAGGAATTAATAGTGTTGAAAGCCTCAGAAAAGTGAGAGAAAAGATGAGAAAATGAACAAAACGAACTGAAATTCTGTAAGCTGTAAGCTTCTTCGGTTGGACAAACTCTGGGGTACGGATGAACTCGACGGAGCTTCAACTAGATTTCAATGAAATCGCGAGTTTATGAAACCATTCATTAAATGGCGAAACCTAGTAGATTTCAAGAAATTTGATCGTTCGGTGGAAAGATGGTATAAGACAGTGAGGAAGCTTTTGTTTGAATTCAGAAGCTAGCGTAGATTTGAGTGCCCTAAGTTACTTATTTTGACTCATTTTGATGATGTTCCAGACTCCGATTGTAGCTCCAACGATGTGAATATCCCTTTATCAAACTAGAAGATAATAAAATACGATAATGACTTACGATCTCGTTCCTTTCGGTTTTCGTCCCTCCAAGGCTCGAATGAATATGGTATGAGTGAACCGTTACAATCCAAAAATGACATTGATAAAATTGACCCCTTCAACCGAAAAATCGGTCCACCTAGAAATCGAAACGTCAGTTAAAGTCCATAGAATGTTTTGCTGAACTTGTCACTTACCTAATATTGACACGAGAACAGGTTGCGTCTTTCGTGTGTCTGGTTCCGGTAATGTTATTGAGACTGTCAAAACGGATCCTAAACTGGTTCCGACCCAAAGAGTGGGCAATAATACTGATGGATCTGAGGTGAATTCAATGTGAAACGATTAACAATGAATGAAATGATGAAATGATTGTCTCCTCTACTGAATTTTACTGTGACTTCCCTATTTGTTGTGAGGTCGAAGTGGGTGGAGAGTTGGAGAGAAGATGATGATCCGCTTCTGAATGCGTTTGAACACAGTTTCAAGGCATGTATTTTGAACGCGGCAACTGTTCTTGCATTGTTTAAGTCGGTCTTATGTCAGATTTTTTTTTATTTTCTTATTTTCAAAGATGTCAACAACCAGTAAGCCATTTTCAGCTCAATGTGTGTTCCAACTGTCACATGTTGTCATGAAAATTGGGCAATGATAGAAGGAATCAGATCAAGAATACAAGCTGCCGAGATCGTGTTGCCTTTGCGCTGTTGTGTGAATTACTAGCCAGGATAGGGTGAGAAACACTAGTAAGCGAGGAATTCAATGTGGATCAGCAGTTTCTTCGGATGGAAATGCGCCTGCTTTGATGGTTTGGTTACGTGGCACGAATGTCCCCATCATCACGACATACGGGATGTGCATTGAATGCGTTGATTGGCTGACGTTTGACAAGGTGGTTCTGCTTGGGTATAACACCTGATGAGTCAGAGTCGATGTCGGAAGATTGAGTGGTCTGGAGATTCTGCGCACGGGCGACTTTTTCAATGGATCGCTGAAGATGATGATGATGATGATGTCGATTTTTTTCAAGAACCATTTACCTCTAATGGCAGACTGGCAAATGTGTTTTCAAAAGAAAAAGCCAAGCATTGGATAAAGATGTTGATCTCAGATCCACAGTTCCGCATATTCAGACATGTGGGTTTGGGGCAGCGTCACGGAATTCGTCCTGGATTGAACAATGACCACGACTGAAATGAGAGTACAGACGGGACACAATAGACCGAGATCGAGCTGCATAAAAAGCCGCAACGATTTGATCTTCACACCTTTGCTCATTTAAGCTCGATAATGAGAAGCGGGCGCTCGAGAGATGCCACTGCAGGGATGACATTTGGAAACTCTATCAACAGAAAAAACATACTAAGTTCATAAAACAAAAACCTGAGACAAGAACTTAACAAGTGGAATTACTGTTGGCGCTAGGAATATGGTATATTCCTCCAGACTGTACTCCTATATGGGCTCCCATGTCAGTGACACCACCGCGGAGATAAAACGAAGGATTAACATTGCCAATCGCTGTATCTTTGGGCGTGGAGTGCAATTGAGGAAAGAAGCATTTTCTCTAAGAAGCAACATATCCCTAAATAGGGCACTAACCAAAGCGGACGAGGAGATTCTTGGTCGCTTCGAGATTAAAATCCTTCGTATAATCTTTGGCCCCGTCGTTGCTGATGGTGTTCGGAGGAGGAGACTGAATCACAGCGAGTTTCAGTCTCTTGTCTGAGATAGCTATATCATTCAGAGCGAATGGAGACTAACGCCCGAAAAATAAATCACAATGGTGGTCCATTATATGGTCTAAGTGTGCTGGTGAATGCACTTGCAGTCTGCCTATCTACGCCCGAAAAATCTTTAACTCCAACCATGAGGAACAACGTAAAAACCACATCTCTGGTGGCATGCACACCTCAAAAGAAACATCAAATCAGCTGAAAGGGCGCAGCAACTACCATAAGATCGTGCTGGATGAAGAGACAAGCTGGCTGGGGCTTCTTCGGACTATAGCGGCAGGCAGAGAAGAAGAATATAAAGTGTAGCTTAGGCTGGAGGCACCCCAACTGAGAAGGCACATCATACTTGGAAAAAAGAAACGAAGATCCTGGCAGCAACCTTACAATTTAGGCATGACTACCAGGACCATCTTCTTCTTCGAATGAAAAGCAATCCCTCTGAATTCTGACAAATTGAAAGTGGAACTGCATTATAGAGGGTTAACACATGGGAGTGAGAATAAAGTCTGTTTCAGTTCATGTTTTCTATCACACTTGTATTGACTCTTTTTTTTTCTCTTTTAAATTCAGAGTTAGATGTTTTTTTTTTTATTTTCAAAATTACAATTACTTTTTGGGGGAAAAAATAGAACAATTTCTTGATACGTTGTAGGACGTTCCGCGTCGAGGTCAAAACGAAGACATGTCCTCCAAAAAGAGCACGCATGGCAACACTGCTTCATGGACACTAACCAGAGCGGATGGTCTGGGTCGCTTCGAGACGAAAATCTTTCGTACAAATTTTGATCCCTTATGTGTTGATGGTGTTTTCTTTGGGCGAAGAGCCTGAACGACGAACTTTAAGGGCTGTACAAATCAGTTCGAGACTCTTGTCACAGATGGCTAGGCTATCTAGACCGAGGACATCATTTTTTTGCCCCGTGGAATAACGCGGTAAGGGGAGAGCATGCCTTCGGTGTCATACACAGCTGGAAACGGACGTCAATCATGGATAGCCAAAAAAGAGGAAAAAAAAAAACTGCAACCGAGACTGCGGGCATCTCAACCCTTTGCGCCGACAGTACAAAAAGTCTCTGACTTATTTCCTTACACCAATCTCAATTAGAGATGACTACCGCGACTCAGAGACCATCTTCGTCTTCGAATGAAATACCCTCCTTTTCTAGTTCAATGAATTGACAGTGGATCTGCACTATTGTTGCAATAATCTTACTAAAATGTTACTTCTTCGAGTCGTAGTTGGAAGCAGAATATTCAAACAAATCACAATTAGTTGATATTTTTCACCGGCTCAAAAATAAGGAAAAACAATTTTACACACACAGGTTTAGGACTTCAAAGCATTTTTTTTCAGAAAACGGAAAATGATATTCGCGGCGACTTTTGAAAAACCTGTGAATTGATTTCGGAAATTATAATTCTTGCGACATTTTAAATCGTTTCAATTTTATCAAAGCAACACGTTCCACATCGCTACCAATGCAATGAGAAGAAATGTTAATGTTATCTAAGTAGAGGAGACAATGGTTATATGTATATATTTTACGATTCGTTTTTAAATCTCCAAATTTATCAGAAGATGGACCTGTCAAAATGACTTACCACTCTTTTTCGTATAGCTATCCGTAAAAGCTAAGCACGTGATTGCCTCCGATGTGATATTCTCAAGACTCGACATCGATGACGATCGCGATCTCGAGAACGAACTATCCAACTTATCTACACGACCCGTAGTGTTTGAATCCAATTATAGCAGTGAGTTTGTTTGTTGATTTCGATTCGATTGGTCGAAATGGATTTCGATAAAATCAAAATTTAATCAAAACGGAAAAAAAAGTGAAGAAAAAAAGAATTCAAATTAGAACAACTCAGCACATAAACTTGATAGCACAATAGAATAACAAAAAGGCATAGTCAATAATATCAAGAAATAGATACATATTCATATTAAATAAATTTACATTGACTTTTGTATATATATATAATTTTAATTATTTTTTTTTAATTTAAAGAAAAATCGTGTGTTATGTGTTTCATTTCAAACATATTAACAAATATAGCATTTTTGTTTTGGTTTTATTTGAAAATATTTATGTACAAAAGTAGCCAATTAAAGCAAGTTTGTCAAGCTGACTTCTTGCGGTTCATATATATATATATATATTTTTTTTTTTTTTTAAATAAATAATTTAAATAATTAATATTCAATAGCAGAAAGAAGAGCTTTTCGTGATATTCAATCAAAAAACTAAAAACAAAAAGATAAAATAAGAAGAGATGTTTGTTGCATTCCATGTAAGGTCTATATCGTGCGGCTGTACTATACAATCATGCACAAAATGCAAAACAAAAGAAAAACTTTAGAAAGATGTTCAAAAATAAATCACAACATGCAGAGGAAATGATTGTGATTAGAAGTAAATTTCCACTTTGGCGCGCAATAATATTCACTTAAAGCTAACGAAGGACTATAATTTTTCTGAAACACATATCTAGCCATCGTCATCAGGTAATTAGTGTCCATTTGCTATTTTAAAGACATTGACTGATCAACACATATTGACATGCTCGAAGGAAACACTAAGATCAGAAGACACTCCACCTAAACATTACAAAATAATGTATCTGCTAAGGATTACTGTTTTTTTTTTGGTTTTCAACACTTAAAGCAGACATTTTTCGTGCAGAGGTTGAATTGTTTGTTTGTAAATTCTAAGTCACACATAATTTATTTGAACACACACATATGGAGATATGTATATAATATTATTTTTTTTTTAGAATTTAAAAAGAAATAAATTACGAAAGAAACTTATTAAATAAAATAAAATTATAAGAACATCGGAAAATACGTTTTAGATGTAGGCATCAGTTGGTGTAGTGGTGGTTTTTCGTAAGTATCTCAATTAGTTTACAATTTCATGTAAGCTCATTTGTTGATGTTAATTTAAATATATCTTTTTTTTAAAATTTATATTTACACATTTGATCATCTTATTTTGTTTACTTTTAAGACTGCTTGTTGTTTATTGAGCTATTGGTGGCTTAATTTGAGTCGTTTTTGTTTTCTTTGTGCGCATGCCATTTAGGTTTTTTTTTTTACACAAAAAATTGTGACTAGAAATAATGTTAAATTATTTAATTTGAAATTCTGAAGTACGAATATATTATGATATTTATAAATGTTTTGTGTGGTATGTGTTGAAAAAACACATTTAGATTATTTATTTATTTGTTTTTAGAGACTACGAAAAAATAACAAAAAATTCGTGTATGTATAGATTTAAGAAAACGACAAAATAAAATTTATTTGCTTTTTTTTTTTTTTGAAAATTCCATAACAAAAAAGTGTTGTATTTGCTGCTTAAAAATATTATAGAAAATCGCATAAGAAAAATATGTAAATTTTCAAAGACAAAAAGAGAATAAGTTTAGAATGAAAAAAAGAAAAAAAAAACGAAAACAAATATTTGCCGGAGAGGAATCAATCAAGGAGTTCAACAACACAGTTTGGTTGTACCGTTTAGTATAGAAATCAAAAAACAAAAAAATTATAAAGTCACATATATGTATCAATTTCTATGTGTAACAAATCCTTATTTTCTCCCATAAATTTTTTCATATTTTGTTTTTGTCAAAAATTTTGTGTTCACGCTGTGTCTCTAAAAACATTGATAAATTGTTAAAGAACACATTATTTATTGTATTTTTTTTTTGTGAGTTTTGTAGAGGTTGGAGAGAAGGACAGGAAAAAAATACAAAGTACAGTTGAGAGAGAGAGAGAAAGACAGAGAAAAACAAAAAACAAAAATAATACAAATAAAAAACAACACTTTTGTTTGGATAGTACCACATCACGAACACATTTGGTTTCATTTTCATATAGATAATTGTATACTCTTTTTTTTCTTGCTTGGCAAAGGTGGAGGGTTGTGAGTTAAGTGGATTAAAAAAAAAATACATCGTTATTTCTAGGGAAATGGTAGGTGAGAGACAATGTGATGTACATGTTACGGTTATGGGGTGATATATGTGTATACGTAGAATCTAATTAAACAAAATGATTGCTAAACATATTTGACACCTGACATCACCAAAACGGACACAGGGGTGGAGGACAAAAAAAGAGGAAACAAAATGAAAATATCAAATTCTAAACAAAAGAAAAAACTAACCAACAATTACTTATGTGTAAATTGAGAGCACAAAAAATAGTTTTTAAGAAAGAAAATCACGATGCTGTGGCTCAGGTGGAGATATCGGATTTTACTGCAGGATTCGAACGTTGTTTATGGAACATCAAATTGAGGACACCACCAGTTGCTGTTGATTCATTGAATTGAAGTCGATTTTTTCTTTCGAGGGGGGGTGTCAAACTTTGATTTGCATAGGAAATAAAAAAAAAGAAACAAATAAAGACCGCCTTCAAGGCAAAACTCAGCAATTTGAGAATGCTTGAGAGGCGCGCCTTCATAAAATTACAATATTTTGTGCTTTATTTTGATCATTCGCAAATGTAAAGTGTGTCGATGTAGTTGATTTTATTGAAATGTTGCGTTTTCATTTATTTTTTATGGTTTTTCCTTTCAGTTGGGCTGAGAAATTGGGTCTGGGAATTGCGAAGACTCCATAAATCAGTTACCCATTCCCAGTGATAAATAACTCTTATGTGCGCCAATAATTTTTTTTTTATGAGGATCTGAATAAGATTTATTTTCCGGGGAATTCGTTTAAGCCGATCCGACATTTGTGTGTAAGGACATGAGTAAGTGTTTTGAAATAAGTCACAATGATCTGAGAATATAAAACCAGAGTCTATTAAATTGGTGGAATAAAATAAGTAAATAAAAGTGATGTAGCATCTATAGGGAATTTCGAAATATTTTAGACTTGATCCGAGTTGGTTATAGTTCTGTTTACTTTTCGGAGGATCGTTGGCAACTTATTGCCAATTTGTTTTCAATTTGTTTGTTGATTTAAATCGAATAGCATCCAGGGCTGTTGTCCAACTTTATCTAATAATAATATGGGTGGCGCCACAGTCCGGGTCCCAGGTAGGCCCAGGTCCAACTTTATAATATAATAATATTGGCGGCGCTACAGTCCGAGACGGACCTGGGCCTAGCTTCTCAGCAACCACTCGTGTTGTGCGTGCTATTGTTCTATGACGAGAGGAAGGGACCTACAGTTTTATGCCGACTCCGAACGGCTGAGTTGAGAAGGTTTTTCTAGACAGAAATACTCTTTGAGCATTGTCAGTGACTCGAAAGAGGTGGAAGCCTTGAATTATGAAAGTTGGTAGAATAGGGATTCGAATCTGGTACCCTCTGCGTAGGAGTCGACGCACTAACCCACTACGCCACGGCGACTCACCCAACTTTATCTATTGGCATTTAAATAACGTTAAAGTCAAGGAGTCGTAGAATAACTTTGGCGTATAGTTAACCAAATCCGTTCATCCTCTGTGACTCATTTAAACTTTAAGCCAAATTCTTCATCCCGATTGAGAGCGTCGGCCAACAATCGACTTTTGTCGACAGTCGATTGGTTTTGGTTTGTCGAATTTCCCTTCAAATCATGTCGTTCACAAATTTGTGGTCCATGGTTTTCGTGCGACGGAAAACTATCCTGTATCTTAAAAACATTCAAATTGCAACTTCAATTTTGGCCATGGGTCGCGCTACAGCGCAAAGGACCAGGGCCTAGCTTCTCAGAGACCACTCAAGTCACACGATCGGAAGGGCTCTACAGTTTTATGCCGACTCCGAAGGATAAGTTTGAGAAGTTTTTTCTAGACAGTTATTACTCTTTGTAATTGCCAGTCACTTAAGTGAGACCGTGAAGCTTATATTTGGTCGTACCTGCCGGGAATCGAACCCAGGCAGCGAGTGTAAGTTACGTAGGTTTCGATGGATATACCCAAAACGACACGGCCGCCACTAAAGACCAAAGAGAGCTGCAAATAGAAAAAAAGACAATGAAAACAACGAACAATAATAATAATAATAATATGGGTGGCGCGACAGTCCGATGCGGACCTGGGCCTAACGAACACATAACGTCCAGAATATAGATATATTACAGTCGAACTTTTCTAACTCGTACTTCTGTTAATCGAACTTTGCTTTAAGTCGAACTTTTGTAGGGTACACTGTTTCGTTGAGTTTTTCAAATATGCTTTGCTCCTTAACTGGAATTTCTGAATTTATATAACTCGAGCTACTCGAAGAGATATTCAACCATAACTTGAATTTTTGGAGGAATTTACTTACTGAACAAATGCCCGATATCGCAGTGCAACCTTATTTACCGGTTTAGCTAAGTGCAAGATTGAACTTAAACTTCAGTCAAGAATATTCCGTTTTCACACTCAACAGTTAAGGGTGGTTCAGGTAAGCCATGGACTGAACTATTGGATTCACCAACTATGTGAACGATGGATAAAAAAAGGTTGTGATTGAACACGAACAGAGCCCTGCTGAAAAAAGGAAAAGAGAACACAGCAACTCAACAAGCGAATGTTCATGTGTGTAAGGATATTGTTATAACATTGATCTATTGATTTGTGTGCTTTCTGCGCTCTTCAGGAGCTTTGCCAGTCAAAATAATTGGGTGCTTAGGCGGGTTTTTCCTTGCATTTTGGGGTTCAAATTATTTTAGTAAAATCCTTCTGAAGCCATTGCAATCGGTGGCTTAAGTGAAACCACTTTTTAAGTGGAATCCATCACTTAACTCCTACTATCACTTAAATTTCCATTGATTCTGAGCTAAGCAATGGATCGACACTTAAGCTCACACTGTGAAATCCATCATACGTTTTCCCAGTTGTTAAAAGGGGAAGTGCCTATTGTTCTACAGTTGACTCCGCTTAAACGAAACTTTCGGTTATATGCAACAAGAAATGTATCACGGTGCAACAAATTTGCATAAGTCCGAACATTGTTTATATGAAAACTCCGCTGATTGCAACACATTTTCTGCATTTTTTGTGTTGCAAATAAGAGGAGTGGGAAATAATTAATTTAAATTAATAATGGTCGTAGACAATCTAAAACAAAATTACAGAACTCTCTAAAATAAACGAATGCAAGTTTATTCCCGTACATTTTGAGTATTTTCTATAACTGGAACTTATTTTCTGGTCCCTTGAAATTCGACTTGGGGAAGTTCGCAAGTGCTTGATTACACTGTGTTGGCGCAGCCCACATATCTCTCTCTAACTTATGTGACTCCTTACACGGTCTCTCTATCTAATACTCCTGTGCTTCTCACATCTATGTAAACACGCATTAAGAGATTTGACATCCTCAATTTGTCACATCCTCGTTTACTCCATTGAATTCCACAATACAAAAATTGATTCCAATCGATGCATATGATCGACAATCGACACTCGCAATCGGGACCAGTGATACAAAACTCAGAAGCACCACTTTCGAGGCTACTCGATAGGTCCAAAATTGGAAGTATCTTCTTTTTGACCTGTAAAATTTAAATATGAAATATTGTTAACTTAAATGTAAATCGCAGCAGTACAGGTTTGGGTCTATACATGAAGTGCGCTGTGCCCGAGTTCCTTTTCGATTATATGAGAGACGGAAGGAACCAGTCGAGAAAATAAGGGAAATCTCAATTCTGAAGGATGTGATGCAGTTCTTTCTGTCTTATTGTATGGGACCCAACAGTCACTGGACTGAAATATTGAAAAATCTGACGAAGTTAAATGACCATGAGTCCCAGGCTTCGATTACCAGCCTGTGCTGTTGAGTTTGACAACAGACAACGTTGGCGCACACAATTGAAGGATTGTCTAAGTGTCAATTTTGTTATTAAGAGAAAAATAGAAAAAAGATACGATGGAACTTGAATCCCACCACAATTTTATTAATAATTTAAAAGAAACAATAACTTGAATCCCGTTGGACGCTATTCACCTCACCTGAGTCACTAACATTGCTTGTCTGGCTAGATAAAGCTTCTCAGTTTGGCGATTGTGGAACATATTCCTGGACCATAGCATGTTACTGTGGCGTATGTGCACCATTTCGTGGGAGTGTTCACTAGGGCGTATGTGAATCATTTTTTCGAACACGACTGGTAAATGACCGTCCCAAGAGCGTATGTTTTCAAACCTTTAACCGAGTATTGGTTCTGTACTGATTCGTTGTGGTCCTACATATGTACATAGCCTCGTAATTATCCACTTTAACGTGCACAAAGGATACTACCACTGTATGTAGTAGCCTATATGTAGACTCTTCCAGAATGTGTATGAAATTAGGGCTACAAGGGCAAGGCATCATGTGGGATGCTTGATGACTGATGCTCCACATAAAATCGACATGCTCCTAAACATGTTGGCCCTTTCAACGATAACAGTCCTATAACAAGACGATGAATTCAAGGGCACTACAGATCAGCTCTGCTCTCATTGAGCTCCCTCCAACTCATTTCTAAAGAACAGGACTCATCTTCAACTGTCCCGCGCCACGTTTCCATCTTAAAACTTAGCAACTTTCATAATTCAGTATTCCACCTCTTTCAACTCCCACCACAAGGTTCTCAAAACTTCGCCGTTCGGAGTTGGCTTAGGACTGTATGCACGATTTGTTGTCTAATAGAACTTGCCAGAAACGTAGTTCAGTTCCTGTTAAGCGGAAATGTGGTAAAAAGACATGATCACTTGCAGAGGAGTGGTGGACTCTTCCTTGATATTGTAGTTTGTTTGAGACTTCCTTTTCACTTCTTTGAGAAGCCTTCACTTGACAAATACATTCCCTGGTGTATTGCAAGTGATTTTCGAAACAGGTGATGCCATGAGTTATGAAAGTTGTTCGTGTTCACCTATTGCTGTCCTTGGGAAAGTGTTAAATGAAATTAGACTACAATTTGGTGTGTATGTCCATCAGTCCATCTCTTCAACTTTCTGTCACACTACGCATAGGTTCTACATACATTCTCAACAAAACATCGACGACCCTACGAGTCTGTAATGTAACTGAATGTGATAGCTAGAGTTATTTGAATATGTCATAGATGCCGAGGAAGGACTGATTGGGAATACAGTCTAATTTAGATTATTGCAATTAATGAACACATGACCTTTTGCAATAATCGAACATATATTTTTTTTTAAAACCAAAGCTTACACAATATGCTATTTAATATAGATATAAATAAAATATCCTGGGCTCTCATCGCGTAACTCTTCAGACGACTATCGTCCTTTTGATTCACTTCGATGATATCGTCGACGACTTGCTTCACGGAAGACACTCATTATCGCAACAAAACTAATACAAATCCGACCTCACCCTAAAAATGTCTAAAAACGTGTAGAACAAGATATGCATACACAATTTGTTCTCATTTAATAGGAGACGATACTGAAATAGGTATCGCCAAAAATCAGTCGTCGAGACAATAATTAAAGACAGTTTTCAGTCTACGTGAAGCAGGCAAAACGATATCTCTCAGATGCTATCGTTTTTTTATGCTTACATGAAGCGAAACTATCGTCTTGCGCGAGACGATTGTCGCCTTACGCGATTAGAGCCCTGAATCCCTATTTTATAAAAAAACACATTCATTTACATAATATTTAAAACTGTGGGTCGCCGTGGCACGCAGAGGGTGCCAGGTTCGATACCCGAATTTACCATCTTTGATAATTCAGGGCTCCACCTCTTTCGAGTCACTGACAATGCTCAGAGAGTATTCCTGTCTAGAAAAAGCTTCTCAACTTCGCCGTTCGAAGTCGGCATTAGACTGTAGGTCCCTTCCACTCGTGAAAGAACAATAGCACGCACAACACGAGTGGTTGCTGAGAAGCTAGGCCCAGGTCCACCTCGGACTGTCGCGCCACCCATATTATTATTATTATTATAATATTTAAAACTAGCAGTTGCTTTGCTTTCAGAAGACCGCTTGGCAGCGCTTGCATTTTTTTCAATGGTTAGGTCATTTTCTTCTGCCCACTAAAAGTATATGGTAAAGCATTTTAATACGGCTTCTAATTTCACTTTGGGCTGCATGCATTTCAATAACTCTCACCGGTCATGGATATCCATTCAGAGATGTCATCGTTGCCCATATCGTAATATCAGAGCTTTCTGACAAAATTTGATCCCGAATTGAAAGCAAATAAACGCAGTATTTTTCCTCCCAATGATCAGGGCTCTCTACGCGTAAATTATGAGAGAGAGGGAGACAACAAATGCAGCCCACAAGTGAAATTCACCACTACGGATGGAATTGGGAAACTTTTAATTTCCGTTTGACGTTTGACAGAAGTTTCCATGAAAATTCATTCGGGTGCTCCTTGCGTGATTGTTTTTACGATTTTTCGTGAATAAAAGAATACTTTTGTTTCATTTAAAATTGCTTTTGAATAATTCCTAATAATAAAATAAATTAAATATATTTATATTAATATATAAATATAATAAAATATTAAGTAAATTAATTTAATTAAAATCTCGAATTTATCGTGGATTCCTTACGCAACGTACTCATTTGGCACCTCTTTGCAAACAAGCAACCACCATTTCTGTGGATTCCAAACGCAACGTGCCCGACAGATTGTATGGGTTTCGACGTTTATTGTTATTTCGGCTGAAATCTTTCCATTAATAAATCTAGAAGCAAGTATTTTTGATTCTTTAGCATCACAGACTGTGGGTGGACACACCGCGTTCTCTCTTGTGGAGCTTAAAGCCTTCCCCTTGACAAGGTCATTTGACAAACAGCGGAATTCTCTTATTTTATTTTCAAAACAAAACGATTTTATGCAAAGTAGCAAGATAAATCCAAAAAATAAGTGCAAAAGTTTCGCAATAAGAGTCACCTTCCACCCCTAAAGCGGAGTAGGATAAAATGCAGATGCTACAGGCGTTAGATCGATGTGCCTTGGTCACAGTTAATTGAAATAAGTAAACTTTCCCACAAAAAATAGGACAACCAACATTTTAATCCAACACAGTCCTCTGGGAGCCTCCCAGAAACCGAGAACGAAAAAAACAAAAAAATAATAATTGTAACCACATTGAGGGGTGAAATTTAATTTTGCAACCAGTCTCAGCATGAAAACGACTCAAAGAGCAAAATATTTTCAGCCTCAAAGTGGTCCTGCTCGTGTTAACCCTTCGGCACTTCGCCTCATAATGAAGTCAACTGTATGGCATCGAGGAGAAAAGTTTTTGCATAAATTTGATACGCTAAACATGGTTTTTTTGGTACAACTACTTTCCAGGTTAAACATTCCCGAGCATCTCACTTTCGGCGGCCAGGTTTCAGGGCCTGTAAGTGGAACTGAAAATGCAATAAAGCATAATTACTTTAACGATAATTCACACAGAATCTACGTCTCGTGTCTGGGATGCCCCTATTATTATGATATACTCGTTGTATTTCTTTTTCCCTTCTGCTGCTGTAGTTGTAGTTGAAGTCCTTCAACTCATCCTCGTCGAGTGGGTGATGGGCGATGGGCGATGGGTTAATTTGCTTTTACGACAGGAAAGCAATTTCACCTAGGGGTAAGCTATAAATAAAGTTTTTCGAAAGGGAACTTACGACGACGTTACCTTTGAGGGATTTATGATGTGTATGCATTTAAATTTTAAGGGTTTCGTAAATATTTGTCTTAAAAGCCGGGCCGGGGCGGGGCGGGGAGGACCATCTTATCTGCATAGTGCCAGAAGAGGAATTTCGTTGCTGACGCGGGCGCGCGCTGGCAGTCTTTTAATGTTAGTTTCTCATTTAATTGTTGGCAAACTTATCAGGTTTTACTGCTTGAGGGGAATTAGTTGCTTGGATGCCGTATTAACGAGGATATTATGGCTCTCTCTGAGAA
Organism: Eristalis intricaria; assembly: GCA_964034865.1. Lineage (NCBI taxonomy): Eukaryota > Metazoa > Arthropoda > Insecta > Diptera > Syrphidae > Eristalis > Eristalis intricaria. Next base: position 48,677,862 of record OZ035876.1, read on the forward strand.
GAAGGTCAGAAAAAAGGGGCATCTACAAATCTATAGCCTTCTTAACGATGGCCAATTTCTCTCGGGAAACATCTGGAAAGTGAAATTGACCCGAAAAATGTTTGCGAGTTGGGAGCACATGTCAGTACAACGAGCTTAGACTGGGCTACGGTGTGAGTACTTCATCCTCGCAGTCAGCCACGTTAGGAGCTTTAAGACAAGAAGTTATAACTGGTATCTCTCATCAGAAGCTTATAATAATAATAAAATAGGTGGCCTCGCGGCTCAGGGCCTAGCCTCTTCAGGAACCACTCGGGGTGTGCGTGCTATTGCTCTCTCACAAGTGGAAGGGATCTACGGACTTGCATACCGACTCCGAACGTCCATTTTTGAGAAGCTATTTCTAGACAGTGACTCGAATGAGGTGACGCCGTGGACATTGTTTTTATCGTACCAGGGATCGAACCTAGGTCGCCACATTAGGACAAAGTTAGTGTAGTTATCACGTGAAGTTACAAAGAAGGAAACCTTGTGGGACATCTACAAATTCTTAAAAGAGTAAACAACATTTGGGAGTAGACTTGTTTAAATGACCTGATGTCCCTCAAGTTAAACATAAAAACAAAAATACTGAGTCATATTCATATTCATGCCATGTAGAGAGGAATAGCCGTCGATGAAGGATGGAGCCCAAAAATGATACACAGATGGATCTAAGTCCGGAAACGGAGTAGCAGCTTTTGTGATGGACCAAGATGCAGCTTACATATTTCTCTCTGCAAGGAAACTATAATTTTCCGATCAGAAATGATTGCATCATTAGCAGAAAATATACATATTCACAGATAGCCAAGCGCTAAAGAGTTACACATTTAACTCTAAGGCTTTCTGGGAATGTCCCAAAAGACTGGTAGAAAATAACAAAATGTTGCGTATACGCCACCGTGGCCATATAGACACCTCTAAGGACTTCCTAGTCGACCATATGAAAAATGTTGCGTATACGCCACCGTGGCCATATAAGATACCTCTGAAGACTGCCCCCTCGACCCTATGAAAAATGTTACGTATACGCCACCGTGGCCATATAGACACCTCTGAGGACTTCCTAGTCGACCATATGAAAAATGTTGCGTATACGCCACCGTGGCCATATAAGATACCTCTGAAGACTGCCCCCTCGACCCTATGAAAAATGTTGCGTATACGCCACCGTGGCCATATAAGATACCTCTGAAAACTGCCCCCTCGACCCTATGAAAAATGTTACGTATTCGCCACCATTGACATACAAGACACCTCGGAAGACTGCCTCCTCGACCCTATGAAAAATGTTACGTATACGCCACCGTGCCATTTGCGTAATGTTTTGAGACTCAAGAGGGGGACTATGGATTATCTGTATCGAGACACTGGTCAAGGAGCTTATAGATTTGATGGTGTTCGAAGTTCCAAATGTGGTTGTGTTTCTTGCTCCTAGAAGGGATTTCCCGAATGGAAACGTTTTCTGTTAGACATTAATTTTCATGTACAATCTCCACAACAAAATGAGACGTTTGTCTTGTGCATTGTCGAGCGCTTGGCGTGGGTGCGAACATGCATCAATGTGCTCCACAAAATCGAAGTAGTGCCGTGGTGCTAGAGGGCTTTATTTGGGGTTTTAGGGTAATTGACGACTTCAACAATCGGGCATCGTTTGATAAGAACATCCTCTTCATTGATCAGATTTGTCATTCGAAAGAGCAAATGTCAGGACTGTTTGACGGAACGGAATGCAGTGAGAATTCTCTGTAGCGGACAGCAGGGTGACCAGCATGATTGCACGTTATGGAGGGGTGTTCGTTCTGAAGGGGTTGAAATACAAGACAATTATGATGCCATCTTGTTGCATGGAACTTGGCGAAGTGTCCGTAAAGAGATGTGTCCTTTATTGAGGGTGTCCGTACAGAGAAGTTTCACTGTACTATGTTCGTTGTAACTTGAAATTTCTGCAGTATGCGACCAGTCCAAGAATCAAATGTAGACCAAGGGTATGATCCTCTCCTATTCCCCCACTTACAGCCCTATTTGCATGGTTCCAACATTTCTCTAATAATCCATGATTCATTGTACCCTCCGATGTGTACCAGAGCCCAATTAAACTTCTTCCTCGTCAAGGACTGAGGGTGAAACCCATTCACAATGGATCCCCATTTTTGGAATTTTATATTTCCCCCTCATTAATTGCCTAACTCTTGTCAATTCTTTACCGAAGTTCATCTCTCCCTCGCCATTTTCGTTGGCGCCATGTCCCTGTACCCAAAGACATAAAACCCAAGACCGCATAATAATGGCAAGTCCATAGACTGGAAGGACTCGCAGAAGGGAAAATGTGTACATTTATGATTTCAAGGCGAATAAATCAATTTAAGTGCTGCCCGCTCATAAATTCACTATCTCACTGCTCCGCGATATGAATCCCACGCACAATCATGACATAATTACATAATCACACGATAAAGTCATCAATTGCATCGCCGACAACTAGAGCCGGGCTCACAATTCCCCCTCTCGGCCGAGACGTGAGTTTGATTCCATCGGACTGAATAAAGCCTACGCCATCCTCGGGAAGCCATAATTTCAGACATAAATTCGGTTTTTATTGCGGACAACTTATCGACGAGTGTAACTTTTGGTTGATTGCATGTGAATTGTCAAACAAACGATATTGTCTGACATAACGTGAACCTTCAAACCGTCGGATGTTTGTCAATAAAACGCGGTATGATGTAAGGCAAAAAAAAGTTTACGCTAACGACTGAATCACTGAATAAACTCGGGGAGATGTTGAACGATGTCGAGAACAGTCGCGTTGAAAAAATGGTGGTCTGTTGGGGCATAAATAAAATTCTTTGTGGCTTGTTTTAAAGAAATGGCAATGGTCGAGTTCGAGATGTTTTTTGAGGAGACATGGTAGGCAGATAAGGCTTTAAGCTTTCTCAAGAACATGGTGGTTCGAAGACCCAGCCCAGTGAGTCTGCTTTCAGAAAGGACAAGGTTATGTTTTTAAAGACCAGATATCAACCACGACGATATTCTGAACTTACCAGCTGCTGAAATCCCTCATCCACCGATGAATTTGAGGGAAAAGTTCGATTTTGACAGCTAATGACGAACAGAGGGCGGCACGTGTCACATGATTTGGCAGCTCGGAAGTACATGCATCAAATCTGATCGCAGCACCGTTTATTTTGACATATTTGATGATATTGGCCAGCACAAAACTTTTCAGCATTGGCTCTTGACGGGTGAAGAGTCACATCAAAGATGGCGAAGCAATTCAATGAAGCTACATCGAATTTCAAACCGATATCTTCATTAGCAATATCAGTAAATGAGCCTTAAAATTGAAATATGTCTAGCCAGATCGGGTGCCCGACGGAGGGTGGAAAAAAAACGATCTGTCAGAAATCAAACTGGTTGTCGCCTTGTCAACCATCGAATTTGAATGACTTTTTGACAGTCATTCTCGAATTTTTTAAAGCTTCATGAAATCATGCATATGCTACTCTCTGAGTGGGCTAGACTCGTGCCGTTGCGGACATGTATATATAATAATAATATGGGTGGCGCTACAGTCCGAGGCGGACCTATGCCTAGCTTCTCAGCAACCACTCGTGTCGTGCGTGCTATTGTTCTTTCACGAGTGGAAGGAACCTACAGTTTAATGCCGACTACGAAAGGCGAAGTTGAGAAGCTTTTTCTAGACAGGAATACTCTTTGAGCATTGTCAGTGACTCGAAAGAGGTGGAGCCGTGAATTATCAAAGGTGGTGAATTCGGGTAACGAACCTGGCACCCTCTGCATAGGAGTCGACACACTTACCCACTACGCCACGGCTATCCGGACATGTATAGCTCCCGAATCTATGTCTAAACATATTCTATCGTTCCAACCTTAACATGTCCATGTCCAAAATGTTCATACAAAAATCACGCAAATGGCAAGCGCACAGAATAAGGCACATGGCACACTAAAAGTTCACGGCGTTTGTGTCCATACATCTCCTGTGGACTCAGCCTAAGTCGAAGACTCTCTAAGTCGAACCTTTTCGTCATATATTCCAAACATTTCTTTCAATTTTCCTCTCAAACTTCTCTCTAAGTGAACCTGCTTCTAACTCGAACAAATTATGGTATCCCGTGACAATTCAACTTAGGGGGAGTCCACTGTATTTACAACCCTACACTTATGAAGCACCCTTTCCTTTGACGAAGATATATATTAATGGAACTACAGTGAAAGCTCGCATAGTCGGTCACTCTCTTAGGCGACCAATCCCCTTGAGCGGAAAATTTCTCATGACTGTGGATTTTGAACTTGAACCACGGACGGACTACTCCCTTAGCCGGACAAAAGTGTTGCGACTGTCGCTATCCGATTCCTTCACTGTATATACTTCTGGGGAGACGTTTAAGACATATCTCTGGACTTACGAAGTTTTACTGACATGTTTCAGGGCACCAGTTACGGTTGCAAAAAGAATTGTTCCATGTCCAATTAGCATAACTAGACAAAATTGGGCCACCTGGGCCTCGAAAACGCAGATAAAATTGTAAGGGGCAAGAAAAGAATCGGCTACTCCAAAAATACTAAAAATGATTCAAGACAAAAATGGACATGTTGACCAAAAGCGAAAATAAGGATCAAATCGAGCAATGGTTCACCGTCTTTACAAGAAGAACGACTCACAAGACTCAGTTGGGTGTCAATCTTTATCCGGTGGGAAGAAGATTTGAGGCGATGTCACAGGCATTATCGGTGGACTCTGCTTTTCTGGTATTGACGCCAGAAGAATGAAAGCCGCTTTAAATGAAGACCTACAGGCGATGTAACAGTCAGGAGAAAGAGGAGAGTATCCAGCACTTGGTTGGCATAGGTCCACAATTTGCGAATATTAGCAAGAGACTATTTGGAAAACGTATATTTGACTTAGATAGTTCTTTAGTAAAGTCAAATCAGGCTCCAATCATTAAAAATTTAAGGATTTGGCTCTCCAGCTCTCCAGAAACAGTTTTAGATAAACTAGTTCAAGCGCAAGAGCATTCCATAAACGGCATCCACGAACTTGGACTTTTTGGATGGCTCTTTTACTTAAGGAAATTACCACTTCACAAATACTTCTCCTTACACAGTGCAACGATTTGCTCAGCAGTCAGTGGGAGTCAGTCTTGTAGGGCTTAGCGTTCCCTCATTTGTCGTGAATTGATCGTCGTGATAACTAACGGTGGAGTAACTGCTCTTGTCATATTTAAAAAGATGTTAATGTCAGTATTTAACTTTTACATTATTGAAGACGCCATCATCCTTTTTTCTGGCAGAAATTCGGTTTGTCTAAAGCAGGTGTACACTTAGCTGCACCATGTTAAGTAGTAGAATTTTTGAATTTGTTGAATAAATCTTGCGTTGAACATCTTGACAAATGCAATGGAACCGCATTTGGTAAGGAGTTGAAATTTTAGTGAAAGATTGTGGACAAATTTGACTTTACTAACGACATAAGCATCGAAATTGATCTCGCTTGCCAGCCGCTATTCCAATTGATTACTAGTACTCTCTCTCACGAAGGATCAACCTGATTTTTATAACACCTTTATCCTGCCTGTCGTGCTCTATGGCCCAGGGGCGTGCAGCTTCTCAGAAAGCGGAGATAATAATAATGAGTGCCACTAGCTTCTACAGCAACCACTCGTGTTCGTATTGCTCTTTCACGAGTGGATGGGACCTACAGTTTTATGCATCATCCGAACTGCAAATTTTGAGAAGCTTTTTGTAGACAGGACCTTTGTCAGTGACTGGAAAGTGAAGCCCAGAACTATGAAGGTTGATAAATTCGGGAATCGAACCTGATACCGTCTGTATTCGGGTCGACGCACCACCCCACGACGCCACGGCGACCCACCTTAAAATCGGATGTAAAAGACTTTTCACTTAGTTCTTTTTTTTCATCTGGACCAACCATGAATTATACGGGCTATACAGCGACACGAGCCTAGGCAACGTCTAAGATGGCTGGGACATGTGCATTGGCTGCGTGCATTGTGCAGCGTTTTAGATTCTAAATCTGTGGGACAACTGTGGAAAGACGCCTGCCTTTAAATTGGTTTACACAAGCGGAGAGAAGCTCAGTAGCTGTGCGAGATCGTGTGAGTTGGAGAGGGTCCTTGGTTGAAGCCCAGGTCCATCCCTAACAGGAAGACGCGGTATTAATAGATAAGTTCTGTGATAACTTTCGATGTTTTTTTTATATTGTTTCACAAATCTTCACATGACATGAAAATTATAATTTGATGTTGAATGTTTTATCTGTTGGCTAAGTTTGTTAAAAAATCTACTTTTAAGGTCTTTGCTTCAGTAGGATAGTCAGATAGTCAACTTAAGTAATTCCGCAAATTTGAAGAAGTAAGGCGCTTTGACGATAATAATCACTCCAGTGAGTTTCGTTGAGTTTCGTTCACTTATGCATACTTAAGTGAAGACGAAATCAAGCACTCTCTACGTTCATAAATGGGATTTGTTGTGTAAGTCTTGTATTCTTAGATACAATGATGCGTACTTTGGCTAATTTAACGATGCTTCTGTCTACTTTTCGTTCAGTTCCGCCATATTTGATGTACGCACTGAAGCCAATTATGGTTGCATATTTATTCTGCAGTGGTTTACTTGTTTTTTTTTTTTCTTAGAGCCGTGCGTCTACTTACTAAGTGCTAGTTGTAGGGGAGGGGAATCAAGACTGCCGTGATTGGGATTTTAAGAAAAAGTCAGTTTGACAGAAGGCAACATACATCAAATACTACAGTGAACAGATTTTCAAGGGGATTCCTTTTACCAGGGAGTGCAGCGGTGGACACTAAAGGGCTTACACTCTACCACGACCTTGTACGGAGAATAGTCACACACACACACACCCACCATTCTAGGACAGCACAAACAAAATGCACAATCAGTCAGACACTCACTTCATTGAACATACTTACACATAGGATTCTGTACTTCTACTAAAACAAAAATGAAGGGTTTCTCCGTTCCAACACGAAAATATTCGCGATCATGCATGTTTTTTTTTACAGTCTCCTCCCATACAAATAAACTAAAACAAAAAACCGAAACAGTGAAAACAAAAAAATAAGTTCATCATCATCATTACAGAATAGGAATAGGAAAACTTGCAAAAATCACTTTACCTTCGAGAAAAGAAGAAGTAATCGAAGTGCATACAGAGGTAGAATCGATTAATCCAGTGCTACGTGAAGAGAGAAACAGAGAGAGAGAGAGACAGAGAGATACAGACAGAGAGAGAGAGAGAGAGAGAGAGAGAAAGAAAGTGCGAAAGGAAAAACCAAAACAAAAACAAAACAAACAGGAAATGATTTTGCTTTAATTTTATGTTTTTATTTTTTTTTTTCGGGCGTTCACAAATACGAATAGAATTCAAATGGAACCTACAAGCAAGATGTCAGGAATTTGAATTTCTTTTCAAAATTCTTCAATCACCATTCAAGAAAATATATCATACGATTTTCTACGAGTACCAAGATCAATCACAGAAAACGGAAAACAAACAGAAAATTTAAGAAACACAAAACTCAGCACCACATACTTTGTTGCAATTTTTTTTTGTTCTTTGAAAATTTTTTGAGAAGACACACATTCAGAGTCGAATCTTCAGTGAAAAGTGAAAGTGAGATATTATTTCAAACATCAAATCAAATGAAAACGAACTTAAGGGCAAGTTTTTTTTGTTTTTTTTTGGTATTTTTGTTTGCTTGCGCTCGCCAACAAGTCCTTAAAACAGAATATTTACACAAAGGAAAAGGAAAACGGAACCAAAACTTTGCTACAATAGTATCTACGTGAGAAAATTAATTGAAAACTAAAAGAAAAAAAAAAATAAATAAATAACTTATTTCGAATGGACTACATGTTTACCTATCAATTGAGCGCGGTCTAGAGTTGTAAATTTGTAATTTGTTCCAATTTGTTATATTACGCAACATTAGACATACAAAAAATTTCAAATATCAAATTAATTAATGAGCAATAAATAAATTAAGTGATAATGAGTATTTAGTTAGCTTGTCGACTACATTTCGCCGTCGACAAGAGAACTATTTGTTTCGATGTGGCAACACTTTGTCGCTTGTCATTTAGCGGTAAAGTGATGCCACTTTGATGTTTTATGCGATTTCAATGAGTATGCATTCACGCTGAAAGGTCAGGTCGACTGGACACTTTCATAGTGAAAGAGAAGGAGAAGGGAAAGATGTATCGAATGAGAACTGAGGGAAAGGGAAAGTGAGAAGAAGAATTCAAGTGCTAAGCGGAGAGACGTAAAGAAAAACTGAGAAACAGAGTCGATCGGAAAAACAAAATTAAATCTTTAAAGAATGAAAAGAGAGCGAGAGAGAGAGAGAGATAGAAGGGTAGGATAGATTCAATAACATTGGAAAGATGAAATTAAGGAGAGAGAGAGAGAGAGAAAGGCATATCGCTTGATATTTTTTTTTTCTGATTTTTTTGTTTTTTTTTTTTTTTAAATAAGATGTGGTACTACCAAAACTGCAATATTGTCGGGTCATAAGTAGATTGTGAGGCATGGATGCCATCTGCGGTCGACTAATTGACAACTCCTCCCCATACGATGCTGTGGATAAACATTTTTGCAATTTCTTCCCACCTTGTGATCTTGAGCGTCGCACAAAGTCTGGCGCTAGTGTTTGTTGCTGAGTTAACTGGTGTGGCTGTTGTTGTTGTTGTTGTTGATGTTGTTGCTGTTGCATTTGTTGTTGTTGTTGTTGTTGTGTCATTAATAATTGCGATTGGTGTATAGAAGCTGTCGCCGCGGCACCACCATAACTATTCAAAATATTTATATTCTGATTGCTACCCATGCCGGTGCCAATCATAAGACCAGCCGATGCGGATGCTGGTAGATTTGATGCAGCTGGCAATCCGATAAGCGATGTACTTGGACCAATTCCAATGCCACCAGTGGTACTGCCACCGATAGCACCAACACCACCACCACCACCACTAGTCATACAATTACCACCAATATTACCACCACTACTACCACTAATTGAACCCACACCACCAACACCAGTGCCACCACCCGTCATAATCATACGACGGCTACTGGAGCTACCACCCGTACCGATTGCTGTATTACTGCCGCTATAAACGCCGCCAGATCCAGCGGTTGTTCCTCCGCAAACGCCGTTCATCTGAGATAAGATTTTTAATATACAGAGATATACAGAGATAAAGATAATTTTGTCTAAAACTTGAGCCACGTTTATTTATGTTTTTGTTTTTTTATTTTTTTTTTTTATCAATTTATTTTATTTTTATATTTTTTGTAAAAATGGATGTGTTGTCCTTATTATTTTATTGTCAATGAAATAAAAGTGATTTAAAAATAAATGACAAACAAATGAAAATAAAGGACCCACTCGGGGTATACAAACTGAATCTGTACGAAATAAAATTGATAAGGTAATTAAATTGATTTCTGTATAACAAGATGTCCCGATCGTTAGTGAAATCGATTATCCAACAGATTTGTGTTATTTTTTTTCGCGAATGAGGAGAGGGTGTGTATTTTGAATATGCTGGCCTAAATAGTGTTCAATAATTGGAAGGGATTAACATTTCAAAGCAAGAAACGACGAAACGTACTAATGTTTGTTTTTTGCTGCTTGGTTTTCCAATGCTCTATTTGTGGCAGCTTACATGCTTAAACATGCTCGGTTAGCATTGCAATGTCATCAAAGAGAGATTTACCGAGAAAGGCTTACAAATTGTCGAATTACACAAAAATGTCTTCCGCACACTTCGACAATTCAAGACATAGTGACTACATTTCTTACTAATTTCATGCCATTTGATATCCGAATGAGAGTGCTCACAAAGGAAAATATTGCTGTTGTGCCCGCCAGTTTTACTGGGGACCATTCTGTGTACATTTTGGTTGTGTTACTCAACGACTAGATCATGGTCCAAAACCTCACCAAATGCAGTTGGCGGTGGTGTGGTTTAGCGCGTGTTTAAAAAGCTGGAGAAAGGACCTCTACTTATGGAAAAAAATGTTTCCAGCGACGAGGCTCAATTCTGATGGATTGGGTCAGATGAACAAGCTCAGGAAATATAAGAGATGCCATAACAAAAAATACACTGTTTGGTCAACAGTTGTCGTTAAATGATTTCGAATTTTTTTTTAACTGAAACTTGGGGTTCCAGCAAGATGGGACGACGCTAGATGAACCACGGCATGTGAATTAAAAAAATTTCAATGATCATTTCAATGAGTTTATCTCTCTTCTTCGACCGGTGTACTGGCTGGCAAGTTTGAGTTCCTTTAAATAATTTTTATGGGGATACGTAATATAACTCGTATAGTAGCCGATATGCCAGCAGACTTAAAATAAAAAATTACGCGTGGTTTTTAACGAGATACCATTAAAAATGATCGAAGATGTTACTCACCATTGGAGAGCCTAATGGGCCATTAAAAAATAGTCATGGTCAAGATTTACATGAAATTATCTTTGACAAGTAAATGGCAATAAATGGTTAATCAACTCAAATAATAATTTTTCCTGCGTCTTTTCTGATAATTGAAATCCAAATTCTTAAAAAATCACCCCTGACATATGAAATTAACACACCTATTCTGACAAACCTCAGTGATGTGTGTTAAGTCACAACTACCTCACAAGAGCATGGTGAGTCACAAAGTGTGAGGTTTTCGTATTCTGAGAAAAACCTTACAGCTTGTGAGCATCACAAGAACCGTCAAAATTGTAATGTTCTCATGAGCACATCACAAGGGAAAATAGCAACAAAAGAACTGTCACACACAAGGAAAAATTATTAATTATTATTAAAAATTTATGCTATTATTTTTATATCCTTGTGTGTAGGTTTGTGATCAAAATCTGAAGTTTCTGCATTTAAACGCGGACAAGTCCGAATGCAGCTTATTCAAAGTCGTAACAGCCAGCAGTTCAAGTGGCTTTTGGCTGATTCTGAATATCCATTAGAACTTCTTCGCAAAACGAGCTTGCATTCAATCAAGTTCACATAAAAGCCAGGAATGTGATTGAACGAACTTTTGGTGTTCTGAAATCTCGTTTCAGATGTCTGTTAAAGCATCGAGTATATATATTCATTATTAATAAATACTTATACATATTTCATTAATATACACAATATTACCTTGTTCGCTACGTTCTGCCATTATTTTGTAGATATTACTTTTCCAAAATCAAGTATTAGTTTACCGCTCAGTAAGAAAAAAAAGCGCAAATATAATAATTGTCAAAAAAAAAAACACAATTTTTGACATGCCAACGAATTCACCTCACCATGGTGACTATTCTTGTGTGTTTTCTTGTGAGGTTTTCGCCAGAATACCAAATAGCTGAAACCTCACAGGGTAGGTGTCATAATTTTCGCCTCACTGATGTTCGTGCGTTGTGACCACATCACAACCAGAATAGGGGTGTAAATCTAATTGCCATCAAGCCTTTCAATGTAAAGAAATGTATTTATAATTAAATTTTTTAAATTTATTATTAAATGGCAACTCTGTAAATTAAAACATTTAGAGTCTAAATACAAGAAATGAAGTATAACAGAGACGCCCGACTTCTACCTCTCTTGACCCTTAAAATGTTTGACAATTGTTTTTTTTTATAACGTGTTCTTAAACCAAATTGATCAATCAGACTACGCATTTACGTCATTTCGTGAATAACCGTCACAAATTCATGAATATCCGTCAAAAAGGCACTCAAATTCGTCGACGGACTCGGGGGCAATCAGCTGTGAAGTCGGCTATCTCTGTAATACTTAATTTCTGGTAAAAACGTTCGTCTTTTTTGTAGAATAGATTCCTTATGTATTCTGCACTGTTTTGTGACCGAGATATCGACCACATTTTCTATTTCCCCTTTTTTTTATTTCAAGAAGTTAAAGTTTGAGAGAAGTTTAGGTTACTAGTGCATTTACTGGTAACCTAAACTTACCCTGTAAGTGTACTTACAGCACACTTACTGGGGCTGCTAGTGCACTCACCAGCACACTTAGACCATGTTGGTCCATCGTGATACCCAGTCAGACTTCCACCACCGATTGACCACTCTTGTGATGGAGACTTTAATTTGATCCCAACGGCAAATGGTGACTGGACCAAATTTGAAAACCAGCGTATTAACTTTGCCCTCACTTGGATTCGAATCGGGGACCCCGCTAACCAGGGGCAGGCACTCTACCAACTGCGCCATCCAGTCGTCTTTGAAAGAAGTTTTGAGAAATTATTTGAATTGAAGATTAGGAGTTGCTTGTTTGTTTGTTTTCGATCATTGGAAGTTAAATATTTTTATCATTTGGTTTGTTGTTTTTTTTACGCTGCGGTGCAGAACACTAATTTAATTGCGGCCTGTGAAATGTCAGAGTGTTGTTTTCATAAAAAATTGCGAAATTTAAATTTAAATTTTAGATTATTTGACAAATTGAATTTGCACAATTTTGAGAATCACGGAGTCACAAGTAGACTCTCGTCTAGTAGTCATTCTATAAATTATCACCTGCATCCGATCCGGATACAAAGTAGATTCCACTAGCTTCCAATAAATGTACACACGCCACTTGCGACGAGACTTAAGACTGTACACTCTACAAATAGTCCTGGCGATGGCACCTAAGCCTGTCCGAAGGACGAAGCCTGAACCTTTTGCAGGGACTTCAAATCGGTAAGAAGAACATCTTCGGAAAAGGTCATGGAAAGCGAAGGTTCTCTCAGAAAATAGTTCACACAGCAAGGGATCCCCTTGCATTCCGACTACCAGACGATTCATTGAAGCAAGTCTTGCATCAAATATCTTGAATGTGCAAATATTCAGGGGTACAGATTTCGAATCTGATCAGTTCGTCAAAGTAACACAATTCAATGCTTGACTGTTCAATGGCAGGAAGCTGCACCACCTCTTAAAGAGGATACATTTACATTTGACGTCTGAGCAAACCAGGGCCACTCTTTGTTAGCTGGCAGCTTACTGGCCAAGTCAAGCCAAGTTTAAGTCAAGTTCAAGCGGCAGTGATATTTGATTCCAATGCCACTCAGCCATCAAAGAGGGAGACATTTTACCACCACCGCTGTGACTCGGCTACTACGAGCACATGTACACAAATACTCCAGTTAAGAGGGACTTGAATCGGCGCCTCCTTGATCGAGAAGGAGAGTACGCCCGAATCTCTGGTATAAAGACCAAGTCATTGTGGACGCATGACAGCTTGGTCTTGACGGCTGGAAGCAGGGCGCAAGCGGCCAAAAGTAAGGGACGGCAATATTATATCAGGCTCACACCTTCCATGGGTAGCCGGCCTGAGAAGTAGACAATTAATCATCACAAGAAACCCGCGAGAGTCAGCCAAAGAAACATGTTACCGACGAGGTATACCAATAAGCGCTCCAACACAAAATCAAGGAAGCACAAGAGGAGACTCGGGCTAGAAGACGGCAGGGGAGGAGCCTTCTATGTTTCAAAGAAATGACTTTCGCAACGTCGCAGATTAAGGCTGTCGATGAGTCTGGAGACAAATTGAGAAGAAAACTCAAAGTCTAGCCGGGAGCCGATTTATTGAACAAGGCACGTTGGCAAGGTTGGAATGGATACGCGAAATAAGATCAAAAACGAGACTAAATGCCGTCAAAGCGACTAACATTGGAAATCTGTGTGAACACGAAAAGTGTCAAATGGTTTATCAGAGAAGAACCATATAGCGTCGAGCTCATACTGAGATCCGCCCTCACTCGCTGGCGTGAGAATCAACAAGGACGTCGCTTTTAAATGTTACATGTTCCCTGTGTTGCCGACTGAGGTCAAATGCAGGAACGCTTATGTCACGGACGCCGCAAAATGAAACAATCCCTCCTCTCTCATCAAACGCACGAATGAACGTAATGAACCTTCCCCCTCATCCTCCGTCCAGAGACGTGTTATCATCCTAAATTACAATTTGAATGATTAAACAGCAACCACGAAAAGGGCATCCCATTTGTGGTGTAAGTCAACACTTTGGAATCCGTCCAGGACTCTGACTAACCCATCACCACCACCACCCCACCCTCCACTGCAAAGTCAATGCTTAAATTACCACAAATCCATTCATAAATGTATCCAGGATATACATCCGAATTCCAATCCTTGCAGGGATTTGTGTGTGTTCACCCAAACATGTGCACACATTCAAGGCGTAGGGGACTCGCCTTACGGTTCACCTTTGCAAAGTCGGCACAGCATTGAATTGCGAAGTAAATTTGCATGAAATCCTCCCGACTTGTCTTAACCATGTCAATTATTTTTGCGGCTGTCATCCTGTCCAATTATGCATAGAAACGTATACAAATTTCGCAGAGCTGCTCCCACCCCTCTCGTGACAAAGTAAGAGATTTTGTGTTTTTATGAATACATTGCCTGCTCGGGAGGATTTATTTTTTTTTGATTCGAGGGGGACATGTTCTTTTCGTTTGACATCATTTTAAAGAGATTTGCGCCTGCTTGGGACTTGGTTGCGGAATGTGCGACACTGAAAAATGAACTGTTGACTGTGTGTGGTAGTGAATCATTGCAAAAGGGGACGCGACCTTCAGGGCGAGCATTTTTGATGGAGGAACATGTGGTAGTTGTTTCTGCAGGAAATGAATCCATTTTTTTTGTACAGGAGTGTGTTCTTTGTCAAGGCTGTGGGGACGTTTCATTTGTATCAACGAATGAAGCGAAACGATGGAGCTTCAAAAACGACTCTGAGAATGAGAGCAGGTTAGGGCATCATTTCACTGGGTTTGGAGTGCACTTAGACCTGATATGGCGTTCCAGATTTGCGATGAGGATTTCACTTAGGTGACTGATGTTTGATGTCAGAGTCGAGTCAGTACAAAGGAAATGTAGGACATTTTCTATCTCCTTCTCGTTCACAAAACTTGTGATGCCTAAGCCGGAAGGCAGGCCTAAAGCTGGTTATTTAGTTTTTCCATTCTTGTCCCTGTCTGAAGTGACATGCCGTTGCGAACTTCAAGACAAATTCATGTCAGCAACTAACTGAGCGGGCATGGGGCTGTGCATCCAGGGCAAAGTTGTTGACTGCTCTCAACTTGGCGAGATGCCAGCAACGATCCCTGTCAAGTTGACATACGGCCTCCTCGCGGCGCCCTCTGGATAGCCTTTAAAGGTGAACCAATGTATGCAGCGGCCCCCTTGTCCAGGGGTTTACACCAGGACCCGGTCCTCCAGGTTCGAGGGTTGCGCGTGGGGTTAACTTCCCGTGTACAAAATTATTTGTAAGCCTCGGATACTCGGACCCTACAGCTGACGACCATGGACAACGAAATAAGGACAACGATTTTCGGTTCTGCACGTGGAATGTGAGTTCCCGGAACAGACCACGTGCAGCCGATGAACTTGCGGAAGCCCTCGAAGCTTATAAGGCAGATATCACCGCCATTCAGGAGGTGCGGTGGGATGGGCCGGGCAAAAAGAGGATAAAAAACTGTGATAAACTGTGTTCGGATACGGGTTTGTTGTTCGAGGCAGACCTAGGCAGCATATGACAGCGTGCATAGGGACGAGCTATACAGCGCCATGTATAGTTTTGACATTCCTGCCAAACTCGTCAGATTGCGCAGTCTAGTCTAGAGACATGATTTCCGATGGCACAATAACCTGTTAGAAGATGTCTGAGATTAGGCCTGCTTAATCTGATCAAGCTAAGCGATCGCTTGTGATCGATCACAGGCCATAGTTGTTCGGTAATGAGGTATCCTGTGCCAGATATCCATCCGCGGTTTGTTTGAGCAAGCTTTTCAAGCTTTAGCAGATGTTTTGTAGTAGCGATAGGTGTGGAGGATGGGTCTCCACCCGGAAAGAGCACGGAGTTTGTGCCCTTTTTAGCGAGCTTGTCCGCTTAGCGATTCTCTGGAATGTCACAGTGTCCCGGCACCCACATCAGTTGGATGCTAAAATACTTGGCCATCTCGTTAAGAGATAGGCTGCAATTAAGGGAAGTCTTGGACTTAAAGGTGACTGAATCCAGGGATTTGATCGCTGCCTGGCTATAGGAACAGATGACGATATCTGTGTGCAATATTACGTCGTTTTTCAGCCAAGACAGGGCTACCTTAATCGCTATAGTTTCAGCCTGAATGACGCTACAGTGATTAGGTTGTCGGAAAGATAGCTGGATGTTTAGATTCTTGAAAAATCGGAAAAGATAATCTTCATCCATCTGTAAAGGTTCGCTGTGGACCTTCCAGCGTCTGGTGTTCAGACTCTTAATGAGATCTGGGCGGTATCCTGGTTGAGAAGTTCTTCTCGAAGAGGAGTTTAGGTAGAGTGAGGTCTGTATCCAGGGGTATAGAGGCATACCTGCGTAGGATCGTTGAATGTCCAGACTGCAGTTCTTTCCAGCTGCTCAGAGTTTAGAGTGACCAAATTCACATGAATTTAGAATTATTGGCCGGATTTTGAATTCGTCTTAAAGTCCATGCAAGTCGATATGTCACTACGAAAATCCGTATAGAAACTAAATTCAATGCCTTCCAACGTACTCATTTGAGGGACGTGTCTGTTGAAGTACATTCAGGACTTTCAAGTGGTCACGTGATTAAATTTCCATATATTCATAACTTCCATTTGATCACGGGAATTTATTTGTGTCTCGTACGTAAACGCTACCCACTAACGTGTTCTAATTCCACCACGTGTTCTAATTCAGTTCAAGTTTTAAGATAAGTTTGCAAAATAAGCGCTTCAAGTCACCAAATGTGCTTCATCTTCCTACGGTCCTCGATCATTTTTGGCCCGTCTCGGGAAAGAAGTGATATTTTTCCAAAAACAAAATTTTGTTTGGAACAAAAAATTGCGATAAATCTATTTTAAATTTAACTTTAAAAACCTTGTTTTTCATTTAAGACAACTTAATCATGTAATCACAAAACCTACCACAAAAATAATCAAATTTCTAACCGAAGATCTGCAAATATATTAGTGAGTCGAATTTGACACGAAGCGCAATCACGTGAGCTTTAATTTGAGGACCTTTAGAAGGACTCTTTGGCATAACGCCTGATGAGGTATGGTGGGTGCTTGGAAATATCTCGTGTGGGCCTTACCCCCGCGAGCCCTTTAGTGGATTATGCGAGTCAAAAGATGATGATGGTGATGACCGTAGGAAGGTTAATTTTAAAAATTGGCTTGCCAGGATCGATTCCTGCAAGGACTCTTGATATTCTTGATAATGGCAAGATCCAACCAACTTATTTAAATTTTTATACGATCAACATCTTCAACATGAATTTGTTTCGCTTAAATGTTTGCTTATAAATAAAAATGTATCACCCTAAATATTATCATTCAAATGATCAAAAATTGATCACAATATTCTCAACGCGGGACCTTAAGGATCGCATTCCTGAAAGCACCCATTTAACATTAACCGTCTGGCAAAATTAGAAGCTGTACAACGCAGGCACTACAGAACTCCAATTATTCAGTAACATGATTGATTGGTTGTGATGCCAAGACAAATGCGAATTCAAGTATCTTCATGAGCAAACACGATCTGTACACATTCTACGTGTGAAGAACTAGCGAGCGAGCATTATGTACAGAGCCTGGACATTTTGCACAGTCTAAGCCTAACTGGAAAGACCCAAAAGACGTAAACGATCATTCCTTACTTAACTTGCACTGTTGACTGCAGAATGTACTTACATTTGAGAGCACTCCTCGTGGTCTGGTTTAACTTATGATCTTTTCGCATTTGCTCTGAAACAATTGTTATCAAATTTGTGGTGTGAGAAGAAAAACAAAATACAATACAATGCGCTATCTAAGTCCACACATTTTATTTGGAGCCATCTACACACAGAGGAAGAGGGGTGGGGACTTGGTTACACAATGGCATACGGTTTGGCTAGATGCTAAGATTCAATGGTTAAATGCATTTAAATTTTGACTAAGAAAGCGGGTGTTTGGTTTGCCGAAACGATCTGTAGTAGTATAGGGTTATTAGGATGTTTAAATAATTGACTTTCTATACAATACAATTTGCACATCGACTCTTCCTTTTGTTTTGATTTGAGCAACGCCAGAAAATGTATGTTTTATGCGTTTTGCAAATGGCAACTTAAATGCAAGACTATTTGAAAAATGTGAGTGAAAAAATGTCTAAAAAGAAAAATTAACTGCACAACAACGAAGTGTTTCAATTTGTTACGAAAATTAAGTAATTAAGAAAAAATACATCACTAATGGTCGGTTCCCGATCGGTTTCTTTTTTTTTTGGAGAAGAGGGGTTTAAATTTAAAAAAATAAACAAATAAATATATTCAAGTTTATAAATGCTACAGAACTAGATAAATAAAATTGGTTATACTAAAATAGGTTTTTACTTGTGGCAGCTTATTGAATTGCTTCTACATTAACTTCAATCAAATGGGTACTCATTTAGTTTTACTTTTTGCAAAAAAACAAAAATTAATGCAAACACATACAACTACCAGAAAAGGGAAACAAAACAAAAAAAAATACTGTAATTCTATATATGCATCAAAATACATAAGATATATACTTTTGTCAACAATTAAATTCAAAAGATACTAGATTTATTTATTTTTTGTTTGCATATGAACTTGAAGTAACAATATATATACAAAAATGTTTTTCTATTTTTTAGTTTTTTTTTTTTTTTGATTTCAGTTGCAATTACCAAATAAATCTCCGAAAATTAATTTAAGGCAGCTATGGTTTTCTTCATCCGATTCGGACGAATCCTTTTATTTTTCGTACATTTTTTTTTTCGTATTTTTCAAATTTGATTTTTTTTTTCGTTTTTGAATGTGAAAAAAAGAACAGAAAAGGTAACGAATTAACATCTTGAATAATTCAGCACAAAGAGTGGCTTAAATTTTTGGTTTTAGTCTCATTTTTTTTTGTGATTTGTTTTGATGACGGTTTGATGAAGCAATTGTATTTAAACATGAGAGTTAAATAAAATATGAACTGAAAAATGAAGAGAAAAACTACTATTTTAGTAAACCAATTTTATTGCCAATTTATGTATTTATGGGTTTCGTTTACAGCGATGAATATGCATCGGGACTGTTGAAGCATTCATAAACAGGCGGCGTACGATCGGATGTAAATGGGTGGCTGGGGGGGATGGGATGTCGGGGATTTTGAATAAAAGTGCATTCGGCCTTGAATAATCGATTTGATTTCAGGCTATTGAGCAGCATGCATGGCCTGGTTAGCTAGATTCTAAGCTTGCAGATGGATTCCCACACATTGATTGAATGGGTACTAATTGCACTTACACACAGGTGCAGTGGGTGGGGGACAAACACACATGGGGGGTGGAATTATCTATGATACTCAGGGGGTTGGGTTGAGTGCATGAGTGGCTGGGGGATGTAGGAAGTTCATGAATAAATTATATCAAGCACCGATTGATGGATGAAATATGCACGAAGCTCAAGGGCACTTTGTTTGCAGGTAAACATTACATTTGACTGCAAACTAATATACTTTATGGTATGTAAATGTTCACGTGAGTTTTTTTTTGGTTGACTAGGGAAAGAATCGAGTAAAGAGCGCTTGAGGGAGCGACTGAGTTAATTAAATGATAACAAAATGTACCGAGTGTCTATAAGGCTAGTGTATCTTGCAAAACAAAAACTACTTCAGGACGGTGTTGTACAAAGCAAACCCTTGAGAGCACCACCTACTTGAAGCTGTTCTAAGCATTTTAAAATTCATCTCAATTTTGGCTATGTTTGTAGACGAAGGGTGTCTTTAATGGCCACAGGAACCAACAAAAAAATGACAAGATGGGGAAGCAAAGGAACTTCTCCGAGGCCGACTAAGCTCTTGGAGAACTATGCCTCGCTGTTCAGGTGAAGTACTTGCGACACAATTGCGAATAAGGTGGAGCATATTCTCCTTCTTTCTAAATTAATTTGGAAGAGGTCTTAGATTTCTATCCCTTAATGGCATCTGCAGCATATTGTGGCTTCAATGACAAGGGGTACTTTTAGTTTTGGATCACAAGACTAGTCTTGTCTTTCTAGAGCGTCCTTTCGAGAGCATGATAATGAAACGGAGGGTTGCGAATTTCAACAAACTGAATAAGGACTTGATGAGTTTGATCTCGTTATCAAACTCAGTGAGTGAGACATTCTACCACTGACCCCCGTTCTTTTAGCTAACAGACTGATATCTGGCTTATCTGCAGTGTATAAGTAGATAATAGAACCGATTGTTGCTTACGTCCAAAAACCGAATCCACTGTCGAAGAAGGACGAAATAGGTTTGAGGTCACCTGTGCTAATGACACACTGACCTTTTCAACTAGATCAACTCAGCACTTGTTCCTTCAATGGTTAGCAGAGTTGCTAAGGTAAGCTAGTGAATTGGATTAGTCTAGGGCCGACTAGTGAAAAGAGTCTACAAGATGGTAAGGGAAGGCGTCCAAAATGTAGTCTCGGAGCGAGTTAAACCACTTCAGTGGCTTGTAGCTAGCTAAGCTCACTGGATAGAAAATTACCTTACAAGGGATGTATTTAGTTGGACTGCGGTTGGCAGCCTGTTATTTGTATCTAAGTTAGATATCAAAGCCAATTGAACAGCGCTTTCTAGATCAACCAAGGTTTTAAGACCTAAATCACCCCAGACCTGCTATATGGTGCAAAGACCACCAGCGGCTCCGTTTTCCTAGATAGTGAGTGGAAGAGAAGGTATACCCACCAACTGCATAAGCTTTCCAGTGCCAAGTCGCCAGAAGAGTGAAGATACAACGAGTGAGATGGTTGGGACATGTAGAGAGAATGAAAATCTAGGCTCCGGCCCAGAAAGTCTTTGGGCGTATTAGAGGATGACCAGGAATCAGGCGGCGCAAACAAGTGGACCGCAACCAACTATGCAAGCGAAGTTGGAGACAGGCTAAGATCCTGTTGGATGGAGACGCTTGTTGGTTGAGCCTAAGGCTAATGTATCTTGGGAAAATAACTACTCGAGGACGGTGTTGTACAAAACAAACCCTTGGCGTACGATCGGATGTAAATGGGTGGGTGTGGGGGATGGGAACCCCTTGCAGCACCTACTTGAAGCTGTTCTAAGAATTTTCAGATTCCATTACATTTTTGCTTTATTGCTAGCATTTTTTTTGTATGTAGACGAACGGTGTCCGTAATGGCCACAGGAAAGAACAATTTCGAAATTTCGACACGATGAGGAAGAGCCTTCGAAACTTCTCCGAGGTCGACTAAACTCTTGGAGAATGACGACTGGATGGCGCAGTTGGTAGAGTGCCTGCCCCTGGTTAGCGGGGTCCCCGATTCGAATCCAAGTGAGGGCAAAGTTAATACGCTGGTTTTCAAATTTGGTCCAGTCACCATTTGCCGTTGGGATCAAATTAAAGTCTCCATCACAAGAGTGGTCAATCGGTGGTAGAAGTCTGACTGGATATCACAATGGCCCAACATGATCTAAGTGTGCTGGTGAATGCACTAGCAGCCCACCTACCTTACCTAACCTAAACTCTTGGAGAACTATGCTCAAGTTTAAGACACCTGCACACTTGAGCATAGTTCTCCAAGAGTGGATCGAGATGAAGTCAGGTTAGTTTTGAGGTTTGCCAAGTGATGCCTGTCAACCATCTGGCATTGAATTTTTGGGCTTAGTTCTAACTTGATCGGGGTACCTGTGTTACGAGCGATTCCATCAGCTGGCATTCTAGCGAGTTCAAAAGCTTTGGAGTTTTCCCGGGATGGCCTGGCACCTAACACAATCGAATGTCGAATCTGTGTAGAAGTGCATGGCTTTACCAAAGGGTATCGCACATGGACAACGATGCTCCAGCAAAGAGGGTCTTCGAATCCGAGCCTCCTGGTTCGAGAAGGGGAGGAAGATCAAACCTCCTGTAAAAAGACCAAGTAATGTCGGAAGCAGCGATATCTCAGGCTTGGATGGGAAGGGGAGGAAGATCGAACCACTGATATAAAGACCAAGTAATCGCGGATGAAACACAGCTTGGTCTTGATGACTGAAAGCAGCGAGCCCAGGACCGTCAACGATCGAAGGGCGCGATATCTCAGGCTCGGACCCTCCACGGGTCGTTTGACTTATAAAGAAGTAAGTAATTGTGGTGCGTATCACGGATCTCCTTCCGGATACAGGACTTCGAAGTTTCATGGTGAAGTTTAGTCAAAGTAAATTGAGTTAAGGTTTGGAATCTTGGCGTAACCAAAGGCAGGCGCAGTTGGTTGCTGTTTGACTTCTAACAGGGGAAGGTGCAATAGGATTTCCACAGATTCAGATGCAGGCTTGTAGCTCTGTACATTCCTTAATTTATTGAGTATGTGTTGTCCACACTACTACGCCGTACAATAGGATGGGTCTGATGACAACCATAAAATGACATATAGGGTTGGAGCCCCATTTGAGTCCATTAGCGTCTTGCTCAGGTATAAGGCCCTAATGGCCTTCTTTAGTCGCTCTTCTCTTTGGAGTTGGATACGCAGACTTATTGAATGTCCCACACTTCGTTGGTCCCCGCGAGAAATGTGATCTCATTCGAGTATGACATGAATTGAACACCCACTGCACCCAAATAAGAATGAAAAAAATTAAATAAACACTTCTGAATGAATTCTGTGAATTTCTACACAAATGTCCTCCCGATCTACAACCAGTGAGTTGTCAGTGACAAAATGAAAACATGATGAAACAGTGAATAAATACATATTCATACACAAAGCATCTATTAAACAAGTGCATCTAAACGCAAACAGTACGCATATTCGGACATTTAACAAATGAAACAAAAAACATTGGTCGATGTACAATATTGCATATCCTTGATATATCCTTGATATTATTTTCATTTCGATTAAGGGGGGGTTACAGGCCGTATAAAATGTTTGCCTCAACAAAAACAACACAAATTTGTTGTGATTTGGATTTTTTTTTTCTTTTTCTTTTAATGTACTACTATAAATGATTTGTAGCTTCATCGATGATGTACACTAATGTTTACCGGCTGAAGGACGTACACAATCATTTTTTCTTACTTTTATTATACAAAAATCAAACTCAAAACTGAAACTTAAGAAACGCACGAAAGAACAGAACAGAGGAATGATGGGAGGGAGTAAAACAAGAAACGCAAAATGTAACATCTTCGCCATAAGAACACAAGTTTCTTATTTTGTTTGAGGAAAAAGTTTTTTTTTTCATTTATTTTTATTACTTTAATTTTTTATTTTGTATATCAAGTCAAACCATGACCAGAAGTTTTATTTGTTTCGTGTGTAGAGTGTGAATGGATCGGGTCGAGAATGTATTCCTTTTTCTTTTGGAATCAATTAAGGACCCTTCATTGGAGTTGATTTATTTGTGCAAGTGCAGATACAAAGCTTTCGCGAAACATGACAAAAGTTTACTTACCTATTTCTCAATTTTGCCACGAACTCTTTGTAAAATTTTTGACTCAGAATAAAATAAAACATAAAATAAACTTGTTCACTGGGTTTTTTTTCAACCGACTTACGCCTTGATTTTAAAAAAAGGTAAATAAATAATTTTAAAAAGATTTGATTGCTTTTTATGGTCTACTCTAAAATATGACTCCTTTTTCAACTTTTTCTACTTTCAAAAAAATACATTTCTAAGAAGAAAAAAATCATATATTGAACATTGTGCTATGAGAACTTTGATTACGCACTAATTTTGTTTTTTTTTGTATAAACTTTCTTGACTGAAAAATAACAAACGTATGCGAAAATGTTTACTTGAGGAAAAGAAAACATGAAACTCTTTCATATACTCTAAGTAACGAACGAATCTAAAGAATAAAGTCGCTTAAAAGAAATTGTTTATTTTTTTTTTCTAAAATTGCAGTAAAAAACTTTGCATCTACTTTCAAAAATTGTCTCAAAAATAAATTCACTTCAAAACATTTGCCATTGCAGCTGATTTTTTTTCAATTCTAACTTTGTGGAAGTTTTTTTTTTTTTTTCAATCGCACTACTTTAATGAAACGCATTTGTTGAAAAAAAATGTTTTCGAATTTTTTGAAAAATAAAGAAAAAAATTAAATCTCTAGTGAAAACGTTCTACCTACTGATCGGGAATTAATTTGAATTTTGATTTGCAAAATATTATTTTCAGAAAAAAATATAAAATGTATAAAAAGCTGTCTGCATCAACAAAAAAAAATTAAAATTTCAAAATCAGTCTCTTAGTCGATGAATGGGTGGACATAACAAACAGAAATCCAAGAAAAAAGGACTTGAGGACGAAATCAAGGAAAACATAAAGTAAAATTCTTGACTAAACCAAAGTGGAAATTTTAAGGGCAAATTCAAAAAAAAAAGAAATAAAAAAAATTAACTCATTGAACATCCGATTTTTTCATCTCGGGGGATTTTCTCGCAAGTTTTTTTTATTTTCTCACAAAAGCTTTCCGTTTTGCTATATCATACTTCACAAGAATCTTCTTTCAAAAATATACAAAAAAAAAAAAGTTGAACACAGAAAAAAATTTTGTTGGCAAGGATAACCGCATTGTTTTCGGGGATCCCTTACCTTAGTATTGACTTCACTGTGAGCACAAAGTTGATACTTACTGAACCTGCGCATGAGATTCCCAGCGAATGACGGTGACGGATCGCCCTTGCCGCTGCGCGATCGCAGATCACGCACTTGATACTTGATATTTGGC
Source organism: Eristalis intricaria (assembly GCA_964034865.1). NCBI lineage: Eukaryota > Metazoa > Arthropoda > Insecta > Diptera > Syrphidae > Eristalis > Eristalis intricaria. The sequence goes on from OZ035876.1 coordinate 48,702,663, forward strand.
ACAGAGAGCAGACGTTGATCGCGTTTGTCTTTTTTCTTGTAGCGTGGCGGAGCGGTGGGAGGCTGTTCGCCATCCTGATCGAAGAGCGGCAAATCGACGGGCCGCGAGACATGGGCGCCCTCCATTGTTGATGCCAGCGACTTGGTGACGATTGGCTCGTCGGCGAAGTCAACGCGCTTTGCCGACGAACTGGGCACGGCCTGCGGCTGGGACATTGTGCGCTCCTTCTTGCCGCGGACGATCACAATGCGATCGTGAATACTGATCTTCGGCACGCTCTGTGCGATGTTCTGTGTGGAATTCGACTGAGACGCGGACAGGCTGGCCGGCTCGGAGAGGTCAGAGTTACTGCCGCACATTCGTTCGAGGGCGTTCTCAATGTTGCCCTCGGGTAGGATCTCTTTGTTGTCCAGCTCGTTCAGGCTGGACACGATCTCTTTTTCAATCTGCTCCACGTAATCGGACTTGTCCTGATCGGTGTCCGTTGGCGACGAGCCCGACACGGAGTCTGGGGAGATCTCCACGGGCGAGAGTGGTGTGCCCTCTGTGGGAGCACAGTAGAAGACCGACGAACTCTTCGAGGTCGACGGCGCATTGGGATCACCGTTCGCCGCTGTTGGGACTGTCTTAGCGATCTTCATGTTGACTTTGGATAGTTGACGCTTCAAATTGAACGCTTTCCATGGGATCGACTTGCGGCGGCCTTGAGCCTCGTAGAGAATGGCCGGCTGCTCCTCTGAGGTAGGACTATTATTGTTAGTGTTACTAGCTTGGGGATTTTCGAGTGCTTCGCTAGCAGGCGATATTGGACGGGAGGGTGAGGTTGATTGTTCTCTAGCGGCTGACGATGATGATGATGATGATTGTGCTGTTTGGGTAACTATTGCGGCGGTGATTGTCTCGTGAGGTAAGGAGGACGGCATCTGGGTCGCTTTTTGTGGGCTACTTGATACGTCGTTCAACTAAAGCAAGTGTTGGTTGGTAGTTTGTTTGATTTGATTTTGATTTTGTTTTTTTTTTTTTTGATTGCGATTTCTTTTGTTTTTTTTTTCTTGTTACAGATATGTTGTTGTTGTTGTTTTTTTCGATTTGAAGTGATTGGTGCTAGTTAAATTCATCTACTTGATAACGCATTTGTTAGATCAACATTTTCCAAAGCTAATGTTCAGCGGAACACGCGGCTGCTGATTGGGAACTGGTCATAAATGAAATGATGGAGCCTGGAGAGGAGGAGAGCGAGCAGACAAAAAGAGGGGGAGCATTTTGTGACGGGCGGAAGATTCAAACTTAATCCAGGCTGTAGGGGAATGTATTCTGCCAAGCAGGAAGTCTGCCAGTTGACTGAAGGATGATCAAATGTTCATTTGCCACTAGTTGTAAAAAGCTGCCGCTTTGGATTAGATAATAGTTGGGATTATATCCTATGTATAAACTTTTGACTAGACGATGCATTGTTAACTTTAGCAAAACAGGAAATAAATCTCATAAAATTTTGGAAACTCAGTGGATGGTATCAATCACAGTATTTTCAGCACCAAAGGGAGATTGCCAAAGATGGATTGACTTATGAAATTCCGAAATGAGTGGCTAAGGTCTGCGAATTCTTAAGAGGCCCATACACAGCACAGGTGTCTGCGCACTTGTGTCGGTTTGCTGAATTGTGTCCGGTGTATGGCCAAGTCCGTGCACCGAATTTTGGTGCGCCACATTTAGTGAACAAAATGAAAATGTTTCCATTTTTAGAGTCACTGGTCCGCGAAGCGTGGTGTGTATGGGCAGCTTTAGGGAATGGCCATGAAACGAATACCCTTTTGGAAAGTAAATCTACAATTTCCTGTTATTACCTGGAATTTGAAGGTGCTGCTAGATTCGAAACATTTGGTGCGTGAAATTGGACACTTCTCATCCAACTACCGCCGGCGATGTGGACCCTAACTTTGCTTTGTTGTGTGCTGTTTGAATGACTACAGAAATTCCAGTATTCTGGAAGTGAATTTGTTACGTTTTGCGAAAACCGATCATGGCTGGGACAAAGATCTCTTCGGGATATTGCTGAGTATTTAACACACCGATGCAGATAGAACGTTAAGCTGAAACTATTCTCCAGCTGTGCGGAATCCGTATTTTCAACATTATCCGCTGGGGGATTTCCAAGAATATTTGGTCAGTGTGTGGTGTTGCTGATTATCAGAAGAAAAACCAGATGGTATGGAGTTATGATCTGGAGCACTCAACATCATTCTGCATCATGGCATATTGCCTCTACTATTCAAGAAATGTGGTAGGCGCATAGCATTCTTTGGCAGAGGCTACAACATCTCTACAGTAGTACCATAAGGGCGACTTAACTCATGGGTGGTGAGTAATACGCTGTTAAAAGAACTCGTTGCTGTTTTAATGTCGTGCTACGAACTCGTGGTTATCTTGCTAAGGTAGATCACATGTTTGTATTGAAGGTATTATCGTCGAGACTTGAAGGTTTTATAGACGCTAGCTCACTATACGGGATGCTAGCCGAGACAGTAACCCGCACGGGCAACGATTGATGAAGGCAACACGGCACACTTGAGTTCCTCTTTTCTCGTGAGAGAAGAGTGGGTCAACGTCCACCGTGAACTGTGTAGCCTAATGTATGTATAAACTTTGGACTGGGCGATGCATTGTTAACTTTTGCAAAACAGGAAATAAATCTCATAAAATTTTGGAAACTCAGTGGATGGTATCAATCACAGTATTTTTAGCACCAAAGGGAGATTACCAAAGAAGGATTGACTTATGAAATTCCGAAATGGGTGGCTAAGGTCTTCGAATTCTTAAGAGGCCCATACACAGCACAGGTGTGTGCGCACTTGTGTCGGTTTGCTGAATTGTGTCCGGTGTATGGCCAAGTCCGTGCACCGAATTTTGGTGTGCCACATTTAGTGAAAATATTTCCATTTTTAGAGTCACTGGTCCGCGAAGCGTGGTGTGTATGGGCAGCTTTAGGGAATGGCCATGAAACGAACACCCTTTTGGACAGCAAATCAACAAATTGCTGTTATTACCTGGAATTTGAAGGTGCTGCTAGATTCGAAACATTTGGTGCGTGAAATTGGACACTTCTCATCCAACTACCGCCGGCGATGTGGACCCTAACTTTGCTTTGTTGTGTGCTGTTTGAATGACTACAGAAATTCCAGTATTCTGGAAGTGAATTTGTTACGTTTTGCGAAAACCGATCATGGCTGGGACAAAGATCTCTTCGGGATATTGCTGAGTATTTAACACACCGATGCAGATAGAACGTTAAGCTGAAACTATTCTCCAGCTGTGCGGAATCCGTATTTTCAACATTATCCGCTGGGGGATTTCCAAGAATATTTGGTCAGTGTGTGGTGTTGCTGATTATCAGAAGAAAAACCAGATGGTATGGAGTTATGATCTGGAGCACTCAACATCATTCTGCATCATGGCATATTGCCTCTACTATTCAAGAAATGTGGTAGGCGCATAGCATTCTTTGGCAGAGGCTACAACATCTCTACAGTAGTACCATAAGGGCGACTTAACTCATGGGTGGTGAGTAATACGCTGTTAAAAGAACTCGTTGCTGTTTTAATGTCGTGCTACGAACTCGTGGTTATCTTGCTAAAGGAGATCACATGTTTGTATTGAAGGTATTATCGTCGAGACTTGAAGGTTTTATAGACGCTAGCTCACTATACGGGATGCTAGCCGAGACAGTAACCCGCACGGGCAACGATTGATGAAGGCAACACGGCACACTTGAGTTCCTCTTTTCTCGTGAGAGAAGAGTGGGTCAACGACGACCGTGAACTGTGTAGCCTAATGGAAGGCCTTAGAGGCTGGAGAACAAAGAGAGGCTCAGTTGATTTCAAAATTGACCGGGACTGACACTTGGCTCATTTCTAAGATGACACAACTTCCCTTTGAGATCAGTTCAAATGATTTTCCTTAAGCGGATTTCCAGCAAACACATTTCGGCACTATGGGGACGTTGAGTGGGCCATATGTGCCCCAACTCTCGCGAAAAGGATAACAGATCAATGTGCTAGCCGATCAGCATCCTTCTTCTAGAACAAGGCGTTGATTTTTTCTTGATGTTCTCATTGTAAAAAGAACAGTGCCTTATAATATGGAAACATGAAAACTCAACATCCAGGATAGAATCTTAAAATGGCGGACTACTAATGCATGGAGAATTAGCACTTTGGTCGTGAGATATCTTAACGGTTCTTCAGAAGAAGTCCATAGATTTTGAGGTGCAATCTTATTTATTATGAACAGAGAACGAAGCGGGAAGCATTATGTACAAAAATTCCAAAAACGGAAGCACTCGGTCTCACACCATGCAACAGCAAGTCACAACAAATGGACTCGTTTAACCTGACAAGTGACTTGGTCCACCGAAGAAAATGCTGTGGGGAACATCGAAAAGTGAAGCATTGCATTTGGAGAAAGATATAGGGAAACGGGTTTCGACTCTGTCAAGGATTTCAATAAGATTCAAGGCATCCCTCTAGATTCTTGAAAATATGAAAGCTTTGGTACACAGCATCTGGGTTAAAAGTGATTCAGGAACAATGACTTATTTGAAGTTCTCTTCTCATAGGGCAGAAGAAAGTATATTCAACGGAAGGTCATTTTAGAAATACTGTGTCAGGGGAACTCTCCCTAAGTCAAATATATTTCAAAAACACTTATAAAGGTAAAACTACCTCTGACTCGAACAAATCTTGGTATCCCGTCAAAATTCGACTTAGAGGGAGTCCGCCTTGCATATACAAGCAGTCCAGCTCGAGAAGAGATGCCTTTAATTGACCTTCAGCGTCTACCAGCTCCTCACAAATAAAGTTTTGGGCTCAGAATGAACAGCCTTTTGAATGATGTCAAAATAGGTTGTTTTAGAGAGGGTAGATGATTCTAAACTGAGACTAAGATCCATGTGAATTATTTTCTGATTTGATTTTTTTTATCCATTGGTCCACCTCCATGAACGCTACTGTGTTTCAGTTGTTCGAGAAGTGGTCAAGCATTACATGGCCTGTAAAGGGTACAAAGAATGTGACAAAAAGTTGTTGGAGGTTGTAGCAGGAGCGCTCAAGGGTAACAATCGACTCAAAAACTATGACTTGCCAATGGCTACATATGCCGGGGCTTATGCGATCAAGAGGAACTCACGGAGGGTCCTGGGAGGGTCAACCAGGTAAGTCACTTCTCTCTGTTTCTTGAGGCTTATAAGAACGTTTGGAGAGCTGGATACCGCTCAACAATATGACTAAGGCAAAATGTATCAATTATGAGGGATTGCAAAAGATCCATCAGGAGGAGAAGTTGTATGTAAACAACAGTCAGTTTCTGATACCGCTCGGATTCACATACTCTCCCAGCTGAAACCAGTTGGCGCTTGTGAGGGTTTTTATTGGCTGCTGTTGGTGAACGCCCCTAAGGCCCTTAAGTATAAGTTCCTACTCCTACCGGGAGCACTGGACGAACAAAGGCGGTGCTGTATGTTTGCCAACCTCTTCATCATCCGTACAGCTTTTGCAAGACTAAATCTACGGAATACTCATCTTGCGGTCGTGGTTGCAAATAGCGGAGTGTCCTCTGATGAAAACGACAAGGATTCTGAGTCCAGGACTGCTTAGTCTGAGAAGACAGAATGTCCGTTTACGATTAAATGCTGGCAAGATGTCCTTTGTCTTAAGACAAGAGGTGGTCTAGCCATGTGAGACTGGTTAATTTAATTGTATGAATCTTAAGATACTGTATCGAGAGGTGGGTCTCCTACTGGAATGAAAAAGGAGATCGTACCGCACTTAGGGAGTTCGTCAGCTTTGCAACTATTCGGTATGCTACAATGCCCTTGAAATGCTTAGCCATCTCAGGATCGAAATGGCACGTCACTTATGTTCGCCGCTCCGTAATCTACATCAAATATTTCGAAACAAGCAAAATGCCAGTCAATACTTCTACTACCTGGTGGATGGTGTTCCGCTTCTCTAACGCGACCTTGGAAAATGCTGATGTCTTATTCTAGATTAGTCGTTTCTAAATTACTTAGCATCACACTAGTTCTACGAATTTACTGAGCGTGGCATCGCGAGCACAAAAAAAAGAAGAAAAAATACAAAAAAAAACGTGAACTAAACACACTATTGCCGCTGCATTATTTTGACTGACACACGTTTGCAGGCGATTCAAGCGAGGCGATGCATCACATCACACACACAGATAAATGCACGTTGTACGAATAGTTTGCATTTGAGGTAAATCAAAAGTTGTAACAAGAAAATCAAAAAGATAAGAACAACTTATCGAACTGAATTGAAAAAAAAAACAATGAAGCAAATTAGAGAGAATGAAGAGGGGTGACTGTTTGCCAACCACGGTGCTGTACGAAGTTTAAATTGAATTTGATTTGTCGCTGAGTTCAAACAATTGAAACAAGAATGCTTGCAAATAAAATTCTAAGTCAAATGCGTTTTCAAATTGGTGATTGATTATTTTGTATCTGCGTTTTGTAATTTTTCTTTTTTCTCAATTTTTTTTGTTTTGTTTGTTTGTACAGAAGTAAAAGCAAGCAACTTTATTAATTTTTTTTTTATATATAACAACTTTTAAATTTAACATTACAAGAAAATAACCTAGTATCGTATGAATACTTTACACTCCGAGGACACGGGAGGAAAAGCGCGATGGGAATCATTTGTGGATTGTCTTGTGAAGAAGGATCTTGCAGGAGACTCGGTTGGAATTTTGGATCAGAAGCGAAATGTTGGCGACTGAAAATGCATACACTTGGCGTAATTGAGGGCCTGAACGGATAGCCACTTAGGGCGTGCAGTCATTGTTCCTTTTGTGTTTTTTTTTTCCTAATTTCAAGGACGACTGAATAGGATTAGCGCCTGAGCTACAAGACATGTACATCGCATGGAAACTTAGACTTAAGCCAAAGAAATCTCAAACTCCAAGCAACTGGAACAAGGCATTGGAGAGGGGCGTCTTCATGGTAGGGTGAACTAGTTGCTGCGGTTGTGTGGGAAACTAGAGACGACAAGAGATCGTCATAATCGTAAAGAAACCTCGGATTGTTCGGCGCAGAACAAGACCAAAGAAGAAGAAGAGGACGGAGAGAAAGTGTTTCTTTAAGGACCACCAATGGCAAGCTGGGATTCTGAAGAATGGCTGAAGGGATTCCTATGAAGAGAAAATGAGATATCCACAAGGAAGAATTGGTGACACCATTTCGTCAGCCTTGTTTGAATGAATGCTGAGAGCAACAAGGATGTGGGGAGGGTTTTTTAGTTAATTTGATACCTCATTTCCTATTTTTTGGCTTGGCCGGCATCCACATAAGTTGGATGTTAAAACACTTGGCCATCGCGTTAAGAGATAGGCGGCAATTAAAGGAAGTCTCCAAGACATCCTTAAAGTGACTGAATGCAGAGATTTGATCGCTGCCTGGCTATCGCAACAGATGACGATATCTGTGCGCGTTATTACATTGTTTTTCAGCCAAGACAGGGCTTCCTTAATCGCTATAGTTTCAGCCTGAAAGACGCTACAGTGATTAGGTAGTCGGAAAGATAGCTGCATATTTAGATCCTTGGAATAGACGCCAGCACCCTCACCTGCATCCATCTTCGTCCATCTGTGAAGATTCGCAGTGGAACTTCCAGCGTCTGGTGTTCAGACTCCCAATAAGATCTGGGCGGTAGGCTGGTTGAGAAATTCTTCTCGCAGAGGAGTTTAGGTAGAGTGAGGTCTGTATCTACGGGCAAGGAGCTATACCTGCTGAGGATCGTTGAGCTCAAAATACTGGAACGTGTCAACAATGCGTGTCACAGCTCTCTATTGCTGCAAAAAGGGTGCAGATGGGGACTACAACCACGCATGGTCCATTGGCCTCTATATACCTGCGTAGCATCGTTGAATGTCCAGACTGCAGTTATTTTCAGCTGCTCAGCGATCTTTATCTGATCGCCGTACTAGCTGCTGTCTGTGGTAGGTTGAGGAGCATCTGTAGTGCTTCGGAGGAGGTAGACCTTAGTGCTCCGCTAATGCATACGAAAGCCATCCTCTGCACTCTAGCGAGTGGGGTAATGTTGATTTTCTTATCAAGTGTGGTTCACCAAATTGCGATGCCATACAGTAAACTATTCGGCGCTGCAGTCCCCATTTGCACCCAATGGCCCTTCTACAGCAGTTAAGAACCGTGGAGGCCTTATTGACACGTTCCTGGATATAAAGCTTCCAGCTTAACATCGTGTCTAATTATATTAGACCGAAGAATTTAGCGCTGTCACATAGCACTAAAGGGGTCCCGCATAGTGTGGGAGGGTCAAAGTTGGGGATTTTATAATTCCAAGTAAAGAGGACTAGATCTGTTTTTTGCGGGTTGACACCTAGCCCGCTTTCGTTAGTCCATTTGACGAGCTTGGATAGCGCAGATGGCATAGTATCGTGGATATATATTTCCCAGATACTGCGATGGCAATATCATCTGCATGGGCAATGACCCTACACTCAGTCCCCTCAAGTTTCACAAGCAGTTCGTTGACAAATTTAACGAGAAACAACCTCACGAAATTCGTGCGAAGGAGGAATTTTATCAGAATTCTGAATAGGGAAAAGCCTCGTGTTCCAGGGTTCACACTGCACACTGCTTCCATGAAAAAAAATGTTGTATTTGACCAGTGTCTTACTCATCTTTGGACTACATGTTCATGTTTTCCGATCGTTGATCGCTTTGGTGCAAAGTTTAGTTTTTTTTTAAGTTATGTTAGCACGCAATAAACTTTGATAATTATAGTCGAATTAAAGACCACTATATCGTCACCAGGTCGTGAGACAATTATAGTCACCCCAACTCCATTTTAAATATTTAACATCAAGTTGAGCTTATAATGGCATGTCATCTGAGTAAGAGATGAACGATGAATGCGATTAATAAAGAAGTAGTCGCCAAGAGGAGGGCCAAGGAAATCGTTTTACATTCCTAATAAGCATGTGCAGAGTTCGTGACATTTTGCATGTTCTCAGTGTTCTAGTCTTGATACTGGATCTTTTAAAATGCAGCCAAAATCTTGGTTGCTTTGGCATCTAGACTAATCATCTGGCATTGATCAATTGGAGAAGGTGTTACGAGGCGCATGAAGAAACACGAGATTGCTGGATGAGACTGCAATCTTGTCCAGGAAAACACAGTGCGTCCTCATGCTGTCGAAAATGTGATTTCTCGAAAAGCAGTAAGCAATCAACGGCCACCCAAGACGACCGCGATGAGACAAAAAAGTCAACAAATCAATCACCATCCACGGGTGTTGAATTGGATACTCAGTCGCACAAGCGGACGATATGTCACTTAATACAAGGAGGGGCGTATTCCAAGTAGACATGTTGCATGCCTAGCAAGTACAGCAACTTCTCAGTTTCCAGGAATCTATCTGTGGCATGGTGCCCTATACAATTGATACGTAACGGCTAATTACTTGAGAGTTTAAAGAGCGCTCTCTGATGATCAACTACCCTTGGAATTGCCAATATCAGAGGTTTACGCCACCGTGGCCATGCAAGACAACTCTCAAGACTGCCTGCTCGACGATTTGAAAAATGTTACGTATACGCCACCGTGGTCATGCAAGACAACTCTCAAGACTGCCTGCTCGACGATTTGAAAAATGTTACGTATACGCCACCGTGGTCATGCAAGACAACTCTCAAGACTGCCTGCTCGACGATTTGAAAAATGTTACGTATACGCCGCCGTGGCCGTGCAAGACAACTCTCAAGACTGCCTGCTCGACGATTTGAAAAATATTACGTATACGCCACCGTGGTCATGCAAGACAACTCCCAAGACTGCCTGCTTGATGATTTGATAAGTGTTACGTATACGTCACCATGCCCATGCAAGACAACTCTCAAGACTGCCTGCTCGACGATTTGAAAAATGTTACGTATACGCCACTGTGGCCATACCGGAGTTCGGTAAGGAGTTGCGCTGTCGTGCGGCTTCTTTAATCTGGTACTGGAGAAGATCGTCGAGGTCGCCAGCCTGATATTCAAGCAAACAACGTGTGAAAAAACAACTGAATTGTTGCATAAGGCATTTCCTGATCATGTTAGTTTCCTGTTTTAGCTCAACAAAAACTCTTTTATAGTGAGCCATTTAGAGCCATAGGGAGCCATTTAGAGCAACAAAGCAGATCAGATCGTTGGAGGAATGTGTGTTTGGGTGATGCTCGACATATTTAGGAAACACAGCTTTTTGGAACGTTGAAAGCTCAAGTTGATCAAGTTGATGGAAGCAGATAAACTCAGACACGTCCTCCAGCTTGTGTTGGTTAATTCTGATGATTCGCCAAGGAGAATCGCCATAGATTCGCGCTCATGAGAGGATAGCAGTATGCTCGGGATACATCCACACGGGATGTGCCCAATATAGACATATTTTGAATTCATTCTTTGCTATTAAGTATGCAGGGAAATAATTTGATGGCAGTTGTTTGTGCAAATGCTTTATATTCCCACTCATTCCAAGAGACGGTCATGAGGTTCTGTGAAAAGAACCAACAAATTCGGTGTGGGCAACATAAACTTTCTTTCATTCATCGACACATACATTTAGGATGCTGCCATCTAGCCATACTAGAAAATGCTTAAATGACCCCCACACCCGCTTAAGTTTTTCAACCAGCAACAGGTACATGTTTAGAATTTCCAAGGTCAGTACATGATTTCCAAAATGTTCTGTTTTAAAGCGAAGGACGAGGTTAGGAGAAGAATAGTTATGAAAAGAAAATATGCCAGATTAAGGTAAGTTGCGGTGGACTCCTATCACCTACTGAGCCCTACCCAGAATAGGCGGGTGATTCTATGTCCCTTGATGGAACACTTTGACTTCTCTCTGGGCAACTTCTCACAAAAAACAAGGACAGACTTCCACCCTAAAATAAAACCAGTAATTTTCTCCACCGAATGAGGAATCCAACTCAATCAAGACAACCCACCAAAGTCCTCCCCATCCGCACTTCAATATTCCTGTGTCCAGTGCGTTCTGAATGAGCTAAAGATTATACAATAAATTATAAAATCACATTTCGCATAACTCTACTGCAAACAAATCTAAGAATTACATCATTATTCAAGTGTGAGTGAAATTGCTCGCATGTCCTTTAGTTTCAGTCACAACTACAATGGTCCGGCTGATTCAAAATGCATTTTAAAAATAAAACATCGCTGAGATCACATTGCTCCGCTACATGTGTTCTGTATCTTATAGTTTCGTTTTTCATTTTTATTCTTCCAATGAATATTTTTAATCAAAAAAACGTAAAAAACGTAAACAAAAAAATGTAAGTATCCGATAATTTGCTTCTGGTTATGCTATGACTTTCGTTTTTCAAACAATATCACTCGCTTAAGACGGCCAGTCTTTGAATAGATTTTATTTTATTTTATTTCTTTTCTCACTCAAAACTTATGGGTAAGGTAAATGGAAAAAAATTGAAATAAATTAAAATTAAACCGAAAAAAAAAATAAAAAAAAATACATATTTTTTTTTTTGGAAAATCAAATCAAATTCAAAATAATCGAATGGTCAAAATCAAAAAACAAAAGAAACCAAAAATCTACCAGATATCGCTGAATTTTTTAATTTTTATGTCATGTGTTAGTAAGGAGAGGCTTACTTTTTTTTCATTTTTCTTTTTGATCAGTTTTTTTTTTTTTTTTTTGTACAATTCACTTACCTGGTCTATGCTAGGTGAACGGGCGTGTTCATCTTTGTTATTATCACCACGTTTTGGACTCTTAGGCACCCGAGAATATGGATCCTGCGCTCCATATAAATCGGGACTAGCAACACTAAGGAGACAGACTTTTTGAACGGTATCGACAACAGCTAAACCGTATTCATTGCCATAAGCCATTCTAGAAATACATTAATTTGTTTCCAATGTAAAAGCTGTGAAAGCAGTTTTCTGTTTTTCTTTTCTTTTCGTTTTTCAGGTTTTACGATACATATTTTAAGGGAAAAAAACATTTCGGATTTTTTTGTCACTACATTTTCTCTTGATCGACTAAACAAGGGAGTGGGGGCTGGGGAGGGGGTGGGGGGAGATTATTTGGGGAGGGAGAAATTCATCTAGATATTCGATATATCAAATATTTATGCAAAACCATCTATGACCTCATAACATGAACCAAACAAAAATAAAAACAGGTACAATGTCGTTATTCATTCTATCCGAACGAAAGTATCTAAGTCTATTCGTGAGTACTTACAGGCCATAGCTTGAGTTTATACAAAGCGATGTTATTTGTCCGGGATGACTGCCCTGTGTCCAGGGGGTTAAGCAGATGAGTTGCGCCTGAAAACCAGGAGGTTTTCGTTGCGCTCCCGGCCTTACCCTCAGCATACCGTCGCTCTAAATGATTTGAATTCAAAGACATTGAATACCATACACAATGTTCGAATTATTTGGCAGTTTTAGGAGGTGGCTTTCCATTGTAAATGCAATCTTACCTTTCTGTCATTGTCCACAAGATCGGATGTTGTTTTTGGGGCTTGACGAGGAACAAATTCACATTCAGGACTACCACCGTCACCGTCGTCGAAACTTTCATATTTGATTGGTATCTCGAGGACCAATATTTCTGAGGTACTTTCTAACTTTCTAAACTTAAATAGTATCACGTGACCACTTGAACCAGCGATGCACAACCTTCTTGATTCGGCACAAAGCGTTATTATTTGTATACCCAACGGATCGTCGTCTGCATTGTCTATTGATCGTGCTCTTGGTCTTTCGAAAATTTTACCAGTTTTCAATTTGTATAAAATCTGGAAAAAAGAAAAGAATGATGACAATAATAAATATATTTTATTTAAGAAAAAAATCTTCGTTCAATATGAGCAAGGATTATAGAGACGACGGGTAGGGTTCCTATTAAACACGAAGATCCATTGGACGCATCAATCTAAACCATGAGTGAGAGATGGGAAGGATAGGTTAGGTAGTGGGGCTGCCATTGCATTCACCAGCAGACTTAGACCATGTTGGTCCATTGTGATGCCCACACTCAGACTTCTACCACTGAATGACTACTCCAATGATAGTGACGTCAATTTGATCCCAACGGCAATTGGTGACTGGATCAGATTTGAAAACCAGATAAAAGCGTATGAACTTTGTTTTCACTGGGATTCGAACTGGGAGAGAGAAGGGAAACTGCCTTCTGCATTTCGAGTCCAGACCAGACTTTTCAGCTAGAACGATGTTATTTGCTGGCTTCTACTGCTTCATATAGCGTCGTTGACAATTCAAGCTGATTGACGATTTTTCTTTACACACTCAAGAGGTTTAGAATATCCTTTAAATGTTAAGCACAGATCGCGCGTTAGGAAAAGAGAATAGGGTTGGAAAGTACATACCGAAGCAATTCTTATTCTTAGGGCGCTACAGTCCGAAGTGGAGCTGGGCCTCACCCAACATGCCTCTTCACCCTTCGTAACCGGTCACTCACCAGATGTCTCCAATTTTGACGTCACCCTCGACTTCTTTGCTCCACCTTGTACATGGGCATCTTTTGTTGCGTTGTCCCACTGTCTCAGAGTCGACGATTCTTCGGGCCGGACGTAGGCTGTTCAGCCCGTACAGTTCGTGGCTGAACCTTCTTCTCCAAATGCCATCAACGCAAATACGACTTAAGATCGCCTGCAGAACTTTTCTCTCGAAAAGACCAAGAGTGAGTGAGTGAGCCCATGCCTCTGGCATGTAGAACAGAACTGGGATGTTCAAGGTCTTATGCAAAATCAACTTGGTCTTCCGAGAGAGGGCGCTATTACTCAATTGCCTCTTGAGCTCGTAGAAACGGCGGTTGACAAGAGTTAGTCTCCGACTTCCCATAAAATCGAGTATCTCTCAACGAGATGGCCGAGTATTTTAACATCCAACTTATGTGGGTGCCGGGACAGTGTGACATTCCAGAGAATCGCGAAGCGGACGAACTCGCTAGAAAGGGCACATGCTCTGTACTCTTTCCGGATGGAGACCCACCTTCCTATCGCTTCTATAAAACTAAGCTTGAAACGCTTGCTCAAACCAAACTCGGATGGACATCTGGCACATGATGCCTCATTACCAAACAACTCTGACCGATTATCGATCCCAAACGATCGCTTAGCATGGTTAGATTAAGCAGGCCAACCTCAGATCTCTTATCGACGTTTAAACAGGGCCTTGTGGCATCGATACTCACGCCTCTAGACTAGGCCTTCCCTATAATGATTTCTGTAGAAGCTGCATGGAAGAGGATGAGGAAGAAACCATCGAACACTTGCTGTGTAGCTGCAGTGCTCTCTCATTTCGTAGATTCAGATGTCTGAGGCCCCATTTCTTTGTTAATCTGGCTGAACTGAGCAGCTTCAAAATCAGCCCTTTTCTTTGCTTTATCAAAAGCACAAGGAATAGATAGCCCAAGATCCATGTGGTAATACAATGGGCCTATGCTTGGCCTAAGTGTGTCTGCAGTCCGTACGAGCGGCAATCAAGCAGCACAACCTAACCTAGTCTAGTCTGCGATTGCGCTAGGTACAGATGTTGTTCGTACTATTTACTGCGCAGTCGAGGTAGACGAAGTCCTTGACGACCTTGAAGTTATTTGAGGTGACGCTCTGTCCAAGACATCGATTTTTTTTATGTCCTTTCTTGAGGACAGCATATACTTCGTTTTGCTCTTGTTCACGGCTAAACCCATTTACAATGCCTCCTTCCGTCTCAATGCCTGTAAACGCCTCATTGACGGCTCGCTGTGTTCTGCCAATCACGTGAATGTCATCCGCGTTTGCTAGCAGTTGTACGGACTTCTGGAAGTTCGTGCCTCTAGTGTTGACGTGTGCGTCTTGCACGATTTTCTCCAGGATGATGTTAAGGAAGTCACATGACAGCGAGTCGCCTTGTCTAAAACCTTTTTAGCCATTCAAGGTCTCGGTGTGTTCGTTTCCGACCTGCATGGAGGAGCTAGAAGTCTTCATCGCCATCCTGCACAACCTGACGAGTTAAACATGTGATGTCAAAACTGGACATGGCTTGAAATCGACGTAGGTGGTGAGTGTCGATTTGAACTTCCTGCATCTTCTCCAGGGTTTGTGGTTATGGTCGGTGGTGGCCGTCCTCGGCTTGAAACTTCACTAATAAGGACCTAACAGGTTATTCAGGAATGGGTTGAGGCGCTGACACAAAACAACAGAGGAGATCTTGCGAGCGATGTTTAGGAGACTAATCACTCGTTAGTTGGTGCTATTAAAGGTCTGTCCTTTTTTGTGGACCGGCCAAACGATACTGAGATTCCACTCGTCGGGCATACTTTCCTCCGACCATATGTCATAAAGAGGTCTGCAGCCAGCAGTCTTATTCGGCTTTAGTCTCGATTTCCCTTTATTTACTTCGTCTAGATGCGGCAGCTCATTGGATTTAAGTTTCTGAACGTCATATTGAGTTGGGGAAAGCAGTCGACATCAGTGTGGCACGCCTGAAGAAAGACTCTCCATATTTCATCGCTCGAAGGCATGGTTCTAGAGATGCCATCATCGATAGGCATCTCTAGAACCAGGGCCGTGGTCTTCAGACCCGACACAAGGACTTCCGTATCTTTGGAGTCGTGTTCTACCGTGTCATCATCATCATTATCTTCTGACCCGCATGATCCACTAAGCGACGCTCGAGAGATCGCCAGACTCGATCCTCTGCCATCGACTCTAACTCATCAGGAGCTATGCACAAGTGTAACCAGACGAGTTTAAGGACTTCGTCCAACCACCTTATCTTGGGTCCGCCAAGTGGTCGCCTACCTGATGAATTCGCATCTATGGCACTCCTTGCAAGTCGTGATGGTGGAGACATTTGCGCCACGGTACCAAACCATCGAAGCGTAGCCCTTTCCGTACGAAGACACAGCTGCACAATGTTCTTCTTCTTCTTTATTTGGCGCTACAGTCCGGCATGGACCTGGGCTTCAACCAACAAGCCTCTCCAGCTAACACGATCTCTCGCTAGCTGTCTCCAGTGTCGCACGCCATGTTGGTTGAGGTCCTTCTCCACTTGGGTGCGCCACCTTAAACGCGGGCGTCCTCTGTTGCGTTGTCCCACAAGTTCGGAGTCGAAGATAGACACAATGTTCTATCTCGAGTAATTCCCACAAAAGGTTAAAAAATCAAGTCAGAATCGGCTTCATTTCTCGCAACGTTGTTTCTTAAAATTTCCCTTCCTGTGATTCCTGTCACCGTGTGCATCATCAATCAAACCCAAGAGATTAAGTCGAAGGCTTTGTTCACTCATACCTGTCGGATAAAGAACCGAAGATTAGGGCGCAATTTGGTAGATTCTGTTCAGCGATACTTGAAATTGATTTTTCAGCTTTTTGTGCGTTAAGAACCCTGCCAATTGGAGAAGAGGATAAGCGATTTGTTATAAACGAAAATTGCAACCTCTTATCGGAGCAGACGAAGGGTCCCATCTCGGCCGACTGAACCGACTGAAAATGCAAATTACTTTCCCTCCCATTTCCATCCATCATCGGCCTACGTCAAGAGTTATGGGCTGAACTGTGGCCGGGGATAATTAATTTCATTAAGTGACAGTAAACCCGGCCTTTCCCAAAGGCCCTCGTTCCTCCTTTTTCCGTCAATGACCACGGCAAAGGGACATTTTTACCTTCGGCGACCGCCAATATCTCATCGTTAAGTTGCCCACTGAAGACGGTCCTTAATTTGACAAGAAGCCTTTTTTGTCGCGGTTGACTACACTAATTGAAGAGCGACTCTCCTCGGCCGGACATCAAATCAAGCGGAAAAGCACTCACCTGCAGAGAACCAGCTCCAGCATCCCAAAACTTCACAGTCCCATCCTGATGGCCGGTTATCACTATTTCGGAGTAACTACACGAAGCCGGTGACCATTCTCCTCCTGATACAGGCCATTCACGATCCGAGAATCCCGTTCTTCGATTTGCAGTACTCCGACCAACCTGCAGAGAGGGATAGAGATACACCCATGACCAGTCAGTCGCCCGGTGAATACTCACGGAATAGAAAGCCGGAACTAAGTCTGATGGACAATCAGCTAAATAAGTGCAACATGTAACAGGTGATTCATGTAAGTCCATAGGATAAGGCGATTCGAAACATGGAAAACCGGGTGTTAGTAAATCTATTAAAACTAAATCGTGTTGCAGCAGCACTGCTATGGCATACGGTTCCTGCATTTCTGTAAGGAGACGGAAAACACACCCGAACCAAGGTACATTCGTGCTCAGTTGGCATTAAGGAGGGAATTGCTTTCGCATGCAATCGCCATAATTGCGCTTACCACTTGTCCAAGGACTCTCACAAAGGGTAATAAAATCTACAACGGGATGCTCCATTTCTAAAACTGTAGTCGATTTGCCTTGCATCACGGTAATACAGGGTGACTTGCCACCCTTCTCCATTGATAATCCGCCCGAAAATATCGTGTACGTTTCGCTGAAAGGAAAAACAAGAGAAATTTAAATGAAAATGAAAATCAATAGCGAGCGAAGCCAGCTCGCCTCGTAAGCGTGACCCAGTTTATTTTGTTATTTTTTTTTCTCGCAGAAATATATATGTATCTGCAATGGCTGGCATGTACCAGATACACGGATATGTGCACAGAGTTGCACAACGAGGCACTGTTTCTCTGGGTCTGTGTGTGTGTGTGGATAGATAACGCCCGCAACGAGTTAGGTTGGCCATTCGTAGCCTCGACCGTTTGTGCTTGATGTTATGGACGTGCCAGTTACCGTGGTGGAAACTAACTTTTCAAGTCAATTGTCGTTACGGTTAGCAGCTAGGAAGAAGTTGGTCTCTGGCCGAGCGAACGCACTCGCCTCCATAAACAATCGAAGTGATGGCGTCGAGCGGCGCTGGGTCTTGGGGAAGGAGGAGTTTCTTAGGGGATTGTCTCCTCAATGCGACACGGTCACAGTGGGGAGGCATGAGTTTTATGGCTGCTGCAAGATTGTTGCTGTGTGCAGGGCTGAGAATGGCAGAGATCCACTGTAGCGAACTCTGGCCGAAGAGAAACAACCTCGATGTGGTGGCTTAACTTGTGCGAGGGAATTTATTGTGATTTGGTTCCAGGAACGATGAAGTTTAGGCAGGCGTCAGCTTCGTCGAGTTGGGTCAACCGGAAGATGTGTGGCAGTTGTTTTTGATTTCGAAAAAATAAGCCATTATAGAGGACAGTGGTGGTGGGGCACTTCCCGTTCATCGATTGGAATTCGGCAAGTTTTTGGAGAAATTTTGCGGCGGTGTGCGAATAAATTGTCAAACAAAAGAAGCATTGACATTTAGCAGTGATGGGACGTAGAACCGCTCCTCGCAGCCGGTGCTACATCGGTTTGTCGAAACAACTGCCTTCTAAAGTTCCTGCTCGAAGGACCAAAATCTACGAAATCCCGTAAATTTCTTATTTCACCAGTCTTGCTGTATGGTCCCGAAAACAGTGATGGATGAGATAATGGATTAGAAATATAATTGAGAAAGCTACCAACCTTAACTCTAAATCTACCACATTTTGCCCCTTGCTCATCATATCCCTAGCATTGTTTCGATTGTGTGATAAGATTCGAGAATAATTTGGTCTGTTAGACGCTAAAATTAAAATTTTAAAATACCCAGACCCAAAAAGGTTGCAGCCACCAGTTGTGGGACTTATCAGATTTGTTTCCACAAAACACAGTGAATATTGAAGATCTTAATGTAGAGTGGATGAAATTTGTAAATGTGCCTTAATGGGATTTATTTCGATTTATTAAGGCTGCTATGGAAAACTATACCTAAATTCCTTGCAATGTGTTGCCTAAAACGTGTTGCAAATTTGTTGTTTATGGTACCTTGTTCTCAGCAAAAAGGATACCATGTATGCATGAATGGATAGAGAAAATTGTTAACGAAACTAGATCGACGACAAAATAATAAGCTTGTTTTTAATATTTGGTTTGGTATTTGGTATTTGTCGGGTTATTTTTTATTTTTTTTTTAAGTCATTTTTAATGCCCTACAGCCATCAAAATTGCTAAAAGATAATAACCAAATTAAAAGTCTGCCAATGAAAAGCGCTTTCAAATCAGACAGAGATTATGGTTGAATTAAACTTACTAGTCTAGTCCCAATACAAAAAAGACTCGAGGAACAAAATTTCATCGGAAGATGTAGTAGAGTATTCAGATGTAGCCCACAGTAGCGCCGGTCCTTACCAAAAGCACATGATAATAATATAATAAAAATAATAAAAAGCAAACAAATTAAAAATATTCCTTAGTCCGGTGAGACAAAAGTGAATGTGGATTGATCTAATGGTCAAAGGTAGATACTGCATCAAAAAAATTGGTAGCATACAGACTCCAACGATTTGGAATGGAATCTACTAAAAATATTCGGTGGTCGTATTGTTTTATCCGTAACTGCACATTTTCAGTCATATTCATATATCTTATACCATCATCAAGTAAATAAGTGAATTAACATGGAAACCTTGTTTGTCTTTGCTGCCACTTTTCCACCACCTTTTTTTCTGCTCATCTACCACCAATATTCCATTCCCAAGTCCCATCACTGCCCGAAATCTTGACGATAGCTACAACTTCAGAGCTTATTCTTGGTGCATTCGAAGAAAAAATGTCGTGTGTTGAATATATGGCCCATCTGCGATGAAGGTGAGAGTAAGAGCAGGAATAAACAAGATGTGGACTACTGGCACTGACTCGGCCACATCGATGATATGGACACTCATCTAGCTAGATGGGTCTTCGACAGCGAGCATCCTCGTTCGCAGCACTGTAGCGTCTTTCAGGTTGAAATTATAGCGATTAAGGAAGCTCTGTCTTTTCGCTAAAAAAACAATGTAATCAAGAAAAGAACTCGCTATTTCCTTCGATAATCACACAGCGATGAAATCTCTGATTTCAGTCCCTTTCGACTCCAAGACTTGTCTTAATTGACGCCTGTCTCTTAATGAGATAGCCAAGTATTTTAAGATCCAATTTATCTGAGGGCCGAGACACTGACACCGGAGCGGACAAACTCGCTAGAATTGACACAAACGGCTGGAAACCCACCCTAGATGCCTGTCGGTACTATAAAGCATCTGCTAAAGCTTGAAACACTTGCACAAGCAAGCCGCAGATGGACATCAGGTACATGATGCCCCATCAGCAAACAACTCTGGCCTGTGGTCGTTCTTAAACCATAGCTTAGCTTGATCTGATTAAGCATCTCTCATTGGCGTTTTAACAGGGCACTGTGACATCAGAACTCACGCCTCTAGACTAGGCCTTTCATTTAACGATTTCTGCAGAAGGTCTCTCTCTCTCTCTTCCCGCAAATTCAGACAACTGGAGGCCCACTACTTCGATAACCTGACTGAACTGAGCAACATTAGAGCCAGACATGCTCTTCGCTTTATTAAAAGAACTAACTGGTTTGCGGTTAGGACATGGAGAGGTGTTACGGCAGAAATGACGTCCGAAAGTTCTACCAACGGGTAAAACAACTATCCAATGGATACAAAATTCGGACCGAAGCCTGTCGTGACGCAGAGGGACAACTCGTAGTAGATTCGCAGTCGATACTGAGAATCTGGAAAGATCATTTCTGTAGACTGTTAAACGGCGAGGAAGTCTCCAATACCGCTGTCAGGCAGAACGCAATGTCAGGCACTCAACGCAATTGACGATGATCGACGAGAATTCCGTCCTACCGACCTAGAAGATAGCGATATCGAGACTAAGGTCGAATAAGGCTGCTGGTGCAGACGGACTGTCTGCGGAACTGTTTAGGGCAGCTGGAGATGAGCTGGTAAGGCACATGCACCAACTCATCTGTAGGATATGGTCGGAGGAAAGCATGCCCGAGAGGATCCTCAGTGTCGTTTGTCCGATCCACAAGAAAGGAGACCCTTCAACTGGGCCAACTACCGAGGGATAAGTCTCCTTAACATCGCCTATAAGATCCTCTCTGCCGTTTTGTGTGAGCGCCTGAAACCATTCGTCAACAACCTGATAGGGCCTTATCAGTGCGGTTTCAGGCCGGGCAAGTCCACCATCGACCAAATCTTCACACTACGGCAGATCCTGGAAAAAACCCAAGAAATGCAGATCGACACCCAGCACCTATTCGTCGATTTCAAGGCCGCATATGACAGCGTGCAAAGGGACGAGCTATACAAGGCCATGTCTAGTTTTGACATTCCTGCCATACTCGTCAGGTTGTGCAGGATGACGATGGAGAACTCTCGCTGCTCCATCAAGGTCGGTAACGAACTCACCGAGACCTTCAATGTCAAAAAAGGGTTTAGACAAGGCGACGCGCTGTCATGTGACTTCTTTAACATTATTCTTGAGAAGATCGTGCATGACTCACACGCCAACACAAGAGGCACGATCTTCCAGAAGTCCGTACAACTGCTAGCATACGCGGATGACATTGACGTGATTGGTCGAACTCAGCGAGCCGTCAATGAAGCTTGTGCTGGTATTGAAACGGAGGTGTCCAAAATGCGGTTTAGCGGTGAACGAGGGCAAAACGAAGTGCATGCTGTCATCAAGAAAGGACGCACGACATCGACGTTTTGGACAGAGCGTCGTCAAAGGCAGCTACAACTTCGAGAAAGTGAAGGACGAAGTGCGAACAAAACCAGTACCGAGATTAAACGTAGAGTAACTCTTGCTAATCGCTGTTTCTTTGGCCTCAAGGGGCAATTGAGTTGTAGAGTCCTCTCTCGAAGGACCAAGCTAACATTATATCAAGGTGTTAGATCATCCCTGTCCTGCTCTATGGTGCGGAGGCATGGACAATCTCAAAAGCGGATGAAGAAGCACTTGGTCTTTTCGAGAGAAAAGTTCCGCGTTCAATGGTTATTGGAGAGGAAGATTCAACCATGAACTGTACGGGCTGTACAGCGGCATGAGCCTAGTCAGGCGTTTACGGATTCAACGCCTAAGATGGCTGGGTCATGTAGAGCGCATGGACGACACGGCTCCAGCCCGAAGACTCTTCGACTCCGAACCCGTGGGACAACGCAATAGAGGACACCCACAGAACCGATGGCGCACCCAGGTGGCGAAGGACCTCAACCAACTTGGTGAGCGCAGTTGGAGACAGCTGGCAAAAGATCGTGCCGGCTGGAGAGGCTTACTCGTTGAGGCCCAGGTCCACGCCGGACTGTAGCGCCTCCTGAAGAAGAAGAACTGGTTTGCGGAATAGGTATCCTCTTAGATTTGGTTTTAATTATTATTGTTGAGAGTATGTTTCACCGCGACCTTTAGTGCCCCCTATTCATACCTTCGCTTTCTTAAGGGGTCCCCTCCCATGCAGCTCTTTTCGGAGTTGTATTGAGGGTTATATGCTTCTTTTGCGCGAAGGTGGAAGAGATTTATCCTAGAGCATTTTCTCTAAGCCAGTTTCCTTTAAAATCTGAGAATGAGAGCTGGTTCTAGTGACTTCAGTTCTTCCTCTGATATTAGGTGCTTGTATAGCCTTTTGTGGTGTAAATCCCAGTACGGGTTCTGGAATTTCATTATATTCTCCACAGAATCTGCAGAGACCTTCTTCTGGGGCTCCTAGTTTCCTTAGGTGCTCCCTAAGTCTACAGCGCCCCGTGAGGAAGCCTGGTAGGATACGGAGGTTGTTCTTGCTCATCTTGATACATGCTTCTAGCCTCTTCCGGTTACGTTGAACTAAGACTTTCTTGGCCTTCTTCATTCCACACATCTGCCCGCTTCTTTCTTTCTAGTTCCCTGAACTTTTCCCTGAGGACATGATCTCCTGCAGCGCAGAATGGTTGGGGGCCTATAAAAGGAACAGATGTTCCTTTTCTAGCGAGGCAGTCGGCCATGGCGGCGCTTGCTTCTATCCCTGTATGGTCAGGTCTCCAGCAGAGTTTTACTCGGATACTCCTGCTCAGCTTCTTAAGCGTCTGTAGACATTCCCACACAAGCTGGGATTGGATGATATATGAGTCTAGTGCCAGGTTAGCGTCACGACTGTCTGACCTTATTGCTATCTCGCAGTTGGTATAGTTCCTGCCAAGTTTGATCTCAGTGCATCTGTCTATGGCATATACTTCAGCTTGAAAGATACTCATACGCTTGCCCATGGGTTCCCAGTTTTGTTCCCGTTCCAATTACCCCTGCCCCTGTTCCTCCATCAGTTCCTGAGCCATCTGTACACTAGATTACCATATTATATTAATAATCCGAGGCGGACCTGGGCCTAGCTTCTCACCAACCTCTCCGTGTTGTGTGTGCTATTGTTCCCTCACGAATGGAAGGGACCTGCATTCGTATACCGACTCCGAACGCCGAAGTTGAGAAGCTTTTTCTAGTCAGGCTCCTATTCTAGTACCAGGCCAGTGGCACGACTGTCAGACCTTATTGCTATCTCACAGTTGGTACAGTTCCTGTCATGATTGATTTGATTTGAGCTCATCTGTCTATGTCATGAGCTTTTGCTTGAAAGATACTGGTCCGTTTGCCCACGGGTTCGTAGTACTTTGTCCGGGTTCCAAATATTCCTGCCCCTGTTCCTTAATCAGTTCTTGATCCATCTGTGTAACATTTTCCCGTATTGCTGCTCAGTCTGTGGACTATGGATACAGTCCTTTTTGGTGCTGAGCTTGATGGTAAGCTCATTTGAATCACGTCATCCTTCGGAATGGCCAAGAGTGATTGATTTTTGACTAGTGCATCGAATTTTCTACATGCAATGCACTTGTCGGGTCGCCGTGGCGTTGTAGGTAAGTGTGTCGACTCCTACGCAGAGGGTGCCAGGTTCGATACCCGAATTCACCACCTTTGATAATTCACGACTCCACCTCTTTCGAGTCACTGACAATGCTCAAAGAGTAGTCCCGTCTAGAAAAAGCTTCTCAACTTCGCCGTTCGGAGTCGGCATTAAACTGTGGGCCCCTTCCACTCGTGAAAGAACAATAGCACGCACAACACGAGTGGTTGCTGAGACCTATCTGTCCGCTTGGTAACACAATAGACCTATGCTGGGCTAAGTGTGGCTGGTGTCCCTCTGCGCAGCAGTCAGACAATTCAATCTAACCTAATCTGGGGAGGTGCAGTAAGGTCTACGAGGCCGGTTTCAAAGTCGGAAACATTGACAGTCTTATGGACCATAAATGTCTAAGGGGAGCATAGTTTCGTACAATAAACATGCAGTCACCCGACCTGCCAACGAAGATCTGTCTTTAGGGGGTTGTGTGTGAACGAGAGCGTTTACTGAAGACAAGGGCTTCTGGATGTTCACCCCATTTTATCAACACTCATGGGAGCGGAGGAATGTTATCGGGCTTCACTATCCATCTGCTTCTTTGTTCAGTGTTACACAGCTTTTCTGTTTCATAAATTCCAAGAATACCAAGTCCCTCCACAAGGCGAGAAGCATCTCTTTGAGTGTCTCTCCCTTCAGCATGCCACTGCATTTTTTCATTCGTAATTTGAAACTCATTCAAAACGGAACAAAAATTCCTAGACGTGTCGCAATAGAAGCCCAAGTCCTTCAAATGATTCCATCACATTCCATTCCACACCACTCATCCGCAACCCACATGATAATTAGCAATATCTCACTCGAGTCCAGTGTTTGTGGTGCGTGCTGTTGATGGCGGCGATGATTACCTCATCTTGCCTTGCGTGTCAGAGAACACTGCCGATACGGTGCTCCTACAACATATTTCGTTGACTCCGTAAACAGGGTCGACACGTGACGTTAATTGTTCTGACTGTTCTCTCACTTCCCACGGATTATTGATGGATTCATATTTCGTTGGCCATTTGGCAGTTCTGATAATAGCCCAGGACAACTCTATTAGTCTCGCTGTGGATGGATAAGAGAATTTGATATTCACCATAAAGGTAACAAAGTCACATCTCATATGCTTCGTAGGCACATCAGTCGTGGGAGCATCGTTAAAAGAGACAGCTGAACTAAAACTCGGAGTGTTCCTTGAGTGCACTTTGCTCCTATCACTGGCTGGCAATAAAACTTGAAGGGCACCTCTCTTCTCTCTGCTTTAAGGACAGTTTTCCCTCAAATTTTATACCATACGTTAACTATTTCGGGGGAGACGAATAAGAAGCTGAGTATGTTCCAAGATTTTCGATCAGGTTCTTGGACTGTGGACAGAATCTTCGCATCGACAACTATTGCGGGTAAGTTCAAGGAAAGAGGAAAGAGGCTATATGCCTTCTTTGTGGTTTGTGGACCTTCAACCTGCCCTCGATGCTGTCAACAGGACCACTTTACTGTACACACTATCGATCATAGGTCTTTCGATTCATCAAAGTTCATGGAGAGCTCATCAAGCTGACGTCTGCCACCGTATGAAATGGTAGCGAATTATCCGAAACTTTCGATACGAAAAAAGGTGTTCCGCAAGGATGTGTGCTAAGTCCACTTCTGTTTGCTCTTTTTATCGATGACATAGTAAATTCTCCACCGGGGGGTGTTAGAGTGGGAGAGTTAGAGGTCAAGGTTCTTATGTAAGCGGACGATTTAGGTATTTTGGCTGACAATCCACATACTCTCCAATTACAAATTAATAAACTGAAATGCTGGTGCGACATTTGGGATTTTGAGATACACTCACAAAGCCTCAAACACGCTGCTGACTTCCAACCCACTTTGAAGTTGTTATGTGCCATGTTCTCTTCCGTACGTTTGACTGGGCTTTGCCTATTCGATAGCTCACTTTTTTGTATGCGACTTCATGGTTTGAGTTGTGTATGAAAATACAAAGTGATCATGGATGCCAAAAAAGTGCAACGTCGCAAAAGAGAACCTAAGTGCCCTTCCACCATGTATCTAGCACTAAAGTCCTCCGCTAACATAGGCATCACACGTAAAATAAACGCATCACCACTCGGATTACTCCCATCATGGCAACTCCCACTCGACACCATCAACACCATGCTTGCGACATTCAATAAAATATCTACCAGCAACCTAAACTACTCCCAGCACCAGAACCTGTGAGTCACTGGTACGCAGATGGCTCAAAATTCGACAACAGTGCTGGCTTCGCTATTGTTACGGAAACTGCTGAAGTGATTCAAGCGGTTAGACTACCCAACATCTCTCTAAACTCGCAACTGCAGTTCGTGCACACGATTGATAATCACGAAGCCAACCAGCGCCGTCGTTACCCATAGCTCCGACAAAGAGTTGTCCATCACACCTTCTTCGTTCTTGTCTCGTTTAAGGAGCCCACATTTCCGCTGGTGATGTCACATTTGACGCATCTATACCGCCTCAAGTTTAACTCGTTCCTAGTCTATATCTCAACTATGGGCCTCGACAGGATATAGACGGAAATTGCAATGGCTTCCTTATCTCTATTGATTCACATGATTTCTAATCTAGTCCACTCCATATCAACGTCCTTTCTGACGTTGCCAATTGTCAATCACGAGAAATCGGCGATAAAAAAGAATCGAGTTCGGGATCCACCGACGCACGAGTCCACCAAAATGCAATGCATCCTCGCAGCCATCTCAGCACAAGCAGCAAAAACCAAGCGATTCCCTGCCGCCCATGGCTGCGAACTGTATCAATCCGCCACACACACAGGCTTGATCTCCTATTGATTACCCCGGCGGTGGTGGTGGTGACCACCACCCCCAACCCACAGCAAAGGAAAAAAACTCACCCCATTCGCGTCGTTTTCAAGTCCACCTTGTGTATTGGTTTGCATGCCTCGGGTTTGCCGTCCTTGTTTGTTTTTGCTGCTCCAAAGTCGAACGTCGTCCACCGAGAAGGCCACGCGGTATCCCAGCACCGAGGGATAACACACAAGAACGAGCAAAAAAAAAAAAAAAGAAGAGAAAAACAGAAATTATGTTAAAAGTTAATTAATCTTTCGCTCGCGCACTGGCTGTGTGGCAGAAAATGAAAATGGCCCGAGCATTACCGTGTGGGAATGAGTGTATCTGCGGTTTGGGACATGGCCTGAGTGGCCACGTACACAACGAGCCGTCGGTGTGCGATGATACAAAGTGCTTTCCCTCGTGATGCCAGGCGATCGATCGCAGCGGTTCGGGAGATTGCCATCGGATTTCGGCGCATTTGTTCCTCAAGTCCCACTGAACGATGAGTCCACTTTCGAATGCAATTAGCAGCTGTGGGGAGAGAGAGGGAAAAAATCCTTTTTTAAAAAAATACCGCTCAATGCGAATTACCCGAGGTTTTGTGCGTGTCTTCGTTTTACTTTATTGGCATCCAATGGATTATCTGATAATCCTATCACAGCGCCAGGATGAGTGGTTCGTATGCTGAAAGGAGACAAAGACAGAGAGTTCGACATGAAATTTTAATTAATTATTGCGTGTTTTTGGATGTTTGTCGGGCGGTGAGGTGATGAGTTTGATTGAAGTTTTGGTGGACAACCCTTGAGCTGTGCTCAGCGATTGGGGAGATGAGTGCTTTTCTGTGGAACTCGCTGTGTCAGTTCATATCAGCTCTTCACGTTCGTTGTACGCTAATCCTGTTCGCCGGAAGGGACACCACTGAACTAAGCCTCTTGCGTACCTGTTAGCTTAGGTCAAGGGAAAGGGGAGGGTTGCCAGTGCTTGCGTGACAAATGACGTGCGCTAATGAATACACCAGCGGATTACTCAACGCTGTTTGTTGATGAAACAAAGGTCATAGGGTAGGCTTATTTCGACGTGCCCTGAAGGCTTTGTGGGAGTGGCTCAGTTGGACCAACTTTTTGGGTCCACTCTCCCCCAAGGCAGGCTTAGGTACGAGGCTTTTATCTGACTGGCTGATAGCAATCCCCAGTCGGGCTGAAATCGAAAGACAGAATCAGAGGGTGACTTGAATGCTCTACTGGAACGGACATACGAAAAGAGCGTCAGCTTGGACACCAGACCCGCTCTAGGCAGTTTCGAGACTGTATGCTGGAGTCACTAGATGACACAGTTGGGCACACGACACCACATCCGATCAAGGACTCAGCCTGTTTCACGAGGTGGAACCGGACCACAGCTGGCATGATGTTCCCACACG
Organism: Eristalis intricaria; assembly: GCA_964034865.1. Taxonomy (NCBI): domain Eukaryota; kingdom Metazoa; phylum Arthropoda; class Insecta; order Diptera; family Syrphidae; genus Eristalis; species Eristalis intricaria. Next base: position 48,730,763 of record OZ035876.1, read on the forward strand.
GCATCAACCACAAGGTGACATAGTGATCCACCGATCACTCCACCGTCAACCAGAGTGATCACATTGCGATTGACATCAGCTATTCATCGAGTATTGCCCGAACCTTTCATCGGATCGGGCCATAAGAAGGCTGAACACAAGAGGACAACCACGGAGTCGAGGAACAACTGATGTCCCTAAACTACAATCGCGGTGGACTCCTAGGGTCATAGCCGATCGAGTCGTCCAGACGAGTCGTATCTGCAAGTTCGCTACCACCGAGCTGTCAAGAGGCCTTCAAATGCCAGTGATACGCTCGATTTCTGGAAAAAATGACTGGCTACGTGAACAAAAGATAACGTAAGCCCCGCGGAGTCTCAGAAGAGAAACTCAAAAAGCATATAAAATTCGAACACAGGCGTGTCAAGACACAAGTGAAAAAATGGTAGAAATGCGGTCGATTCTGAGGTGGAGTGAAAATGCACATGTCACTACGGAAAGCCTGGAATTACTCATCTGCCGGGAAGGGATAACCGTCAGCCAAAAGTTAAGGCATTATCTTTTGAAAACACAAATCGAAGTCAAACAGAAGCTACAAATCCAACGTCGAAGACCGAATTAAAAGGACACAGAATGCATGTTCGGATCGAAGTGGGTATTTCAACCGAAATAGGCCAACCGGATGGTCACCTGCATAGTAGGTTAGGATGAGGTGGCTGACTGCCGCGCATACCGACAGCAGGCACACTTAAACCAAGCGAAAGCCCATTGTTTTACCACGCGGATCTTACGCTACCTATTTCGCAAACCAATTTGTGCTTTTGATAAATCGAAGAAGAGGGCTGATTTTGAAGCTGCTCAGTTCAGCCAGATTAACAAAAATGTGGGCCCCCAGAAGTCTGAATCTACGGGATGAGAGAGCACTGCAATTACATAGCAAGTGTTCGATGTTTTCTTCCTCATCCTCTTCCATGCAGCTTCTACAGAAATCATTATAGGGAAGGCCTAGTCTAGACGCTTGAGTCCCGATGGCACAAGGCCCTGTTAAAACGTCGATAAGAGATCTGAGGCTTGGCCTGCTTAATCTAACCATGCTAAGCGATCGTTTGGGATCGATCATCGGTCAGAGTTGTTTGGTAATGAGGCATCATGTGCCAGATGTCCATCCGCGGTTGGTTTGAGCAAGCGTTTCAAGCTTTAGCTGATGTTTTATAGTAGCGATAGGCGTGGAGGGTGGATATCCAGCCTAAAAGAGCACGGAGTTTGTGCCCTTTCTAGCGAGTTTGTCCGCTTCGCGATTCTTTGGAATGTCGTAGTGTCCAGACACCCACATAAGTTGGATGCAAAAATACTTGGCCATCTCGTTAAGAGATAGGCGGCAATTAAGGGAATTAAAAGTGACTGAATTCAGAGATTTGATAGCTGCCTGGCTATCGGAACAGATGACGATATCGGTGCGCGTTATTACATTGTTTTTCAGCCAAGACGGGGCTTCCTTAATCGCTATAGTTTCAGCCTGAAAGACGCTACAGTGATTAGGTAGTCGGAAAGATAGCTGGATATTTAGATCCTTGGAATAGACGCCAGCACCCACACCTGCATCCATCTTCGTCCATCTGTAAGCATTCGCAGTGGACCTTCCAGCGTCTGGTGTTCAGACTTCCAATAAGACCTGGGCGGTATGCTGGTTGAGAAATTCGTCTCGCAGAGGAGTTTAGGTGGAGTGAGGTCTGTATCTACGGGCAAGGAGCTATACCTGCTGAGGATCGTTGAGCTCAAAATACTGGAACGTGTCAACAATGCGTGTCACGGCTCTCTATTGCTGCAAAAAGGGTGCAAATGGGGACTACAACCACGCATGGTCCATTGGGCTCTATATACCTGCGTAGCATCGTTGAATGTCCATACTGCAGTTCTTGCCAGCTGCTCGCGATCTTAATCTAATCACCGTGCTAGCTGCTGTCTGGCTGCCAACTAGTTCTATCGGTGGCAGGTTGAGGAGCATAGGGGGAGGTAGTCCTTAGTGCTCCGCTAATGCATACGAAAGCCATCCTCTGCACTCTAGCGAGTGGGGTAATATTGATTTTCTTATCGAGAGCGGTTCACCAAATTGGCCTGACTACTGATGTAAATAGCCAGTGAACCATTCGGGGTTGCAGTCCTAATGGCCATTTTGCAGCAGGTAAGAGCCGTGGAGGCCTTCTTGACACGTTCCTGGATATATTGCTTCCAGCTTAACCTCGTGTCTAATTATATTAGCACTAAAGGGGTCCCGCATAGTGTGGGAGGGGTTGGGAATTTTATACTTCCTAGTAAAGAGGACTAGATCTGTTTTTCGCTGATTGACACCTAGCCCGCTTTCGTTAGTCCATTTCACGAGTTTGGATAGGGCAGATGGCATAATATCGTGGATATATATTTCCCAGATACTGCGATGGCAATATCATCGGCATCGGCAATGACCCTACACCCAGTCCCCTAAAGTTTCACAAGCAATTCGTTGACCACTATGTTCCACAGTAGAGGGGAGAGTACATCACCGCAGCGGTGTGCCTCTGTTCACAGATTTGCGGATCGTGGTACCATCAAGCTTCGAGCTTATCCCTTCGTTATTGAGAAGCCGATGAATAAAAGTCAGTATAGGCTTTTGGATCCCGAGTCTGTTGAGTGGTGAGGTTATTGCAGGCAAAAGATCTGTTAGTGGGATATCATTAAAAAGACCCAAAGTTAGCGCGGCAGTGCATATTGGGATTACACGTGAAAAGACAAAAACTATTTTTTAATGATTTCTGCAGAAGTTGCCGAGACGAGGAAGAAGAGGAAAGTGTACAACACCTTCTCTGTAACTGCCAGGCACTTGCCTCAGCTAGGAAAGCTACTCTTGGCCTCTACTTCTTCGATAATCTAAGCGAACTGAGAGAGACTTCAATCAAATCGCTGTTTGACTTCATCGACAAATCTGGCTGGCTGTCGTAATAACCACGCTGGCCCTTCAGTCTCCTCCCCTCCTTTCTTTTCAGACAAACCCACGTGGCAGGACAATGCTCCTACTTTGGTCTAGGTGCATTTAAGCCACCTACTACCTACCTACCTAATAAAGGACACGTGCTGGTGAAACTTCTTCCTCTGGGCCTTAACTAACAAGCCTATAACAAATGAACACGCCGATTTGAGGTCCTTCTCCACTTGGGTGCGCCACCTTAAAAGGGGCCGTCCGGCGACAAGGCGACAAAAACGTTTTCCTTGTGTCGAAAATTCCCCGAGACGGATCTGAGTTGGCCCAGCCACCTTAGGCGTTGAATACGTAGAGGCCTGGCAAGGCTCACGTCGCTCATGGAGTTGCTAGAGAAACACTTCTTTAATTTATCAAGACGACGATGGTTTTCTGAATTACATGAGCTCCGGCCGTGTGGTTCTAATGACATGGGAAGGATTGAGAGGCTGGACTTGGGTATCGCCAACTCAGCTGACTCGTTGCAAGGATCCGTTCGTGGTAACTCCTGCATCGAAGATAGTCACAATATTCTTCATAAGGAAGAATTGAAAAAACTCAAGCCCAAGAAAGCTCCTTCTTCTTCTTTATTTGGAGCTACAGTCCGGGCTGGACCTGGGCCTCAACCAACAAGCCTCTCCAGCTAACACGGTCTCTCACTAGCTGTCTCCAGTGTCACACGCCAAGTTGGTTGAGGCCCTTCTCCACCTGGGTGCGCCACCTTAAACGCGTTTCCTCTGTTGCATTGTCCCACTGGTTCGGAGTGGACTTAGGCGTTGGATCCGAAGACGCCTGACTAGACTCATGTCGCAGTACAGCCCGTACAGTTCGTGGTTGAATCTTCTCCTCCAGAAACCGTCAACGCAAACAGGACCAAAGATCGCATGCAGAGCTTTTCTCGCGAAGAGACCAAGAACTTTCTCATCCACCTCCGCGCCGTACAGCAGGACTGGGATGATCAAGGTCTTGTATAAAGTCAGCTTGGTCCTTCGAGAAATGGCTGTACTACTTAATTGCGTCTTGAGCCCATAGAAACAGCGGTTGGTAAGAGTTACTCTGTATTTGATCTCGGTACTGATGTTGTTTGTATTGTTTACTGAGGAGCCGAGGTGGACGAAGTCCTTGACTACCTCGAAGTTCTAGCTGCCCACTGTGACGCTCTGTCCAAGACGTCGATGTTGTGTGTCATTTGCCCTCATTCACTGCTAGACCCATTTTAGCCGCTTTCGCCTCAATGCCAGCAAACGCCTCATTGACGGAAAAATGAAAGCTCCTGGTTATGATTTAATCACAGGAGATGTTCTTAAAGATTTACCTCAGAAAGCGCTTCTTATGTTTCTCTTTCAATTCACATTATTAACTCCGCCTCTAGATAAGAACATGTTCCTAGTCAGTGGAAAGTAGCCGAAGCCGGGTACACCCCCAACAGACAAAAAGTCTTATAGACCGATTTCACTGCTTCCGACAATGTCTAAAGTGTTCGAACGAATATTACTTAGACGTTTAAGGCGGGTTGTAGAAGAAAGACAACTTATTCCTTACCACCAATCCGGTTTTAGAAGCAAGCATTCAATTGTTGACCATCGCCCAACTGATGTTATAGAAAAATCGTTTGAACAAAAACAAGTCTACTCAACAGTATTTCTCGACTTATCTCAAGCCTTTGACGAGGTTTGGCACGAATGCTTAAAACACAATCTTCAACAATTCCTCCCGAAAAAATGTTCCACAATTTTATCGAACTATCTATCGGATAGAATCTTCCGTGTGAAATATGGGAAAGAATACTCCCTATTTAAATCCATACAAGCTGGAGTACCACAAGGAAGTGTTCTTGGTCCCGTCCTTTACTTATTGTATGCCAGCGATATACAGCAGGACGTAGGCACATTTGCTGACGACAACGCCATTTGGCAACTGCCAAAACGGTCGAAGAATCAACTACAAAATTGGATTGCCTGCTTTAGACAAGATACACGAATGGAGGAACACTCAGCGAATTGAGCTTAAGGAAGCTATATCCGTTCATATACATTTTACGCATAAGAACGTGAATAAGTTGCCCGTTTTTATAAATAATGTTCAAATACCCTACGGCAATGAAGCGCAATACCTCCAAATGACTCTCGATGTAAAGCTTAAATGGAAGGAGCACGTCAAAAAGAAACGTGAGGAGCTCCAGTTAAGATACATGTACTGGCTTATTGGAAATTGACAAAAATTTGCATATATACAGGCAAGCGCTAAGCCCCGTCTGGACGTATGGTATACAACTATGGTGTGGTACCAAAGAAAGTAATAGAAACGTGCTACAAGCTTTTCAAAATAAAGTGCTAAGGGCCATCGTCAACGCACCCTGGTATATACGAAACAACGATATCCACAGAGATCTTGGAATTCCATCAGTCCAAGATGAAGTTACGAGCATAAGCATAAGCGTCGCCTGGAAGAGCACATAAACTTTGCTGTCCTTCCAATTCTCGACGAAAGAAACTCTTTTCGTCGTCTTGAAAGGACTAAGCCTCTTGGCCTGGCACGGTGAATTCAACCCACGCGGAACTGCGTTGTTAGCAAGAACTCTCAATGGAGAATCTCTTGCCAAAAGCGTCTAAACCAAGAAAGAAAAACTGCTGCATAGGTATTGTAGGGCGCATTTTTGCATACCATACTGTAACTGGTTCATTATTCAGCTCTCAATCTTGCACATGAGTACTTTTCTTTGCCAACCTGATTGTCTAATCTCCTAAACTGTTATATTCTTCGTTGAATTCTCAATATAAAAGTATTTACAAATTGTCAAGCGACCTCTTTCCGGAATAAACTGTCATAAACTGTCAACTGTTGTTTTTTTGGAATTCCCCTACAGTGTAAAACTTAGTTGTAGTGGAAATATATTTTATTTGAAGGGAGGTGTCTTAACTGGGTAAAAATCCCTTTCGCTGTGTGGGAACGGTCCCCATAGTGTCTTTTGAAGATTTACACCTACCCTCGCAAAAAAAAGCAATATTCTTTATGATTTCGGCGCTGTTTTAAACTCGGATTCAAAGCCTGTTAACAAGGAAATCGCTCCGTTGTTCAGTGTGAAAGAGGATGTCTCATGGCCCCCAGATGAAGAAAGTCGGGCGTACGAATACCTTGCTGGATGAGAACCGTCGTTTGCAAACCTTACAACTTTTAAGACTAGCAACAAGTGAAGAATTGAAACTCCTGATGTTTGATTCGTGCCTTGTTGTGAGTTCGTCTCTTTCAAAGTCACTGGGAATGTGTCTATGGCTCGGTGGTGAAAGCTTTATCCATCGGCTATTCTTGAGACAAGGGACAGCTTGCTACTGGTTTGGTATTATGGGGAATCAGTTCCAGAGCTTCGAGAGCCACCTCTGTGAAGAAGAAAGGCCGAAAGTGATTGTTCCATTCCTCCAAAGCCGTGCCGTATTCGCTGCTGGAAACACTCTACAGTGGAGTGTTTGGTCAGCCCTAAGGCACCTCTCACTTCCTTAGAGAGAAAGAAAGCCGTAGAAAATCCTCCATCATCCCTCATCCCTGCCTCAGTTCATCATAATGCCTCTCAATTTCAATCGACTTCAACTAGTTCTTAAGTGCCAAACTTTCGACTTCCACGAACTCCCAACCGCGGCCAGGTGAAAGCCAGCCGAGGGAGGATAGAGGGTTTTCTGCGACCTTGAGGTCGACCAAAATCCCTAAGAAGACGAGTCTCTCTATAAGGCTGCCCAACCAATGCAATGTTGGCTACTTCCAGCAGGGAATATGGCACGGGATAGGAGGACGTCGGATTGGTTTCACACGTGCATATGCGGGAACAAGAACTGATATCCAAAAAATATCGTTCATCCTTCCAGCGCCAGCCCACTCCACGGCTGAGTTTGCACTTTCAAATCGAATAGCTAATGGATTCTGGGAGATTTATGTTTTGTACGAGATGCACTTCAGGTACACCTCCATGTCGTGCGGGAGAGCGGGTTCCAACGATGATAACTTCATTCCGGTGGCGGAGAGGTCAGTCCCTCAGCTCAAATGGCTGAATAATTCAACTCTCTTACACCCCATAAATCATGGCCTTGACGTATTTATGAGCATTCCCTTGCCGGCATCGTTATCTCGCAGTCCGACCCCTGCTTCCGTCGTTTTTCGTTTACGACCGCATTTGCATGCGGAATATGAGCTTTTCAAGACGGCCGTGTGTTTGTAGGCCACACGCACACACTCAAGCATGGATGCCACCCCAAGAGGATGTCGACAATCTTACGTGCTCCAGTTTCCATTCTGGCATAAGGTCAACTCTGTGAATGCGGTTCATTCGAAGTCTCGTCACAGTCTGGGGCATGTCATCAAAGAGGAGAGAGAGAGACGGAAGAGATGACTGCAAATGTTTCGCCTTTATCCTGGCACGCTCCATTCAGCGAAGTCATCTCCTTCGATAGATGCAGCTAAAGTGCTCGCTGCATGCGTTCCACTGCGGTTGCCGTGTGGTGGCAGCGTGGCATCGTTGGGTAATCATGTGAATTTTATTCTTTGTCGACGATTCTGCAGCGAGTCACTGGCAGTTGCTTTTTGGAGAGGACATGGTTCTCTTTCGGAAGTGAGGTTCCTTCCTCTTAAACTGTGGGTATCAGCAGGCGTCCCTCCGGAATGGATTTACAGAGTCTCCCGACCGGAGTCCGAAGCATAGACTCCTGGCCCAATCCCCATACAACCCTCAGCCGCGTCGCATGAGCGAGGCTGCACCCGAATCCCACAAGGCGGGCATAATTGAAGGTGATTCAAAGAAAAACTCCCGAGACTGCAGGTCTTTTGAGGTCTCGGCAACCGGAGGCGAGCATCATTCTTTCCCCCAATTCGAACAAGACCACAATGAATGACAATGAATGGCGGAGGAATTCAATGCTGGCACGAGACGCTTACCACTTGACAGGCTGCTCCTCCTTCCTCCCCACCCGCACCCCCTCCACAATCATTCCAGCTATTAATATGCAAATGAGAAATTCCCATCGCATTACAAATTCAAATGCAAATTTGTATTCACTCGGAGGATCTGTATTAAAATCCAAGTACCCGCCGCCATTGATAAGGGCGGAATGTGCTGAGTGCGCAACGGAATCAATAATCTCCTTAGAGGAGATAAGTCGCCTGCCAGAGCAAATAGCAGAGTAATGCAAGAAGCAAACAGTTCGATTTGCGAGCATGTCTCCCACACCCAGCCGGGGTGGGGGCGGGCTGAACAAATCCTTCACGGGGGAGCGGTCGTAATGGAAGCAAGGATAAGGATCTTCCATATGCAAGCGAGTGATGGGGAATCCGACGCTCTGATGGCTGATGGGTTCATAAGATTTGTGCAGCAAATAATGGCTTCAGTCGACACGAGCGTTGCAAGTGAAGTTGTTGATGGTGCAACAGCTGGGTCATGGCAAATGGCATGTGAGGGGATCAGGCAGGAAACAGAAGTCATTCGTGTTCCATTTCGAAGGGACGTGGAGGGCATTGGGTTGCACACGTCGTCTCTATTTCGGGCGAGTGATTGCTCCATTCTGCTGCTCACACGTTCGAGGGGAAGTTTATGATCCATTTCTGCACGAGAATGGGGGCAATTTGTGGGAAAGGGAAAATGAGCAACATGTCCTTTTGGCAGCTCCAAATTTATATTTGCTTTGAAGGGCGATGAGTGGCAAGGAAAGCAGGCTTACCCTACCATCCAACTGTCTCGCTGTTGGGCGTTAGACGGAACAGGGATCCAGCGTCTACTGTTGCTTGCGGTAAGGACAACATTCGCTGGCAGGGAGTTCACGCTTCGAACACCATCCAGCTGGTCTGAGGTTGGGCGCCAGTTGGAACAGCGGCAATATTACTACCCGGCGTCAAACGGAACCATCGCCTAATGTTGGCGGCATTGAGATCAGCATTCGCTTACAGACAGGACAGACTTAGAACACCATTTAGGTGGGCTCCTGTTGGGCGCTAGATGGCACAGTGACATGAGAGCCGCCCAGGGTCGAGGGATTTAACACCTTACACTACTTGCTTTGAGACCCACCTCTGCTGGCAGAGATACCAGGCTTCGAATACCATCCAGCTGGTCCTCTGTTGGGCGCCAGATGGAAGAGTGCCATGACTCCCCACCGGCGTCGACGGCAGTATTCTCTTACAAAGAGACCAGTGTTCCAACAACATCCAGCTGGCCCTCTGTTGAGAGCCAGACGGAAGAGTGTCACATTTGCTGACAGAGAGGCCAGGCTTCCGAAACCATCCAGCTGGTCTCCTGTTGGGCACCAGACGGCACACTGGCATGGGTCTCGCCGGGAATCAACCGTCCAACGTCCAATGTTGCTGGCACCGTGAGCCACGTTAGCTGGAAGAAAGACCAGACTTCCACCAGCCTCAAGCTGGAAAGTGGCCCTCTGTTGGGAGCCAGACGGAAAAGTGTTACATTCGCTGACAGAGAGACCAGGCTTCCAACGCCAGCCAGCTGGCCTCCTGTTTGGCGCCAGACGGAACAGTGTCAAGACTGCCGCCCGGTGTTGGCGGCAACATTTGCTTACAGAGAGACCAGGGTTTCAACAACATCCAGCTGGCCTCTTGGCGCCAGACGGCATACTGGCATGGGTCTCGCCGGGAATCAACCGTCCAACGTCCAATGTTGCCTTGCGTCGTAGGGCACGTTAGCTGAAAGAAAGACCAGACTTCCGCCAGCCTTAAGCTGGAAAGTGGCCCTCTGCTGGGAGCCAGACGGAAAAGTGTCACATTCGCTGACGGAGCGACCAGGCTTCCAACACCAGCCAGCTGGCCTCCTTTTGGGCGCTAGACACCACGGTGACATGAGTCCCGTCCGGATTCAACCGGCCCAAAAACGTCCAATGTTGCCTTGCGTCGTGGGGCACGTTAGCTGAAAGAAAGACCAGACTTCCGCCAGCCTTAAGCTGGAAAGTGGCCCTCTGTTGGGCGCCAGACGGAACAGTGTCAAGACTGCCGCCCGGTGTCGGCGGCAACATTTGCTTACAGAGAGACCAGGGTTCCAACAACATCCAGCTGGCCTCCTGTTGGGCGCCAGACGGCACACTGGCATGGGTCTCGCCGGGAATCAACCGTCCAACGTCCAATGTTGCTTGCACCGTGAGCCACGTTAGCTGGAAGAAAGACCAGACTTCCACCAGCCTCAAGCTGGAAAGTGGCCCTCTGTTGGGCGCCAGACGGAAGAGTGTCAAGACTGCCGCCCGGTGTCGACGGCAAAATTTGCTTACAGAGAGACCAGGGTTCCAACAACATCTAGCTGGCCTCCTGTTGGGCGCCAGACGGCACACTGGCATGGGTCTCGCCGCGAATCAACCGTCCAACGTCCAATGTTGCTTGCACCGTGAGCCACGTTAGCTGGAAGAAAGACCAGACTTCCACCAGCCTCAAGCTGGAAAGTGGCCCTCTGTTGGGAGCCAGACGGAAAAGTGTTACATTCGCTGACAGAGAGACCAGGCTTCCAACGCCAGCCAGCTGGCCTCCTGTTTGGCGCCAGACGGAACAGTGTCAAGACTGCCGCCCGGTGTCGGCGGCAACATTTGCTTACAGAGAGACCAGGGTTCCAACAACATCCAGCTGGCCTCCTGTTGGGCGCCAGACGGCACACTGGCATGGGTCTCGCCGGGAATCAACCGTCCAACGTCCAATGTTGCTTTCACCATGAGCCACGTTAGCTGGAAGAAAGACCAGACTTCCACCAGCCTCCAGCTGGAAAGTGGCTCTCTGTTTTGCGCCAGGCGGTTCAGTGATATAACTCCCACTCAGCGGCGACAGATCCAACGCCTAATATGGCTTCCTTCAATGGCAACATTCGCTGACAGGGAGACCAGACTGCGAACACCATCCAGCTGGCCTTCCGTTGGGCGTCATTTGGAACAGCAACAAGAATACCTGCCGGCGTCAACCATCGCCTAATATTGGCGGCATTGAGGTCAGCATTCGCTTACAGAGAGGCCAGGCTTTCAATACCATCCAGCTGTCCCTCTGTTGGGTGGCAGTTGGAACAGTGTCACGACGGAGTCAGCACTTGCTGCATTTTTCGTTAAGGGCGACATTCGCTGACAGAGAGGCCAGGCTTCCAACACCATCCAGGTGGCCCACTGTTGGGCGCCAGATGCGCGATTTCCAAAAATATTGATTTCAAGAACCCACGCAAACAAAAAACCACATAAATCTTCTGCTCATAAGCAGTGACAAGTGTAAACAACTGCTTGTCGAGAGCAGTTCACACGAGGACTCGACCTGTTCGGCCATCCCTCCCCCCACCACGAACATCGAGAATAAACCATCTCCATTCGAAACACCAACAGAGCCATTACCGCGCCTAATCACGGACTAAAAGCATTCCCAGATACCCGGCATCCACCCACCACAAGAGCACACAACACCCCACCACTCAAGCAACAGCAGGAGCAGCAGTAACAACTGAAGCCCCATCACCAGGCAAACTACCACAACACCAAACGTTACGTGCACCGCCCGTCAAACACTCTGACGCAACCGAAAGTACTTCACGTATCTCTCGAGGGCTTTTGCTCGCTTGCTCCGGCAATAATAAAACTTTTTAGCACTACAACCTCATTCGTCTGATTAAATATTTACCAACAAAGTGACGACGTATCATCTATTTCGCCGGCACTTTGCCGTCAATCCCGTCCTTTCGCCACCACGGCACAAAATCTGCAAAACATTGTGTTCCGTGCCGTGTAATTGTGCATGTTTATTGGCCAGGCCGTAAAAACGCAAAACGTGTCTCAGCATCATCATAGATACGGTGTTCCCGTTGCCTCTACCGGGTGACTGGTGGGGTTTTTCCTCCGAGGAGCGGTAATAAAGTCTCAGTAAAGTCCCTCGCAGCAGAGAATCCATTTTCGTGTGTGGTATTTCTGTCACGTATCTGCAGAGCGGCCCGTTCGCAAATGTTCAGGCAGACATTTGTAGGTAAATTATGGCCGCCCTCTCCGTCGCCGCTCGGATGCCAAGTGCCTTTGTGTGAGCGTCAATAACAATTAGAATAACGTGCAAACGAAGGGAACTCCCGACACATAGGCCCTCACACGCGCCGAGGACTCGGTGTGGAGGGTGTCGAGTGAAGGGAGTCCGCTCCGGTCAACCGAAAGATACGAGTGCCGCTGCAGAAATATTTTTCGATAAGCGCCGAGAATCCATTTCGTCGAGAGGCCGCAGCGAGTGGACACTCGAGGGCGGAAAAAACACACCACACACGCGTATTAAATGGCCCGAATATCCTGCCGATGAGTGCACTTCACGCGGAGGGGGGCCGGCCGGTTACCGTCGAAAACTCTGACAGCACTCGAAAATCACTCGGATAAAAATGCAAAAAAAAAACCACGTCAGATCAGAGCCACTCCGGGGTGACGGCTGTTTGTTGGAAGCGAAACTGAGTGTGAAAATGGCTGCTCCCAAGTGACGGGCCCTCGGACATGGTTGTCCTTTTGACCGGCAGCGCCGCGCCGGTGTTTCGATAGGAATTTCAATTTATTCCGGCTGCGTTCACACGAAGAATTCTCGATTAATTATGAATAAATCGTCGGCCGGGACGACCGACGCACGGCCGGCCATCGGGCTTTGTTGCTGTGCAGTGGATGGAATTTCGGGGATTGAGGGATGCCACAGCCGATGCACACCTGGTTTGGTTGTTTTGCCGAGTGAGTTTGATTAATTTTGAATTAAAGGTTGACTCCCCCCGGGGCTGCATGCTGGGCGTGTAATTGGGCCGGCAAAGAGCGAGCCATATAAGCCGGCAGAGATGATGGGGTAATTGCGGTTGGCTCGGGCGTGCGATGTGGATACGGTCAGTGCGGTAATGGATGTGGCAATCCTTTGAGCTTGAGCCTTTCAAGTGCAGACACAACTGGTAACGCACTGATGTGTGCCTTCATTTGAGGGTCCCTGTTGGAGTCATGGGCTCGGCAGGTATCATTTGGTGGGATGCAGGAATGAATTTCAAAGGCCTTTGGTTGGGCGCCAGTTGAGTGACGGAGGGATTTCCGGGCTCCTTTGGATGAGTTTCAGAAGATCTCTGTTGTGTAGCCTGGCATAGGCAGAAAGGGAATTAAATTGGACGCTGCACGAGACCTGCAAGGAGAGGATGAGTCGCTATGAGGAAGGTTCTGAGTTGTTGGAGCCTTTTTAGGAAGGCCAGTGGATATCATTCATCTTTGGAACTTATTCTTCTTCTGATTGAAAACCGGTATCAGGCCTTGGCACAAGGTGGAGGAGAAGCCGATGTCAAGGAGACTGTCTCGTTCTTGGACACTGATGATGGACCACGACTGACGAGAGTAGAATCCGACGGACCATGGTAGTCCTCGACAGATGAAAGGGTGACAGCTGTGTAGCTAACCAAGCTATGCAATGGAACCCCTTAACACAGGACGGCGGAAGACCTGGCGGTCCAAAGGAAACTTGGCCCTGGAGAGGGAAGCGCAGCTGTTGGAGAGAGAGAGTTGGAGGCACATTGGCAGAAATAGAACGCGATGGCGCGTAGGCGTTGTTGAAGACCTATGCTCCACAAGGGGATACATGAACTAAAGAAGAAGAAGCGAGATATGGATGAATCGAGAGATGGATGAATCGAGATGACTATGATGATGAAGAATGCTGAGACTGACGAAACTGACGAGAGTGACAAGACTAATGAGACTGGCGAGGCTGTCAAAACTGCAGGGAGACGAAGCTCACGAGACAGACGTATCCAGAGAGACTAATGAGACTGATGAGACCCGCGAGACTGACGAACTTGACTTACGACTAGAGAAGAGAGAAGGTCATTCATGGGAACCTCACAAGGGGGTGGCTATCCTCTCTTCTCTGGATATTGGTGGTGGACGAAATTCTTATGGAATTGAGTCGTTCAGGTTGTAAGCCAATAGCCTACGCAGACGATCCGTCGTTTGAGTTATAATGAACACTTGACTAAATAAATTAGAAAAGTGGACAGGAAAGGCTGGTCTGGATCGCGCGGATAACCCTTCCAGAACTAGCTAGTAGTGTTCACGAGAAGGCACATGTTCGGAACCCTCATAAAAAAAACGTTTCCATTCCCTACAACGGCACCGTGCCGGCGGCGAACAAACATCATGCCACCAGCCCACGGTGACCGACAACGAACATAGAAGGAGCCAGACGAGAGCCGTCTTGCATTGTGCACAACAACCTCGATAAGGATAGTGGTGGTTGCGACGGAGAAGTACAAATCGCTTGATACCATCAGCGGACATACGCAGATGACAACCTATTCCACAGTGCGTAGGAAAGCGGTAGCTGCGACGGAGATGTCGTGTCGATGGCGAGAAGGATTTTCTTTCCTCACTTCGTTACAGTCCACCAATTACGAGCAGTGCTGATGTGCGAAAATACGATTAATAAAATAAAGATTAATTTGTTTGTGCAACTTTAACCTTTAGTTTTAATTCTTGCTCTTTGTTGAGCTATCGAACAGCGCAAAATACCTCAAATAGGTCCGGCAATGCTGAAGAAAAATTAGCCGGGTGTCACTAGTCAGGCGAAATAATTAGGCGTAGTCTTAGACAGGAAGTTGAGTTAGGAATCGAACATTAAGGACCGTATTAAGAAGGCAGCGGCACCTGTTTATACGTGTAAGATGAGATGATGGGGGCTCAAACAGACAATTTCTCTCTGGATGCATACAGGCTTTGTCAGACCCATCTTAACACTTGGAGTACTCGTTTGGTGGCCAGCACTAAGGCTGCTTTCACACTCGTTAAGATTCGTCGCCGGTTCTTTCGATATTCCCTTTTGTGATCTCAAGCCACTTTCACACTGGAAATCTTTCAGTCTCTGTAATTCTGATGTCAATGCTGAATCTTTTCTGTTTCCTACCCCCTCTCATACATGCGTCATCTCTTTCTCACACATGTACAGCATGCTTCCAATACCCAACATTGAGAACATAAGAATAAAGCAACTCAAAGAAAAAAACGAAGAGAGATAAAAGAGAATAGAAAATGCAAAAGCGAACCCCGAGCACACGAGACGCGGGCTACCCCTATCACGTCCCACCTCCCTACAAGATGGAAAAATCACAGACGAAGTTTTTCTGTGTGAAAGCGGCCAAAGTAACAAAGCCAATTGATAAGCAGCATTCAAAGATTAGCGTGTATTCGGGGGAATCACGGGGGCATTTCGTTCCACACCCTCAGCCGCCATGGAAACAATGCTGCAGCCTCTTCTCATGGGCATCTACGAGAAGCTGGCAGCCACCAAGGCTAGGGGAATGTAACCGCGCGCCCACTTTAGACTTCAAGTTTAGGTACAGAACACTTATCCCAGGCAGAGCAGATTTAGAGAGGAAATCTGATGAAAATCTACACAGATGGCTCAAAAACAGAGTAAGGCACCAGACTAGGGGCAGTCCCGACATCGCCGGGCATATCCTTCTCCCTGTCTCTCCGACTGCCCAGCCATTACAGTGTATTCCAGGCAGAAGTAAAAGCTACCCAAGAGGCCGCCCGCTTACTGTCAATGAATCGGGTTCATTGACGGGTTATCCATCGTTACACGCATAGACAGTCAGGCGGCCATTAAGGCTCTGGATACACCATCCATTAAATCCAAGACGGAAAGACGTAGGAAAGACAAGGAAGACGTAGGAAGACTAGCGGACCGGTTAGATGCCAACTCACCCTACGTTGGGTACCTGGGCAAAGGGCCGACGAGTTAGCAAGAGCAGGAGTGGGTTTGCCTTGTCCTGTAAATTGTTAGGACACCCCATATTCCTTACTCCAAGCAATAAGCACCTTGTTACTTACAGATGCCATCAAGACTGCTAATCGGAGATGCATGCAACTTGGTTCTTGTAGGATCTCGAGGATTATTTGGCCTTCAATACATGCAAACAAAACAAATACGCTCCTAAAACTAAACAGGAGTGAAATAAGAAATGTTGTGGGCATTATCACCGGCCACTGCCTTCATAGTATGCACGCCCGATGATTAGGAGCCCCCCTACAACGACTCTATAGAAGCTGTAGACGCGAAGAGAAAGAAGAAACTACACTTCACGTCCTTTGCACTTGGCCAGCACTTGCAAGAACAAGAAATGACGCCCTAGGCAACTACATTTTCAGCAGGCAAGCGGAAGTGCCAGACTTTAAGACTTTATTTCGATCGTATAGAGCATTAATAGAATTGGACCAAGTTTTCATTCCTGAGGGACTCCATCTTTTTGACTAAACGGCTCGTTGATATTATTAGGTTCGAAAATATATCTACCACGGGTAAACCAACGGCCGTTCCCTTTCGCGATCCAAAGAGGATTCTCGTGCATATCCTCTCTGATTCACCCGATCGTTGGCCACCCTCTCTTTCACTCAAGAGGGTAGTTTATGTTGATCGTTGAGTCGATTGAGAACAGGGATCATTTTTATTCCTCGTGCAATGTCGCTCAGCAATATTGGCATTAAACCTCCTAAACCTATCCCTCCCCGTTCAAGTAAGTTTATCAACGTCGGAAGAGCGGGGAGCCCTAGAACCTTTATTTATACTTCTCCATGACAACGACCACACTGCAGCCGTCTCCAAATCGACTCCACTTGAGGTCCCCTGAACTTCTCAAAGAAAGCGCGCCCCAACTCCTTTGCACTCGACACCATAACAGCTTGGCAAATACGCCCATTAACAGGTGTTCATCCCCGTTGATAGCCAGTCAAGAGTTGTCGACACCCTTGATCCACTCCTCTTCTTTTCCATCACAAGAACCCCTCCAGCCAAACAAGCTGCGAAAGCAAATGTATGGCTCAGCATCGTCGTTATTTGTTCGCCCAAAAATATGTATCGAATATCTCGCCTCCAGTGTCAATAAACGGCTCCCATTCCGGGCAGACCACACGCCCCATAAACACCCCGGCAAGCGGGCCTTAACGCTCCGCACATGAGATTTGATGTATTTGCGATGCCATAAATCGGTTTTGCCGCACACGGCGCACACGCCCGCCCTCGCATCCGAAGAAAAGCCATTCAAATATTTATCTTGGTCTTCTCATTGAATGACTCCAAGCCGTGCGTGTGCTGCTGGAGTGGGCCTTTCATTCTTGTAATACTTTTCGCATTCACTGCGATGCTCGTAAAGATACGCCGCCGCTGCGCCGTCACACCGTCCCGGTCGTGCGGCACGTGGTGAGCCAACAACAAAGACGTCCTCTCTACGGCCGTGCACGGATGGATGGCAATGATCCTTGGCGGGGAGCAATGAAAGGACTAATCACAGCGCACATCAGAGTCGGAATCGACAAAAAAAAACGTGCATAGCACGCCTGGCAGGTGTGTAACAGGCTGTTTTAAATGAAATTTAATAGCAGGCAATAACGGCACGGCTCTAGGCTCAAATCAAATATTGATTCGAGCGATTGCGACCGGACGCGGGAGGGAGTGGACTGAGGGCCGATGGTGTGGGACACATTCCCGCCGGAGTCGCAAATCGCTCGCCGTCTTTGAGCTTTGGCTTGGAATGCAGGTGGATTGGTATTTAAACGCCGGAATGCGTTGGTAATTTGCTTTCGCTTTCAAATTACATTTCGTCGACAGAAATGGTGTTTGCCGGCGGGGCTTGTGAGATATGGAATGCTGAACGGAAGACATGTGCCGTGGAATTCAAGGATTGCCTGCGGGCTGACGATGTATTAAGTGAATAGCTGGGGGGGATAAGAGTAAACGGCGAAGAGAGGTGAGAAGTCGAAGGTTGTCTTGTCAACCTTCTCACAGGCGGACCAGAAAAGGGGGAAGAGACTTGATTGGGTGAAACGTCAGAATGGACCATTTAGCGTTAGACTTGCTGACATTGCGTTAGGGAGCAGGCTTTAAAGGCTTTCTTTGAAGATGTTGTGCACCTTATTCTCTGTATTCTCCACAAGCATTCCTTTCAGATCGGACCGGTTGCCTGATGGGACTAGATGTCTGATCTGAGAGGAGTGCTGATCCTCTGCGAACATTGGCAGACGAATCGATGAGGGATGAAATGGTGGGTGTAGGTGTCTATAACAAGGACCTATATATTCCTTTCTCAAAGGACCAAGCTAACATTATACAACACCTTGATCATCCCTGTCCTGCTGTACGGCGCGGAGGCATGGTCAATCTCAAAAGCGGATGAAGAAGCACTTGGTCTTTTCGAGAGAAAAGTTTTGCGCTCAATCTTTGGTCCTGTCTGCGTTTGTGGCTATTGGAGAAGAAAATTCAGTGGTGTAGGGGCTGTAGTCAGGCGTCTACGGATTCAACGCCTAAGATCGCTGGGCCATGTGGAGCGCATGGACAACACTGCTGCAGCCCGAAGAGTCTTCGACTCCGAACCAGTGGGACAACGCAATAGAGGACGCCCACGGAACCGATGGCGCAACCAGGTGAAGAAGGACCTCAATCAACTTGGTGTGCGCAGTTGGAGACAGCTGGCTAAAGATAGCGCCGGCTGGAGAGGTCCAAGTCCACCCCAGACTGTAGCGCCACCTTTCTTCTTGAAGGTCCTTCGCTGTAGCGTCTTGCAAGCAGAGACCATTGCGATAAACGAGGATCTTCCATGACCTAAGAACCATCTAACATCCAAGACGGATATCACCCTCAGTACCGACAGTCAGGCCGCAATTGTTGAGCGATATTGAATTCCTCAATTGACTCAACCATCAACATAAACTACCCTCTTGAGTGGAGGAGAGGGTGGCCAACGATCGGGTGAATCAGGACATGCATGGGCATGGGTGTATGGTCGTTGGTTTACCCGTGGTAGCAATATTTCACCTCTAATACAATTAAGTCCTTGAATAATGTCATGTTCAATTCAAAAACCTGGATGGCTGAGAATTTGAAATAAGTCCACACCTCTTGTGTGTACCGAGGCATTGTGACAGACTGGGAGCAATTGCAAGGCCAGTCCTCCTCTCTTACATGGAAAGCACCAAAGCCTACCACCACCTGCCTTAAAATAAAGGAACACGGCCATCTACGCTGCCTTCTTGGACTTGGCGGACCTTCGCTCAAGACGCTCATCGCTCATCACGCATCATCATTATAACCAGACACTGCGCAATACATTAAGTTGATATACCATTTCAACGACCTCAGTGAGTTAAACAGCGCCAGGATTAGTCAACTAAACCCCTTTATCACAAGCACCAACTGGATTCAAATTTAGGAATAGTCAACCCGCATGATGTGCCTTATGCAGTCAGCAGCTCTTGCCTTACCTAACTTAACAACGCCGATGCTATGGAGCGTCTGAAGCAGATTCTACGTTATGCTCCTATGTTGCTGCCTCCTTTGTTGCGTCGTTGTCTAGCCTCGAAGTCATGAATGATTCACATATACACCAAGTCCCCAGTGCCATTCTGAACTCAAGTCCCTGTAGAGGAACATTTCAGTCCTTCCCTCCAGTTGTCGGGTCTAGAATGCGCCCTCATTCACTAAGTCCATCATCTGGTCCGCCTAAAAGTAGGCCAGAACTGACCAAACTCAGAGGCGGCGCTCCAAGTCATCTCTGTCATAATGCTCTTAGCCCCTTCAACCATGGAAGCAGCGATAAATCAGAGAGCACCGATAAACCAGAGACTGGGCGTACTTTCCCACACCACCACAGAGCATACCATCGACCTCCACACAAACATTCAAATGAAACAAGACTTTATGACAACTTAATGCACGCACATCCACAAAGTTGCCCCCCCTCAGCTCGCTCCGGCAAGCCTTCAACGAGTCCATAAACAAAGCACCACCTCCTACATCAGTCTCGAGGATTCTTATCGGTCGTTTGTTCGATGAAGGGCCGTCCATGTTAACTGACTGAGCAGATCCCGCATCTTCGAGGGTAATGCGCTCCTTCGGTGCGGGGAAACTATGCAAACTATAATGGAGAACCCTCATTAGTGACTGACCGACGCTCGGTCTGCAACCACCTGCTTTCGGCATCGGCAAGCAGACCTCATTCCATGTCGGGAAACTTCATAAATCCTCTCCGCCTCAACCGACCCACTATCGATTTTCCGCCCCATCCGCCCATTCCGCACTCGGAACTGGGCCATTGCCGTGGATGCGCCTCCCCGGCCAGGTCAACCTTTTCTTTCGTTTTCTTGTCGTATCCTTCCTGCGGGAGGATATCGAGGCAACCCTTTTTTCAGCTCATTTCCACGGGCTCCTTCCTGGATGGATGTCCCCAGCACAGGCACGCAGATCAATATCAACCGGCGCGGCGGTCTCGGGGCCGGATCCCCGGAAATTTATTTAGAAGGAAAAGTACACGCGTTGACTCAGATCTGTCTCCTCTTCGAGCAGGAAAGGACACCCGTATCGTGTCGTATCTCATCGCAGAGTTGGCCAATCCACCGCTCGTGCGGTAAAGGTCTAGTGGAATTGATTTTCATGTTTCAGGGCTAATACTTGCAAATAATGTCGACCTATTTTTTTCAAAAGGAGGGTGGTTCGTGAGTCACTCTCCTTGTGCTTCGGTGTTCACGCACACACACATGCGACGTGGAGAACATTGTTATGCCTTCACAAAGAGATTTTAATTACCAAGCTTTTAACTCGATTTATTGTTGCGTTAAATGAGTGCAAATCACCGCAACGCACCCAGGCAGGGATTCTTTTCATTTTCAGATGACTCCGGCGCTGGTGGTGCATCCATTGTGGGCGTGTGCATGTGCGGCGGCTCTTAATCTCGCACACACAGCTCGGTCGACTTTATGAACAGCGTGCGAGAGGATTGAGTGCAAGAACCCAAGGGGGGGAGGACGTGTGTAACTTGCATCGGTTACAATTGGACTGGAATCGAAATGGATTTGGCGCTGGGACGAATCCAAAACGCATTGTAATTGGCTTTGGGGATGGGGGTGCAGTGGTGTGCTTCTCCCATGGACTCATGTTGTATCTTGACAAAAGATCTTTTGTTTTGCGGGGCTTTTGTTGGTTTTGTTTCGTTTCGTTCCCTTGAAAGCGATTAGCGAGTGGAATGCACCTCACCCAGTATGGATGGATTTCTCCTTGACTGACTGGAGAAGGGGTGGAGGAGGACTTGGGTTTTGCAGAGGACGAGGACTTACGGTTTGGAGAGGAGGAGGACTGAGATCCCTAGTGGAGTGTGGTTCATGTGAGGTCTTTAAAGCGGAGAAACATTCCAAATTGCCACGTTTTTTTCATTTAAATTTTGTGTGAAGCCGAAAATAGCCCTTCCTGATGTTGACGCAGGAGGTTCAAAGATGGAGTGTAAGTGGAAGAAGCATTGGTGGCTTTGAGAGGTGCAGTAAAACGGAAGGCAATTTTCAGATTGTGCTGATGACCACTGGTGTAACACAAGGGTCTATACTTGGGCCTATGCTTTTTTCAATATCTTTAAATGAGATTCCTGTGGAGAAGCTAGGCTCGAATAAACTGCAACCCCGCAAGGTTCAAATGTAAGTAGATCCCACTCGCCTATGGAACTCCCTCCCGGTGGAACTGAGAAGAACAACGTGTATATCGTCGTCAACAAGCAACGTCTGCGAACACTATTCTTGGTTTTGTTTCGATTTTTGTTGAGCACGGGACAGTGGTAGATCGTCAACATGCTGTTCATCAACGTCAAAGACGAAGTAACGAACTAGTTGAAGGAGCAAGAGCGAGTGTTGCCGGGAACCCACATGTGTCAGTGTCGCATTATGAAAGAGGATTTACATGTGTTTCCTTAAAAAGTCATTCATATCGCCGTCAGACCGTCTACCTGGGTGGGAAAGCGACAAAACAGTCGTTGACACAGAACTTTTGATGATTTTTTGGAACCAAGTTTTGATGACCGACGAGTCCCATTCCACACTCCCTAGCGCACGTTACACCTGTGGAACGAGGAATTCACACGAAATACAAAAAAAAAAAAAACACAATTGTCGAAATGTGACTTTTTGAGCCGGCATTTGAGCATTTTTAAGTTGGCGTAGCCTGTAAGCTTTTAACAATCAATGCGTGTATCGTGGGACTTCCCTAACTTCCACCAGAGTGGACCCAGATGTGTGCCTTACTTGTGCGGTGGAAATGTTGGTCAGAAAATTATATTCCCATTTTCGGTGTCGATGACTGGATCATTGAAATTTTTTGAAGCAGATGGTGACATGGCGTAAGGCTTATGACTTATGACAGCGTCAAGCGAAAACTGTTGTTGCTTGAATGGTGGTGAGTTGGCGCAAACGGTGGGGTGGCCAAGCCAGGATTGACGGTCAGGCAGGTCTTGTTGAGTGTTTGGTGGGTTTGCAGGGAACCATCTATCATCTGTCAACGACAGAAACTTCGGATCTGTATTGCCAACAATTGGACCGTCTGAAGGGAATTATGTTCCACAGGACAACGCATATCATTTAGTTGGTCGCCTCGGCTTCTCGGTTCAATCTTTAATGACTCGGCAGTAGAGTTTCAGAGAAGTTTTCAGACTGAACCTGACCCGTAGTATTCTTGAGACGTCGGGCCGAGTTCTGTAAAGGATATCGAATGTTTTAGCCAAAGGAACATCATAAAGTATATCCGTTTGAGCGCCTGTGGATTTGGATAAGAGCAGATCTTGTAGCTTGCTGACCACAAAACTGATAAGTTAGAATGGGTCGTACTACAACTAGATCGTCATTAGACTGGAGACTCCATCTCTGGCCGACTTTTTTCTTCCTCTTGTACAACCCACGACGACTGGATGGAGCAGTTGGTAGAGTGCCTGCCCCTGGTTAGCGGGTTAATTCCACTGAAGTGAGTATCTCCCTATGGAAGATGCGTTTCCTTAACCAGATTATTGCCGGACATTCACACATGACGTGCTCGGGAGTCTCAAAGCTGACAAGCCGTGTCTTGACACAGGTTAGGTTTGTTAAGGTGATATTTTAGGCCGCAGTGGCCGGTGAGAAAGCTTGTTAGGAATCTTAAGCTATCCTGATTAAGATGGAGAGTTTCCTTATATGATTAAGGCCTGATTAGTCTCTTGGACCAAGCTGACTTTATACAAGACCTTGATCATCCCAGTCCTGGTGTACGGCGCGGAGGCATAGACAATCTCAAAAGCGGATGAGGAAGTCCTTGGTCTTTTCGAGAGAAAAGCTCTGCGTGCGATCTTTGGTCCTGTTTGCGTTGACGTTTTCTGGAGGATAAGATTCAACCACGAACTGTACAGCGACATTAGTCTAGTCAGGCGTCTTCTGATCCAACGCCTAAGGTGGCTAGCCCATGTAGAGCGTGTGGACAACTCAGATCCGGCCCGAAGAGTCTTCGACTCCGAACCCGTGGGACAACGCAGCAGAGGACGCCCGCGTTTAAGGTGGCGCACCCAGGTGGAGAAGGACCTCTACCAACTTGGCGTGTGACACTGGAGGCAGTTAGACAGTGGGACAACGCAACAGAAGACGTTGGTGGTGCACCTAGTTGAAGAAGCACCTCAACCAATTTGGCATGCAGCACTGGAGGCAGCTAGACAGAGACCGTGCAAGCTGGAGAGTCTTGTTGGTTGAGGCCCAGGACCACCCCGGACTGTAGCGCCAAATAAAGAAGAAGAAGAATCTCTTGGACTGAGGTAGTGAAGAAGTTTGTCCACCTTGCGGCAAACGTGAATTCCACGAATGCCCTCGGCAACCGATGCTACTTCGGCTTGTCGAAACAACTGGGCTCAAAACTCCTGACTCGAAGGACAAAGACCATGCTCTTCTTCTTCTGGCGGCGCTACAGTCCGGGCTTGGCCTGGGCCTCAACCAACAAGCCTCTCCACCTAGCACGGTCTCTGTCTAGCTGCCTCCAATCTTGCACGCCAAGTTGGTAGAAGTCCTTCTCCACCTGGGTGCGCCATAGGTTCCATGGGCGTCCTCTGTTGCGTTGTCACACGGGTTCGGAGTCGAAAACTCTTCGGGCTGGCCCAGCCATCTTAAGACAATGCTCTAGAAAAGTCTTATTTTGCCAGTCCTGCTATTTGGAGCCGTAAGCTGGACGCTAAGGAAAACAGATTCTTGGTGTCTTCGGAAGAAGAATTCAAAATCGGATCAATGGCCCCGTTTACGAGGAAAGCGAGTGGAGGAGAAGACACACTGAGAGCCGCTATAGACAGCTCTATAGACAGCTACCATTTGGAGGACTTTATCAAACCCAGAGTCTGTCCTTATTTCAAACAAGGTCACGCGGTAAGGAAGGAGCACACTTGCCATTCGCTCAGACTTTAGCTTCAGGAGACGATAGAGGGATAAGACGGTTCGGTAGAATCTCCAAGCCCAGGTGACAACGCAGACAAGAAAAACGTTATCTTCCTTGATTCGAGCATATGGCCCGGGCTGGATAGACTGCCGACTGAAGCTTAGATGCCAACTGCCCTAGGAGCCATAACCTCCTCTCGCTGTCCTCTTCTTCACCTGTTCTTCACTTGTGCCTCGTTCTTCACAAAAGCCTCACTCAAAGCGTGGCCCAGTTGGAACTGCTACTGCCTCCAAACGAACCCCAACGAGGGCGATTAATGTTTACGAGAAAATAAACCCATCCACCAGGCGTCTATCCCCATCCACATCGCAAAATTCAATTTGCTCAAAAATCCCCCCGTAATTTGTGTGACAAATGTGACACGACCGATGGTATCTCTTCCCAGCCGCACAAAGGGATACACTGCCATTGTTGGCGACCGCATAAGTGCTCCTGCCGCACTGCCAAGGCTTTGTGTGCACGCCACACCGCCGCCTCGCACCATGCATCATGCCGCGCCGCTTCCTTTCACCTTAATCGACTCGGTTGCTGCTCGACACCACTCTGTCATGGCGACACAACAGCAAAGGGCCACGAAGGGCACAACTGGGGATGAGGAGTGAAAACAAATTGAACACAAGCCACGCCTTTGCCATTCATTTTGTATCCACAACCGACAAATTCTTTGCGGCCTTAATCCATCAAAGGTATTAATCTGTCTGTCAGAACTGGAATTCAATTTCAAAGGAGCAAAGCGAATTTATAATTCCTCTCCGCCCGGCGGTGTCAAAGAGCCCAAAGGACGCCCAGGATGTCAAGCAGCTATTGCTCAATACCCATTGACGCCGGCTTTTGATGTGTGCGGCCTCCCCAACGAGAGATATGCACGGTGACAGCCTAGGTAATTGATTAAGGCGTCTGATTGCATGGAGATGATGGTCCTGTGACGAACGGACACGGCAAAGGACTGCTGGTCCGCTCTCGGTTTAATTAACTCTGATCCCGATGGACTCGCACGGGCATGGCCGGCCGGGCACTAATGCCGGCCTCCATGTTGGCCGGCTCAATACATCATTACGGTGTGTGAGTGAGGGTTTGTGTGTGTGAGAGAGAGGAGGGGGGATGGAATTCCTATCACCACTATATTGGCCACTTTATGGGCTCCGCATGGCAGATTACTCAAATTGTAATTTGTTGCTGGCTTTTAGTGTGTCAAAGGTTGGCAGGGAATTTTGTGACCTCTTGATATGGGACTCATTGTGTCCTTGGGTCTCTAATTGCGATAAAATGGAATTGAATTACATATGGCCTGCAGGAAAAGAGATTTCCTATCGAATAGCCGGTCAGATTGGGCTGGCAGAAGGGCATTCAATGGCTTTTGCGGAGGAGATGGCTTGGCTTTGATGAGGCATTCAAATGGATTCTCAGACGGTTGCAGGGGAGACCTCACCGCCGTGCAGACTACGTGACGATTCACTTCGGGTCAGTTGGAGATTCCTAACAGGACATCGGAACTGTGGTCTTCGGGTGGACATTGAGGAGAATTTTACCCGCGCTTTGCACCGGCAAATGGGTCGACGTGTTGTTGAAATCGGGGGAGGGAGTCATTTTATTAAGATTCTAGAGAATTCTGGACATCAGTGCTCCTTGAGTGAAATATATTTTGTTCAGCAACTAAAAGTCATATTCTTCAACTAAATCAGCGTATTTATCTTGCAACAGCCTGTAGAGAGCCAGGGCCTAGCTTCTTAAACAACCACTCGTGTTGTGCGTGGCACAGTTCTCCCACGAGTGGAAGGGAATTGCATTTGTTTATGCCGACGGCGCTTCATTCCCCGGTGGACCTGGGCGTCAACCTACAAGCCTCGCCAACTAGTGCGGTCTCTGGCTAGCTGCATCCAGTGCCGCACGCTATGTTGGTTAAAGCCCTTCCCCACTTTGGCACACCATCTTAAACGCGAACGTCCTCCGCTGCGTTGTCCCACAGGTTCGCAATCGGTGACTCCTCGAGCCGGAGTTGTGTCTTCCAGACGCCTACCCATCTTAGGCTTTGTATTTCTAGACGCCTGCCTAAACTCATGCCGTTATACAGTTCGTGACTGAATCTTCTCAGACCAAGGACTTCCTCATCCGCTTTAGAGATTGTCCATGCCTCCACGCCGTACAGCAGGACTGGATCTTGTGTAAAGTCAGCTTGCTCCTTCGAAAAATGGTTATATTTCTCAATTGCCTCTTGAGCCCATAGAAACAGCGGTTGGCAAGAGTTACTCTGTGTTTGACATCGGTACTAGTGTGCTTCGTACAGTTTACTGCGGAGCCGAGGTGGACGAAGTCCTTGACTACCTCGAAGTTCTATCTGCCCATTGTGGCGCTCTGCTCAAGACGTCGATTTTGTGTGTCATTTCTTGATGACAGCATATACTTCATTTTGCCATCATTCACCGCTAGGCCCGTTTTAGCCGCTTCCACCTGAATGGCAGCAAACGCCAGTACCGAGATGAAACGCAGAGTAGTTCTTCACCGGTTGGTCGGACTCGAGAGGTAATTGAGCAATAGAAGGATCAAACAGACATTATACAAGACCCAGTCCTGCTGTACGGCGTGGAGTCATGGACAATGCAAAAAGCCGATGAGGGAGTCCGCAGTGACATGAGTCTAGTCAGGCGTCTTCGGATCCAACGCCTAAGATGGTTAGGCCATGTACAGCGTGTGGACAACTCAGCTCCGGGCCGAAGAGTCTTTGACTCCGAACCCGTGGGACAACGTAACAGGGAAAGACAACTTGGCTTGCGACACTGGAAGCGGAGACGGTGATGGTTGGAGGCTTGTTGGTTGAGGCCCAGGTCAACAGACTGTAGCGCCAGGAGAGGCTTGTGGGTTGAGGCCCATCTCAACAGACTGTAGCGCCAAATAAAGAAGAATGCGTGCATTAGGTAGGCTCATTGGCTAATGGCGGCGTCCGGAGACCTGAGCCACTTTGATTCACTTAAGATTCCAGGCCTAAAATGTTCCGAGAACGACAAGATGGGATCCTTGGAATAAAGGCGGCATCCTCGGCACCTTCCAGTGGTGCCGAGTGGTTATCGACCCCGGGTAACTACGATTTCCTTGTGCCGTGGTGTACGAAATGTGCCCAAACTTGTAGTTAAGGGTTGTGTGACAGATTAACTTTTATCTGTTCAGAGTTCACTTGCAGCCTCTGAAACTGACGTAAATGCTGTTAATGGACAAGGATCAAGGGTGTAGATGATCTTGAAGATGTCTTTAGATTTCGATGCCAACGTCTAGTCTTCGTTGCAACGCACTATGAATTAAATGAGCATCCAAGTGGAGCAGGGACCAATCCGTGCAGGTCACTCCTGTCTGCCAACTTGTCCAGCAGCCAGCAAGGAGATGATATCTTGCTTAAATCGAGGTTCCCAATAAGTTCGTGGATCCACTCTCCCTCGAATAAAGTTGTAAAGTAAAAAGGACGAAGAACTAAAATTCATTCACAGAAGTCGAACCCAAGGGCAAGGACAAGGATTCTCAAACAATCTTCCAGACACAAACAAAACTCAACCCCGCCCACAGATGCTAAATGAACAAATATAAAAATGTCAATGGAATTTTCAATGTGTACTTACACTTCAATCGCTTTGTTCCAGTTGATTATGTATCCGCTCAGTGCGAACGACTCAATATGTACAACGTGAATATTGCCCTTCTCTGTGCCAACATACAGCCACTTGCTTCCGACTGGCAGATGAATACATGTTATCCTGCAAAGACACGCACACACACACGCATTTGTTTGCAAATCTGTCACACTGATCTGTCAGCATGGATACGTACCTTTCTCTTTGAAACTTTAAACTTTGTACTACTTGTGGACACTTCTGTCGTATATTCCATAAGTGTAGTGTATCATCCGCTGTGGCAGTTACTATAGCACCCTCGTTAACCAAGAACTCAATGTGGATGACAGCGCAAGCCGAATCGCCTTCGTGTCGTACGTGTGTATCTACGCCAGGACGACCGAGTCTGTATTTTATTTGAAATTAAATCAAAATATCTTCGAGTTAAGGAAAATTGTTCTTTTGTCTTCTGTCCTGTGGATGAGAGAGAGAGAGAGAGAGAGAGAGAGAGAGAGAGAGGAATAGAGAGAGAGAGAGAAAGGATCTACATACGGCAGGGATACGTGGAAATGGCTAAGTGCGGTGCGATGTGTGCTAAAGACAAATTAATTACATCAGTGACACAGTTTTATTTTTGTTGTGTTTTCCCGTAACGCCAAACACGCTTCCTATTCAGGTCCTTAATCGACACGAAAATTGCATTACATTAATGGGAATGCGGTGGGACATGGGCGCACACAGAGAGCGGGAAGCTTTGCAAAGGCTCTGGATGGAGGTTTCAAGGACTGGTGGGTGGATGACCTGAGCACGAGCATGAGCATGAGCATGAGCATGAGCATGAGCATGAGCATGAGCATGAGCATGAGCATGAGCATGAGCATGAGCATGAGCATGAGCATGAGCATGAGCATGAGCATGAGCATGAGCATGAGCATGAGCATGAGCATGAGCATGAGCATGAGCATGAGCATGAGCATGAGCATGAGCATGAGCATGAGCATGAGCATGAGCATGAGCATGAGCATGAGCATGAGCATGAGCATGAGCATGAGCATAAGCATGAGCATGAGCATGAGCATGAGCATGAGCATGAGCATGAGCATGAGCATGAGCATGAGCATGAGCATGAGCATGAGCATGAGCATGAGCATGAGCATGAGCATGAGCATGAGCATGAGCATGAGCATGAGCATGAGCATGAGCATGAGCATGAGCATGAGCATGAGCATGAGCATGAGCATGAGCATGAGCATGAGCATGAGCATGAGCATGAGCATGAGCATGAGCATGAGCATGAGCATGAGCATGAGCATGAGCATGAGCATGAGCATGAGCATGAGCATGAGCATGAGCATGAGCATGAGCATGAGCATGAGCATGAGCATGAGCATGAGCATGAGCATGAGCATGAGCATGAGCATGAGCATGAGCATGAGCATGAGCATGAGCATGAGCATGAGCATGAGCATGAGCATGACCATGATTCAGCATTCCATTCAATTGACAGTGGGGAAATTCAGTGTTTCTTCAAATTGAAGCAAAACGACCTCACGGGTAATTAGATGTCACAGAGGATTGTTCAGATTCTCGTGCCTTTCGGTGGGGCCATGGTCGAGTTGCAATGGACTGGGGTCCAAGTGTTGCATTCGTCTGAGGTGCGTCCCTGGATGGATTCCCTGTGTGTCTTTGACTAATTGGATGGAATGTTTTGAAATGCGAAACATCGTTCTGAAGGGAGAGAGGGGATGAATGTCAAAGCATCTGATGATCAGATGTGCCCACGGCGCTTGGACTAATGAGTGGGGCTGGATGACAAGGACTTTCAAAGGAATGTGAAAGGAATGGGGGATCAATCAGCCCAGTTAAACATCATTTGCCTCCCAGACTTCTTTGACATTCGTGGAAAATAATGTGGAAGGTCTCAATTCCTTGCAGTCATTCCTGCTTTAGTCGATTTCGAGAGGAGTCAGTCTATGGTTGACAGGAGGCAAGCTGTACCGGCGTTTCTCATTTTGTCAAGTTGTCCACCTAGGAGTGCTTGAATGAGGGGCGCAGTTTTTTGGGCCATCTTGGCTTTGTTCCTAGACAAAATTCTTGGACAAGTTATTTCTCGTTTTGGCGCTGTGAATCGAGAACATGCGACTCTGTACGTCTCCTTAGGGCTGTATGTCCTTTCAAACAATCCGAATAACGGTACATTCCATTTTTAACATCAGCATCTATGGCTTGGATCTTGAAACAAGTGAATCATCAGTACATGCCCAAAACTCGGTAGAAATTTGAAACAAATGCTACCTGTGATGATCATTTATTGGTTCGCATTCGGTGTCAGAAAAAAAAAAAATCCACATACGCCCTACTGAACACTCACAAAAATGTTCGACAGTTAATGAGAAGTTTCTCATCCATCTTTAATTCTGTTTGTATTAACGCCATCTGGAAATGAATATTCAAACACGAACACGAGTGGAGGTGGATGACCAGGATTTTCAAAGGAATGTGAAAGGAATGGGGGATCAATCCAGGGAAGGGTTCAATTCTTTGCAGTCATTCCTGTTTTGGTCATTTTCTGGAGGAGTCAGTTTAAGGTTGACAGGAGGCAAGCAGTACCGACGTTTCTCGTTTTGTCGATTTGTCCATCGTAAGGTGTTTGAATGAAGGGCGAAGGGAATTTGGAAAAGAGTTGAATTTGCAGAGTGTCAGATTCGACCAACATTTTTTAACGATTGGAGAGACTTTTTGTATCAGTTAGATGGTCTTGTAGCTACCCCAGGAGGTGAAATTAAGATTCGACCTATGACAAGGACTATGTGATGAATTTTGGTCACAAGTATGCTTTGTGGAAGGCTAAGGACGGTGTAGCAACTGGCGCCATGTATAAACATGATAGAGATGGATGACATCTAATTCCTGGTCCGGATTGGACATCCCTGTTTCAATCACATGCTTCAAGCCCGACTGTAATCTGAGACAGTACGTTTCTTAGCACTTTTTGGTCAAACTAATCATAAATTTGAAATGCATGCTCTACAGCAAATATTAATTCGAGAAAGCGTTGAATGAAGTGTTTAAATACCTCGGGGCCAACACAACCCTACGGATGCCAAGAGTCCCGCAATCAAACGCAAATGCTGATGTAAAGGCAATTGATAAGCAAATCAATCTCTAAAAGGCTGACCAAGCTGATTTTCCATAACATCTTACCATATTCTTGGAAAAATTATTTCGTATTTTGGCGCTGTAACTCGAGATCAGCTGTGAATCTGTACGTCTCCTTAGGGCTGTATGTCCTTACAAACAATCCACAATTTTATGACGCTGTGGATGGTTGATGTTTGTCGAAAGTCATTGAAAATGTCCCTGTCTGAATAATGGAGTCCTGCAAGAACTCCAGTGGATTTCATCCGAATCATGGTAAATTCGATTCGTAACGACAAGACCCAAATAATGTGTTGAAATTGAAATGAGATCGAAATCGGGATCATGAATGCGTTTTATTTAAATTTACTCTTGAGACCACAAAATGGATGGCCCTGTATTCATCGACATATGACTGCTCGTTCTCTTGATCTTACCATTTTAAAAACGAAGTTATGTACAAAGGTACATCCACAATGAATCAGCAGAACAGGCCCTACACACGGTGGAGATTTGAAACATATACTCCCCGTGATGGGTTTTTATTTATGGGTTTGCCTTCGGTGGCAGAAAAAATAATCCACATACGCCCTAGTGAACACTCACGAAAATTTTCGAAAAAAAAAATATTCCACATACGCCACAGTAACTCGCTCTGGGCCATGGTCGGAAATATGTTCCACATTCGCCACAGTGTACAACATTTTTGGTTACATTTGACATGGAAATTATTTGCAATCACTCTCGTGGTCAAGCTTTGGTAGGGAGTACGCATCAGATCATCTGAAAGGATGGCCAATGCCTGCTCGTCAATTGACAAAAAAAGACGTAATCTTAAAACTTGCAACAACTATAGAGGTGTGTCCCTGCTAAGCGTCGTCTGTTAAATCCCAGTGTCGAAAGTAATTTTCATTTGATTTTATGTCAGCCATTCATAACCCCCTTTAGTTCATGTGTTGCGACGCAACACGAAAAAGGAAATCGAATTGCAGTCGGCAAAACACACGGTTACTCAAGTCCAGACACGCAACATTAACGATGGGCGGAGCTAATGTGAGAGAGCAGAACTGCAAGAAAACATCATCATTTCTGAGCGTTCTGCTTTGTTCAATGAGGATATTTTTGTTACCTTCAGGGGGAAAGAGCAGCTGATCCAGCTGATCGGTCGAAGATACTTGATTGGATCCAAATCATAATGCTTTCTTTGTTGGAGGCATGAACCTCGAAATTCATTTTTGTGTGTACCAATCGTGGTTATCGTGGTATTCCTTCAAAATAAAGGACTTGTGGAATTATCCGTAAAATAAGGAACTTGAAAGGAAGTCCCTGCGTGTTATTTGGACAATCTCTGTTAAGTATTTTTCCTTTGTGTTTGTATTGCTAACGAGTGCTTTCTAAACTTTTTTGCTAGCGTCCTAGAGACACAACACGGATCCAACAAGTCACAGCTCCAATCTATGCAACATGACTCGTTTTTGCTTTATTGCAAGACAAATGCCATGTACGAGTTATTTCTTAATTCGACGGTATAAGCCGAGATCGTATGACTTTGTCGTCGTTGGCTTTCTTTCTTGTCGTCGACGCTTTGAAAACGAATGTTCATCAAATTAACACCGATTTGTGTCGAAAGTCATTGGGGAATGTCTTGATCGGGATCATTGAGCCTTGCAAGAACTTCAGTGGGTGACATTCGAATCATGGTAGATTCCATTCTTAACGGCAAGATACAAGCAATATGTTGAAATTAGAATGTGATCGAAATCGAAATAGTGAATGGGTTTTATTTAAACCTACTTTTGAAAGCACAGAATGGATGGTCCTGTATTTATCGGCAATATGATCTCCCCGGTCTCTTGATTTCATCATTTTACAGACTATTTTCGATGAAAATGACGGCAGGTGAAACAACAGGCCGATCTTCTCTTGTAATGTTGATGCCTTTACTCGTGGAACACCAGCTTAGCGTCCAACAGAACATGCCTAGCTGGTACGTGCCTCTTTAAGTGAATACCTTGTCTTTTGCTGCATATCACGACAAATATGCTAAATGACTTGCGATCTAACTTATGCATATCTGTCCTCTAGTTTAGCCTTTCTTAACTGGAATCAGCGGGATTGGATTTAGGGGAAAAAAAGAGGCATACGGCATACAGATTCTAGAAGAGTCCTTCCCGAGGTAGTCGAATTATTAAGTTGTCAATAAAGAGCTGAGCATGCGTAAATGTACATACATACATCCACAATGAATCATCAGCACAAGACCGGCACTCGGCCTCGGCCTTCGATATCTGAAAAATTGATCCACATACGCCCTAGTGATCACTTACAAAAATGTTCGAAAGAAAATGAGAAGCTCCCCGTTCCATCTTTGGTTCTGTTTGTATTGATGGCATCTGGAGAAGAATATTCAACCACGAACATGAGCGGGATGGATTAGGTGCACCCTTGAGTGCATTGACAACAATATTGTCCTTGTCTTCGCACTGGTGGGACAATAACATAAAGGACGTCTGAGAAAAATTACCTCAACTAGCTTGCCATGCGTAACTGGAGGCACCTTGCTGGTGTGAAAATGTTGAAGAAAATCTAAATCTATCGAGTTGACGGCGAGCACAGCATTTGGTCTTGTCTCTAGGCACATTGTGGCGTATTTTCTGTTACCTTATGAAGTTTAACACGCTGAAGAATTAAAGGCACCAAGACAACATTTTGGTGCCTTTACTGAGGGAGCACCATTTTAGCGTCCAACAGAACAGGCCTAACTGTTGTGTACCTCTTTAAGAGAATACCTTGTCTTTTGCTGGATATCATTGGACACAATCTAAATGGCTTGCGCTCTAGCTTATTAATATCTAGCCTCGGCTTCTTTCTTTAACTGAACGAATTCTGCTAGGCTAATTATGATAGAGAAAGGGAGGTTGCATATGAGAAGAAAATGTATGTTGGCTTTAAGAGTCCACGCACTTGGTTCCGATGTAGTCGAGTTCATGAGTTGTCAATATCGAGCTAAGAAAGTAGCCTTTATGTAGCTGTTAAAGTGGTTAACCGTGAGCCTATGTTCAAAGGTACATACATCCACAATGAATCATTAGTCTAGGACCAACACTCGGCCTCGGCTTTGGATATATGAAAAAATGATCCACATACGCCCAAGTAATCACGATCAAAAATGTTCGAAAAATAAAATGTTCCACATACGCCACAGTAACCCGCTCAGGTCCATGGTTGGAAATATTTTCCGCATTCGCCACAGTGTACGGAATTTTTGGTCACATTTGACATGGAAATTGTTTGCAATCACTCTCCTGGCATAGCTTTGGCAGGGGGCACCAGATCGTCAGGACGAACCCTGCTCGACGATTGGAATAATAACTCCACATCCACAAAAAAGGAAATCCTACCAATTGCAACAACTAGAGAGGTCCATTCATGTTTAACGTCGCGCATACAATCCCGGGTATCCCGGGTCGGACCACAGTTCTGCTCGAGAACTTCCGAGCCGATTTTAAACTGCACCGATTTCGGCAAAGAGACAATCTGGCGTGCGATCGGAACATGACATCGATATAGTCGCTTGCTCCTAATGCTCCTAGAAACTAAGGAAGAGCGTGAAATCCAGAAATGATGCCCTGGAGATCCGATTTAGAATCGCTCTTGACAACCAGTGCTACTAGGCGTCTAACTTCTGACTCGAAGTCGTGCTAGATGGAACCCAAAACTGCAGCATGAGCAAAACAGTAAAGCTGACGCGAGAAAGCTTGTTCTCGATGACCGGAAGCAACGACCCAAGGAGTGTCAATGATGGAAAGAAGCTATTTGTTCGACTGGGACCCTCCTTGGGTCGTAGTACTGCTAAGCAAGTAAGTTCTAGTTGAAGTGGATAAATATGATCCCAGTGTTGTTGGAACCACAAAATACCAACACTGAGTTGAGATTAGAAAAATATGCTCCCTGTGGTTATCCTTTACGAGACCACCTTTGGCGACTAAGAAAATTCGCGATTTTTTCGACATAGCCGCGACTAATTGATCGCAGCGATTAAAAGAATGCAACAAGTCCCACTAACTAAAATTGGACACATGGACTCGCATGAACCACAGCATTCTTGCGACTTTGATAGAAGTCTTGTTTGAAGTCAAATGGATTTCAGGGGGAAAAATTGTAAAAAATATTGGGTCCATACAGTTCTGAGTGAAAGACTACAGGCCAAACAAAAGTGGCGCATTGACAAGTTTTCTGCGGCTGAATAATCGCGCGACGGAAATCCACACCCCCCTATATTTTTGCGACCACGATTTTTCTGTCGCGGCGATAAAAATATCGCATGTGCGCGCCTAGCCTTAGAGCATACCTGTCACTTGCTACATGACATCCGAAAATAACGACTCCACCCATAAGCACCCCCATCCTAGGAGGGCAGTTCCTCATCCCCTCGCCGCAACAAAATCACATGCCATGCATTCACCATCAATGAACAGCGTCTATGCACGTCCCGGCTCTCATTAGACGCCCTATCCCCTCATCGCAGAGACGGATAAAGGCTTCTCCTTACAGGTACACCCGACGAGCACCAGTCCACAATCGTTGCCAAATCGGAAGGAGCAGCCTTCTTTTCACTTGGCACCGCCGCCAGTGGATGCCGACGTCTGCCAAGCCCAACGATGTGTAAACGTCCTGATATGACCAACATATCAACATCAAGCGTATTTGTCGAGCCATAATGCATGCTCCTTGCCAGAGCCGGAACACCCGCATCCTTCGGCCAGTCGTGTGTGTTCTTTGAATTTGATTTGCCGCTCGGTTTTTGGAGAATAATTTACCGAAATTGA
Organism: Eristalis intricaria; assembly: GCA_964034865.1. Taxonomy (NCBI): domain Eukaryota; kingdom Metazoa; phylum Arthropoda; class Insecta; order Diptera; family Syrphidae; genus Eristalis; species Eristalis intricaria. The sequence continues at coordinate 48,766,528 of OZ035876.1, forward strand.
CCTCAATTAATGGACGTACCACAGAATTGCTGGCAGCCCCCCTCAGTCCTCCACCCTCAACCACGGCGAAATCAAAAGCCATTCAGGTACTCGTGAAAGGGTGCCTGTGTGTGGGGCGGAGTGAAGATGAATTCTCTTAAGTCCATCAATGCCTCGCCCAGGATTACGAAATCACAGTTGGCGTGTATGCTGTGGGGGATGGTCTTTCCAAGAGACCAAGTTTCGAATGCATTACGAGGGATTCTGGGAACATCAGAGCGACTCTCACAAGGACATCCGGTGTGTGGGCAGAGTGGGGAGGGCAGCGAGGTAAGCCTATTACGCCCTATTGCTTTGGAACAATTATCCATTCAGTTGTTTGCCACTGATCCCCGGGACCACCTAATAAAATATTAAATCGGCGTCGGACGACGAGTCGTTACATTCCACACGCTGGCTCGGAGATTCTCGGAACTGTCACACATACACACCTTGAGCGAGCTCAGTTTAATCCCTTTGCGGAACGGGCGCATGCACATGTGCTCTGCCTCATCCCACCATCCTTGGGGATGAGTTAAGTCCCTTCTTTTTTCATGTGCCCGTCTGGGGGTGGCGCTGACGGCTTACAGGAACGCGGTTTGGGTTGGAAGCTGCGAACACGAATAGACACCGCTTACACTGCACATTATCCATTACAAAATTATCTGTTGCTTTGATGAGCTTTTCCCCTCGCTCGCCAGGGTAGATAATGAAAATAAATAAATTCCAAGTAACTACGAGAGAATTACTCCACGAGAGAGAACGGTCCAGCAGCGTTGTGAATTTCATTTTAGCATACTTTGCCCGTGCACTTGGATGTGTGCCAACTTTCGGGGCGCTGGGGGAGGGTGTGCCAAGGGGATGGGATTAACTGGGTTTTTACGACTGAATGCTATTCACAGCAGAGTAGCGTTCATGGACTCGTCGGTCGCGTCGTGATGAGTTGGACGAGAATGGAAAGCGCAGTCGAGTGGCAAGACCAGTTGTTGGAGCCCGCCCAGGCGGCAATCGATTTTTGCGTTGAGCGGAGTTTATGAACGCACAGCGGATGGTTTATCGCTTTTTTCCATTTCAAAAATCGAAAACGTATGTGCCTGGGGGCTTGTTTTTTTTTTGGGACGACATCTGCTGCAGTCGTCTGCAATAATTCCATATTTTGCTGAGAAAATCACAGGGGTTTCCAGGAACATGGAAGGACTGGATCGATGCCCTACTGCTGCCTTTGCGGGAAGACAAGTCTTTTGACAGGCAAGATATTTCTGGGGCAAGGCACGATTATGCCTCACTACGAAACATTTATTGCCAATCCTCGACGATAACATAGTCTGATTAGACTGAGCAGGTTGACGTTTTCTCCTTCCGGAGAAAAGACACTCTCAGACTAAGCTAGCCTAGTGTCTATCGTGGCCATCCTCACCTTGGGTAAATTTCCTTCAACGCTTAGTGAGACAGGTTATCAAAGACGTGGGCCCCAGAAGTGTGAATCTACGGGATGAGAGAGCACTACAGCTGCATAGCAAGTGTTCACTGGTTTTCTCCTCATCGCCAAGTATTTCAAAATCCAACGCAAGTGGGTGCTGTGTCACTGTAACATTCCAGAGAATTGCGAAGTCGTTGAAGGGGAGGCCTAGTCCAGAGGCAAGTGTTCCGATGGCATAACGTCCTGTTAGAACGTCAATAAGAGATCTGATATTCAGCCTGCTTACTCTGATCAAGTTAAGCGATCGTTTGGGATCGATCATAGGCCATAGTTGTTTGATAATGAGCCATCGCGTGTCAGTTGTTCTGTGGTTTGTTTGAGCAAGCGTTTCTAGCTTCAGCAGATGTTCTATAGTAGCGATGGGGGTAGAGGGTGGATCGCCAGCGCTTGTGCCCTTCATCAGCTTCGCAATTCTCTGAAATGTAACAGTGACCTGGCACCCACTTGAGTTGGATTTTGAAATTCTTGGGCATCTCGTTAAATGATAAGCGGCAATTAAACACATTGCCACTCAGAAAGAGTCTAAATAAACGGTCCCGAGGTACTGTTAGTATCCTTTGTGTTAGGTTTAAGGTGCCAGTCGACAACGAATCAGTACAGAACCAACATTCGGTTGAAGGTTTAAGAGCATACCCTCTTGGGAGAGTCATTAATCAGTCTACGGAAGGCGTTCGAAAAAATGATTCACATACGCCCCAGTAAGCACTCACACGAAATGTTGCACATACGCCACAGTAACTTGCTATGGTCCACAAATATGATCCACATTCGCCACAATGAGAAGGATTATCTAGACAGACAAGCATTGTTAGTGACTCGGGAGAGGTGGAGCGATGAGGTATGAAATTTGATCTCTTTAAAGCAGAACCTCCAGAAACGCATTTTTAATGAATTCGCATTCTAGACAAAAATGCTTATAAATCGCTTAACTTTTCAATACTTTAGCAGTTGTTCTTGGATTGAATTGAATTCAAGAACTAGATTGCGACCTTAAAGATCTGTAATACCCCCCTTCTCTGATCTAGGATTTAGGTGCTGCCTTCAGAAATGTATCGACTTCTCCAGACGGGATTTCTTGGAAGTCACTCGCTTTTACGGATGTTCTCTTTATCATTTAGAATCTTTCTTAGGCAGGTCGTAGACGACTGGATGGCGCAGTTGTGTGCCAGCCCTTGGTTAGTGGGGTCCCCGGTTCGAATCCCAGTGAGAGCAAAGTTAAAACGCTTCTATCTGGTTTCCAAATCCGGTCAGTCACCATTTGCGTTGGAAAGAGCAATGGAAGGAACGAGTTGCAACAGCAACGGAGGAGATGGCTCTATACACCGGTGGCTTAAGGACGAGCTCTGTACAAAATATCCTTGGCACCAAGGGACTACTGTAGCGACTCTTAAGCCGAAGTGGGTGTCATTTTTGAGGCAGCGCTTGTTTCGAAAGACGGTGAATCGATCGCCATCTTTTCTGACAGCCAAGCAGCAATAAAAGCCATAGCATCAGACGTTCTGACATCGAAGATTGTTGGACTTTGTAGACAAAGCGTCAACGAGATATTCTTCGGTGACCTTGTGTTGGGTACGTTAACATACTCGAATCCAATCTAACGATATGGCGGACAGTCTTGCGAAGAAAGGCTCGGAGCTAGGACAGTCTCTGGTAACCCCGTACACGTATACGCCACTCAGGGCCATGAAGAAATCGCTAGTAGACGTTGCCCTGGATAGAGCTAGTACTCACTGGCTCAGCCTGAATACTGCAGGCACAGCAGGGGTCCTATTTTCGAAGGTGATCAAGAAGGGATCAACGTCTTTGAATGGCTTAATCGGAGAGACGGAGGGACATACGCTAATAGGAGTCCTTACTGGACGCTGTGACCTAGGAACACACGCGATGCGACTTTGCAGAAGCTGCAAAGACGAGAAAGAATTTGAATCTATCCAAGATCTGCTCTGCGAAACATGGGCACAATGGGCCCAACACGTCGGTCTAGTGAGCCGCGATCAAAATTGCCGTAAACAAACGCTATTTGATTTAAGGCTATAGCAATACTGAGCGCTTAAGCACCGGTGGAAAAAAGGTTAAAATCCTGTTAGCGAGCTAAGCGAGCCACCCACCTCTTACTTTATATACACCAGACTTTCTGGGAAGCTCAATTTAAAGTTTGACCTTTTTTCGATTTGAGACACATTTTTGAAGAAAAGTTATGAAGCTTGTGAGAAGCTTGAAGTTTTGTGATTGGCTCAGTTTTCTTTGAGCGTTAAAGATGAAAAAAGAGAAAATATTCGATGTCAAAGATGTACCACGCTCTAACAAGGCCAACTGTCCAAAATGCCGATAAAATCATGGAAATCGTCGAGCCTCAACATCATGTACCACCGACCACTATTTTGTTAGCCCAGGTCGTTTTGTGACCATTTTAACAAGTCTGGCAACAAAAAGAAGCTCGGTGTATGGGTCCACACGAGTTAACGCCAAAGACCCTCATGGACCAAATTTCCATCTGCAAATCACTGCTGAATCGCAACAACATAGACACATTTGTGTCATTTTACGGATGTTCACTGGCGAGGAAAAGTGGGTAACGTAACAAAATTCGGACAGACACCTGTAGTGACCCAGAGGGATAACTCGTAGTAGATTCGCAGTCGATGCCGAGAATATGAAAATATCATTTTTGTAGACTGTTAAGCGGCGAGTAAGACTCCAATACCGCTTTGAGGCAGAATGTTCCACTCAACGCAATTGTCGGTGATCGACGAGAATTCTGTCCCCCCCTACCTAGACGAAGTCAAGATAGCGACATCGAGACTAAAGTCGAATAAAGCTGCTGGATCAGACGGACTGTCCGCAGAACTGTTTAAGGCAGCTGGAGATGAGCTGGTAAGGTACATGCCCGACGAGAGGATCCTCAGTGTCGTTTGTCCGATCCACAAGAAGCGAGACCCCTTCAACTGCGCCAACTACCAAGGGATAAGTCTCCTCAACATCGCCTATAAGATCCTCTCTACCGTTTTGTATGAGCGCCTGAAACCATTCGTCAACAACCTGATAGGTCCTTATCAGTGCGGTTTCAGGCCAAGGAAGTCCACCATCGACCAAATCTTCACATTACGGCAGATCCTGGAAAAAACTCAAGAAAAGCAGATCGACACCCACCACCAATTCGTCGATTTCAAGGCCGCATATGACAGCGTGCATAGGGATGGGCTATACAACGCCATGTCTAGTTTTGACATTCCTGCCAAACTCGTCAGGTTGTGCAGGATGACGATGGAGAACTCTCGCTGCTCCATCAAGGTCGGTAACGAACTCACCGAGACCTTCAATGTCAAAAAAGGGTTTAGACAAGGCGACGCGCTGTCATGTGACCTTTTCAACATTATTCTTGAGAAGATCGTGCAGAACTTACTCACCAACACAAGAGGCACGATCTTCCAGAAGTCCGAACAACTGCTAGCATACGCGGATGACATTGACGTGATTGGTCGAACTCAGCGAGCCGTCAATGAAGCGTTTGCTGGTATTGAAACGGAGGTGGCCAAAATGCGGTTTAGCGGTGAACGAGGGCAAAACGAAGTGCATGCTGTCATCAAGAAAGGACGCACGACATCGACGTTTTGGACAGAGCGTCGTCAAAGGCAGCTACAACTTCGAGAAAGTGAAGGACGAAGTGCGAACAACACCAGTACCGAGATCCAACGTAGATTAACACTTGCCAATCGTTTCTTTGGGCTCAAGAGGCAATCGACTAGTAGAGTCCTCTCTCGAAGGACCAAGCTAACATTATATCAAGGTGTTAGATCATCCCTGTCCTGCTCTATGGTGCGGAGGCATGGACAATCTCAAAAGCGGATGAGAGAAAAGTTCCGCGTTCAATGGTTATTGGAGAAGAAGATTCAACCACGAACTGTACGGGCTGTACAGCGGCATGAGCCTGGTCAGGCGTCTTCTGATCCAACGCCTAAGGTGGCTAGCCCATGTAGAGCGACTCCGAACCATTGGGACAACGCAATAGAGGACGCCCACGGAACCGATGGCGCACCCAGGTGGAGAAGGACCTCAATCAACTTGGTGTGCGAAGTTGGAGACAGCTGGCTAAAGATCGTGCCGGCTGGAGAGGCTTGCTGGTTGAGGCCCAGGTCCACCCCGGACTGTAGTGCCATCAGAAGAAGAAGAATCCAACATAACAGCGCATACTTGACCTAAATGGAACCATAAATTGTAAGTTCCGCTTTAAATCTGGTGCAAAAATAATGGATGACTTAAACTTTATGGCTCTCAGCCAAAAAGATTTTCTTTCATCATCTGCTCCACATTTTGCAAATCTGCACCATTTTTTTGGGAGATTTGCTTCACTTTGGGGACTCAACATGGGTTGTGGGCATGTATGTTCGTAGAATTTGTCTCTTGCATGTGCAGGTGTCGAAAACAGACAAATATTATGTTTATATGCACATATTGAGACTTATGTTGCTTGTTGTATCGATACATTGTTGAGGAGTGGAATTTTAAAAGGTAACTCGGGAGGAATTATTATTTTTTGGACGCCACGCCACTGCTACCTACGATCATCGTCGAATTGTTTAATGAGGCGACTGGTTTGTGGAGAAGGATCGACTAGATCGACTAGATCGGCGTGATGACACATTGCTGCATGCTGGCAATCAACCACCAGATCCATTGCCAAGCTCAGCAACGAATTGGCGCATCTTCTCTAAAATAGATGTCTTCAGTCATTCCATCTAATCCTCAATTTTCACATTTCACTTCGATGCAACCACCTGCACGCGACATCTGTGGACGAAAGGACACACCACAGTCAAGGCATAAGAGCAGAGATTTGTGCAAAACTCATTTCGAACTTGTCCTTTTTTTTCTTCTCATATGCACTCAAACCCACCCGCCCCGCACCCAAGCAACCCCCCCCCCCCCCCCCCACACACGCCGTCACCTCCCCACCACCCATCTTCCTTGGCAAACATGCACTTTATCAAGGCAAAAGTGAAAAAAGAAATCCACTCGCAATTGGATTCCTTTTCCTGCCTCACACTTCCCATCTCGCTGGTCATTGCATCGTTCAGTTGCAGAGGTCTTGAAACAGGATGAAACAGGAGCACACGGACTGAGGAGGGAAGCAGATTGAAACCGCAAGTGTGTTAATGACAAACAGGAAATTAAAATACGATCCTCGAAAGTCGTCCTGGCTGCCGTCCGGCAGAATATTAGATAAGAGTCCTTCTGCAACGACAACCTTCACTCAGTTCACTGTTGCTTCGTGGAAACTTAAGAATGTCACAAGGAGTAATTTGTTGTGTTTCTCTTTCGTCGTGCGAGTGGTTTTTTTTTTGTTATTTTTGTTCCTCCCCTCTCCCCGCCTGGTTAAGGAAGAAAGAACGAACTTTTAATGAAGGTTCTCCTTTTAAATGTCAAAAGAAAACTTTCTTAATGGAAACTAATTTGCGATAACGTCTAAGTGTGTCACGGCGCTGCAGTGGGCAAAGTTCAAAGGGTCCCCGGGGCGCAGACATTCACGGGGGCCGTGTGGCACGCACATGTGCTGGCATGTGCTCGGGTCTGGTCGGGTCGGAGTCGACTCCGGATGGCGCGTTAGGAAGTTCATAAATATGCGTCCTCACCGATCGGATGGAGATTTAAATTGCGTTAATCTGAGTCCTAAGCGTGACCACTTGTGGGGGTGGTGAGGGTGGGGGTGTGGGGGTGGTGTACAGGAGAGGACGTGACTGGGGATTGCCGGTCGGACAGTGGCAATCAAGGAAACCCCTTAAAACACACCAGCTCCACAATGACTCTCCAGCCGCCACCCTCGGCCGCCTCGTGTGGCTTGTCGATGACTCCTTTTTTTCTTTCTTTTTTTTCAATCACGCGAATTAAAAGTTTATTTCACATCCGCGCTCGTGAATCGATTGTAAAGACGGTGATTACATCTCATTTGCCTGCCATAAGCTGGCATAAAAACCGCAATAAGTGCGATACGCTGCGGAATGCCGCCGCTTAACGCATTACCACCATAAAAGCGGCTTTGCCGCACGCTTTCGAAATGAAGAGCAAAGCCCTTAAATTTAAATAACCATTTTGCGAGCATTAAAGTTAATGGCAAAGACGACGCGAATTAACGGCCATCGCTATCAGCGATGACTAACTGGCAAATAATGGCTGCGAGATGATAACAAAACGATGGCGCGCAACACTGCGTGCGATGTGTGTTGTGTCTCAGTGACCGGAATCGTAACGTTTTTCTTGTTTTTGATGTGCTGACAGTTTGATGGCCTGATGGTATGAGCACTGCTCTGCACACTCGCCGATGACATGGGGGAGTTTCACACGATTTTTAATAGAATCGCATCAATTGCGAGTTTTTATGGTTCGTCAATGTCAGCCGAGGCTTACATTTTTATCACGATGAAGTCCACATTGCAACTTGACAAGGAGCTCAAAGATTGATTGCTTGAGTGTTGACTAGGCGCCGTGCAGTTCGAAGGACTTCAGAGCCGTTTGAAACATGCACCGGATTTCGGGAAAGAGATGTGGTGACGTGTCCTTTGTCCAATCTGTTGCCGAAGGGGATGCGAAGGAGTGCGGCGGGGGCAGCTGTAAGCGTCGAAGTCAATATCGCTTACAAATCAATTCAACGTTACGCGGGTGGCAGTGACATCGTCCCGCGTGGGGTGGCGAAGTTTACATTCCAAACAAACTGGCCTTCAATTTAATAAGGATAGAGTTGGGTACCTCAGGGTGGGTCAAATACAAGTTTCTTCTTAAAAATGTGGCTTTATTAGTAAGAGACAAACATTCTGTCACCCCAATTGTCCAAGACCCGTGTATAGGATTGGTGGAAGCAGATGGCATCCCTGGAGCAGAGCATACGAACACCGCCAAGAACATCCCTGCATTCGACGAGCGCTTAACCACACTGCTGGTCACTGCGTGGCATGGGCGAACACTCAAAGGATAATAGCATCATGCCTGCCTGTCGCTAATTACCAGCGACCCTTCGCTTAGCGATTACGGAGGAGACGACGTGCTTGGCTCTGGTGATGTTGTTCTTTCTATTTGTCTCGACTCGTCACACCAGATGGTTCGGTGATATATTTGTTTTCCGTATTTAACCATTATTTCTTACGCTCCAGATTGTGTTAATAAATTGGTTTCGATTCAATCATTTTGTGTGTTTTTTTGAACGTTTACCCCCGTACAACCTGGTCGATGGTTTCGGGCTGTAGCTCGTGGATTGCTTGGCTGATATTGGCCTTAAGGGCTTGAATCGTTTATATAACATCGGTCCTTCACGGTTCCCCACAAAAAGGGGGATCAATCGGCTCCGATGCGCCCAACTGACATCGCCAAGACGTCTGATAACCCGATTTGGGAATTCGGTGCGCCAAAGATCGATTGGTTCGAGGAGGAGAGGAAGACTGAATCTCCGGTAGGAAGACAAAGTCATCGCGGACGTAAGGCAGCTTGATCTTGATGACTGGAAGCACCGTGCCCAGGACCGCCAACGATGGAAGGCAGCTTTAACTCAGGCTCTGACCCTCGTTGGCCTGATAAGTAAGTAAAGGTCGACTGGCATGGACTGTGTGGCATGGCGTACTACCAGAAGTCGTCAAAATCTATGCCTTAAATTCCAGTAAGAAAAAGGCGGTGACCAAGGCTCTGTAAGGACCACCGTCTCATTTTCGAAGAAAAATGATCCCATAAACACTCTCGTCCACAACACGCGCATTTTCATCTGTGCACGGTCCGAGGGTATTGTCGACTAGCACAAAAGTCTCACGAACTTTTTGCAAAAAACTTGGGACAGCAGTCGCTGTCGGTGGTTCATCATCATCATCATCATCATCATCATCTTCAGACCCGCATGATCCACTAAATCGGTCACTGGGGTAAACCACGCACGAGAGATCTCGAGGCAGCTCGATCCTCCGCCATCGACTCTAACTCATCAGGGGTTATACCTAAGCGTAGCCAGGCGAGCTTATAGACTCGGTCCCACCACCTCATCCTGCGTCTGCCAAGTGGTCGCCTCCTGATGGAATCGCATTCATGGCGCGATCCGGGAGTCGTGATAGTGGGGTCATTCGTGCTACATGACCAAACCAACAAAGCATTGCTATTTCCGTTCGAAGAAGCAGCTGCCCAACTTTCAGTTCCTCGGGCACTGTCGTGTTTCTCGCCCAGCCCGGCGAGTAATTCCCACAACAGCATGAAGAAATCTCATCACAACAGCTTGTATTCGCGATCTTATTCGTTCGGTCCTCACCCAAATTTCTTGACCAGAGAAGTGAGTTGGAACAAGTAATGAGGTGGAAACTGCTTACTTGGCCTTCCTGATTAGAGAAAGGAAATAAGTGCTTCATTTCGCCCAAAACTTCATTTCAAAAAAAGCACTGTTCTGCCAACACAGCACTCACTTTGGAAAAAAGTTTTCAATTTTTCCCAAAGTTGTTCAAGTGTCAAACCACTCATTTCGTTCAGCGGAGGTGTGGTACAGACTTTTTGCCAAGATTTCGAGCGGGGAACTACAGTCAGAGTCGAAATAACCCACGATTTAAAAAGAAAAGAAAACACTTTGTATAGGATGTGGATCAACATCTGTTCCACAACACAAAAAGGTCACGACTAAGAGCAATCGCTATTGTGTAGCTGACTAGAGCTTTGCTACTTCGGTCTACCGTGACTCCACAAACGACATCTTGCAGGAGATCCGACACAGAATCGCGCTTGACACGCGATGCTACTTCGGTGTGAAAAAACAACTGGGCTCGAAGGAGGAAAACTAGGCCTCTACCAAGCGGCAAATTTCGCCAGTCAAGCTGTATGAGACCGAAAACTGGACGATAAGCAATCCAGCAAGGCTCACCCTTGGTGCCTTCGAAAGAATGTCAGATTTATGCTCCCGTCTACGAGCTGTACCACGTGTGGATGTTGTCCGGAAGGCAAGAACCCGTCGACTTCACTGACTTGGCCAATTCGAGCGCATGAACACCTAAGATGTTCATCGAATCCGAGGCTCGTGGTTTGAGGAAGGAGACGAGGATGGAGCATCTCCAATATAAAGACCAAGTCACATTTAACAGGAGATGGGTTGATCTTGATGACTGGAAACAGAAGCAAATAAAGGATGGCAAAGGGAAGTAAACAAGATCGACATCTTGGACAGAGCGTTATAATGGGCAGACAACTTCGAGGCAGCGAAGGACTTCGTATACCTCGGTGCCGAAAGAAACGCTGAACGAAAACCATCAGTACCGAGACTTAAGACTGAGGACACCCGCGTTTAAGGTGGCGCACCCAGGTGGAGAAGGACCTCAACCAACTTGGCGTGCGACACTGGAGACAGCTAGCCGGAGACCGCGCTAGTTGGAGAGGCTTGTTGGTTGAGGCCCACGTCCACCCCGGACTGTAGCGCCAAATAAAGAAGAAAGAAGAAGAACTCATGCCAAAGGCTGTTGATTTGGGCTCAAGAAGCAAATGATTAATAAGGCCATCTTCCGAAGGAAGATGTTGGCTTAACATAATCCCTTGACCATCTCTGTTCTGCTCTCTTAACCTCTAGAGCGCATGAAGCGCATTCTTTTCCCGAGAGAAAAGTTCTGCGTTTCATCTTTAGTCCTATTTGTTGGTAGTTGGAGTGGAAGAGTCAACCATGAACTGTACGAACTGTATAGCGACATGACTCTCCAACGCTCAAGATGGTTCAGCTGTGTAGAGCACATGGACAGCACTGCTCCAGACCAAAGAGTCAGTGTCAGTCAGACGAGACCCACGAAACCCTTGGCGCCCGCAAGTGGAGAAGGACTTAAGCCAATTTGGCGTTTTTCTTTAAATAAACTTTTAAGCATATTTTTAAGAATCGTTTCTCCATTTGACAGACTTATGTTAGGTTAGGTAGATCATTCACCAGCACACTTAGGCCATATTGGTCCCTAGTCAGACTACCACCACTGAGTGACCACTCCAGTGATAGTGCCCTTAATTTGATCCCAACGGCAAATGGCAACTGCACCAGATTTGAAAACCAGATAAAAGCGTATTAACTTTGCTTTCACTGGGATTCGAACCGGGGACCCCGCTAACCAGGGGCAGGCACTCTACCAACTGCGCCATCCAGTCGTGGACCGTGCTGTAGTAACCCAGTCGCATGTCAGCCGCAGCCCGCAAAAACGAGCCTCTCTTGCCAGTTTTCGCCTTCACAATCCTAGAGCTCTTAGGGGAACGGTACAGGAGCTGGCTTACGTTCTGATTCCTCAAGCAAATATTAGGCACTGGATTCGACGGTGTTCAACGAAAGCGCCAAATGACTGACTGACCACTGAGTGTACAGCGATTGGCAAGCGATGTCAGCTTCAGTGTGTTGAATCACTTCGTTCGTAGACAAGTTCCGTCTAGTCAGTTCTCGAAACTGAATTTCCTTGGGAACCCGAAGCTGACAAGAGTTCCCTTCGACAAATGCACTTTAAATTAAATTCCTTTAATTTCAGCCCCACCCGCCGCCAGTTCGACGGCAAGAAGATCTTAGAATTCCCATTCAGTGCTCCGTCCGATTAGGAAGCTACACAGACCCCGAAAAACAATCTCCCCAGCGGCCTCATCCCCCACTCCTCCCAACCCCCACCCCACCCACCCACCCTGTTACATGCTTAAACTGTAGTTTCCTATTAATTTCGGAAACTGTCTTCATTTATCTGTTTTCACATAAATTCTCATCCTCGACAGGACGCCAGGATGTGGACATCGTATTTGCCATTAAGCCCCCGAGGAATGGGTTTTCCCTTCATCAGCACCCACACACACATATCTCCATCTCTGTGTGTGCGTGTGTGTCTAAGCCGGATATCAATCCATTTATGCTTGATCTGCTCAACCTAGCAGATTAGAGACCAACCGAAAAAAAAAACACAGTCAATGCCGCCGGCGGCGACGGTGGCGCTGATGGTTGGAAACTGCTTGGCAAATGAGCCATCGGCGATGCATCCGGAATGTTAACAAGGCCAGAAGCAAATAAGGGACGCTTGCCAGTTGTAGAGTGTGGGATGTTCTACCGAGAGAGAGAGAGAACCAACCAGGGTCACGCATCTGTGCGGCGGCGGTGGGACATGCTCCCACGTCCTCCCCCGAAATTATGACATAAGGACGACGCCTTTTTTGCGGTGAATGTTATTGGGTGAGCGCTCTAGTTCCCAACACGTCCTGCCGTTGGTGTCAGGCCGCATATGGACCCAACCAAACCGAACCGAAACTGTGGCAAAACTAATATCGTCTCGGGATTAGAACTCCTCCGCAAGAAGCGAGTCAACGTACAAATGGATGCTTGAGGACGAATTTGTTTTTATGGTTCGTCCTTGTGGAAGGGATTAACATTTGTCCGATTTCTCTCCCTCTCCATTGAGTGTGGTGTAAGAAGAGGAGTTCGTTTTTTTTTTTGGGATAATTTAGGAACATCCCCGGACGACGGCACACGGGGACAGATTGCTGTGATTGCTCTTTGACTTGAGTTCGCTTCTGACGCAGGAATCGACGATAAGTTGGAATCATCTATCTTCTGTCTGTGGTTGAGCGGTTGCGAGAACGTTTAGTTCGTTCAGTGACGTTTATGGTTGCCTAGAGCTGTGTGTGTAATCTTTTGATAAATGAGCTCCGGGGAGTTGTGGCAACGTTAAGTGTGCACTTTGCTTGGAATGGGATGAACTTGGTTTGGCCAAGAAGAGGGAATGTTCTTGTTTCGGCAGTCTTGAGATTGCACTAGGAATGCTCTGTACTGACGGACTAACCACATTTTTGAACAGATTGCACACAGTTTTCGGGTCAGAAATCTGTTTCTCTCGGGGGTGAGCCGGGTTTTATACCAAAAAGCCTCCCCTCTCCAGCGTGAAGCCTGGTAAGTCAGGATTTCGCATGGCAATGATTGTCACACGCCGCCGATGATGCCCTCAAGCTGTTAGCTGGTCATAAGATACCTCTTACCTCCTGACGTGATGTTCGTCCAGTTTATAATCCATTGGATTCCGGGCCTTAGAGGCATCCTAACGATCTGCGAGCTCGATATGAGCGTTGTTACTCAGTCCCTTTTCAATACAGAAGAGCAAACAAGAATCCCTCAGACCGCCTGCAAGTCCATGACATAACGAACTAGATGCTTGGAATCAAAGTGTAAATCAACAAGAATGATTGAAACCCCCAAAGCCCTGAAATCGACACCATCATCACCATCTTCTGCCGCGTATGATCCACTAAAAGGGTCGCAGGTGTAGGTTGGGTAACGTTAGATAGAAGTGGCTGACTGCTGTACAGAAGTTCAGCAGCCGTACTTGGGACAACATAGGCCCATTCTGCTACCACGCGAATCAAAGAGTATCTATTCCTCAAGCCAGTTAGTGCTGTGAATAAAGCGAAGAAGATGGCTGACTTTGAAGGCGCTCAGTTCAGGCAGGCTACCAATAAAGGATGCTCCCAGAAATCTACATCGGCGACTTGAGAGAGCACTGCAATTGAATACCAAGTGTACATTGGTTTCTTCCTGCAGAAGTCGCTGCATGGGAGGCCAAGTCTGCAGACGTGAGTTCCTATGGCGCAATGCCCTGTCATATCGCTGATGAGAGTTCTGAGTTTTGGCGTTCTCAAACTAATCACCGATCGCTTAAGGTCGATCGTAGGCCAAAGTTGTTTGGTAATGAGGCATCCTGTGTCAGTTTACCATCTGCGATTTATTTGATTAAGCATTTCTAGCTTTAGTTGCTGTTTTATGACAGCGACAGGCATGGCGGGTGGATCGCCACAAGAAAAGAGCAAAGAGTTTGTACCTCTCTTAGCGAGTTCGTCTGGAATGCAATTCTCTGGAATGCCACAGTGTTACGACACCCACATAAGATGGATGCTAAGACACTTGACCATCTCGTTAAGTCTTAGAGTTAATAGTGACTGAGTTCAGAGATTTGATCGCTGCCTGGCTATTGAAATAAGTGATGATATCTGTGCGAGACATTACATTGTTTCTCAACCAGGGCAGAGCTTCCTTAATCGCTATAGTTCCAGCCTAGAATGTCGAGGGTGAAATGCAGGCACGAGAGATCGCCAGGGCACTCGATCCTTTGCCATCGTCTCTAACTCATCAGGCTACTCTGTGCTACTTTTGGGCATAGACGAGTTTTTGAACTTCCTGCAACCACCTTGCCCTGGCTCTCCGAAGTGGTCGCCTTCCTGATTATATCGCATTCAAGGCTCGCCTCGGCAGTTGGAATGGTAGGGACATTCGTGCCATGTGACCAATCCATCGATGCATAGCTCCTTCCATTCCTTCCAAGAAGCAGCTGCTCAACATTGGGCTCTCCTTGTACTGCCGTGTTTCTCACGTAATTCCCATAACATCACCAAGAAATCTCGGCAACTTGTATTCGTGATCTTATCCTTTCTGTCGTTACCCAAATTTCATGCTTCTCTTGATGCTATCGATAAGAAGGCATACACAATATCGACGAATTGCACAGAACGTTACATTCAACGGCTATAACCTTGAAGTAATAAGAGACTTTGTCTACCTTGGCTCTGCTATAAACTTCTGCAACAACAACTCGGCAGAGATGAAACGCAATTTCTTTTTGCTCAGAAGGCAGCTGTACAGTGACTTGTCAAAAAAACTTTTGACTTGACCTAATCAATAAAACTGCCCATCAGTCCCTTAAGATGGCTAGGACATGTAGAGCGAATGAATGAACACCAATGCTCCGGCCCGCAAAGTCTTCGAATCGGAACGAAATCGCAGTAGAGGACGGCCTCGCTTTAAGTGGTGTGCACAAGTTGACGCCTTGGAGTGCAGCTACGGACCATGCTAGATAGAAAATCCCAGGCTCACCGGAACTGTAGCGCATTCTAAGTGAGTGTAAGCTGAGAGTTGTGAAAAATACTGAGAAGAAAACCGCTTGGCTTTGAAACCAAGTTTGGCCTGCCCGATGAAAGATCTTCTAAGCTATTTGAAACAGACCCAGTTTGACCAATCCTACGAGAAAGGTCAGAATTCGGGGAAGAGACCCGTGAATTCTTAAACTTCTTCACCTGCTTTAATCGGTCCCCACTAACATGTCGACTGCATTGAACAGGCGTTCTAGAAATAACTCTAACCTTAGACCTATCCACGTCAACCCTCATTCCAAGATCGGTACATACGACCTGGGATCTTCAAAGAGAAGATGACTTTCCCAATGTGCAACATTCCTCACCTCTATTGTGCTGCCACATCCAATCCATCTAACGAAAAGGAGAGGTGACAAGACGCAGCCTCAGGAGGGTCCTATACAATGATTTCACACCGAGCCCAGCATTTGCACAGCACTTGCTCGCTGAAGAATTGAAGCAAACCTTAGAGAAGACGTTAAAGCGGATAAATAGAGGTACACTGTTGTTAAAACTTCAAGGTGCCAACAAGAAATTGAGATTTGAAACATATGCCACCTGCGATGATCGTCTACGAGACCACCTTCGGTGACTGAAAAAATGATCCACATACGCCCTAGTGAACACTCACAAAAATGATCGAAAAAAATATTCCACATACGCCACAGTAACCTCTCTGGGACATGGTCGGAAATATGTTCCACATTCGCCACAGTGTACAACATTTTTGGTAACATTTGACATGGAAATTGTTTGCAATCACTCTCTTGGCTGAGCTTTGGTAGGGAGCATGCATCAGGATGGCCAAAGCTTGCTCGTCGATTGGAATATCAGCTCATTATCGAACGACAATGGTCAGAGCTGATGTGGGAGTACAGAACTGCAAGCAAACATCATGATTTCTGTGCGTTCTGCTTTGTTGCTTGTTCTCATTGAGGATTTTTGTTACCTTCAGGAGGAAAGGGCAGTTGATCCAGCTGATCGGTCGAAGACCATTAATTGGAAGCAAATCAAGATACTTGAAGAGTCCTGTCACTAGTACGATTATACGAAGAATAAAAATAATATTAGAAAACAAAACACACTGAATGAAATTAGATTTGCAAAGAATAACTAATTGAATTATTATAAAATGCGTGTTATTTGGACAATCTCTGTTAAGTATTTTTCCTTTGTGTTTGGATTGCTAACGAGTGCTTTCTAAACTGTTTTTCTAGCGTCCTGGAGACACTACACGGATCCAACAAGTCACAGCTCCAACCTATGCAACATGGCTCGTTTTTGCTGAAGAAATTTCATGAACGAGCTATTTCTTACTTCGGCGGTGTAAACCGAGATCGTGCGACTTTGTCGACGTTGGCTTTTCTTTCTGGTCGTCGACGCTTTGAAAACGAATGTTCATCAAATTAACACCGATTTGTGTCGAAAGTCATTGGGGAATGTCTTGATCAGAATCATTGAGCCTTGCAAGAACTTCAGTGGGTGACATTCGAATCATGGTAGATTCCATTTTTAACGGCATGATACAAGCAATATGTTGAAATTAGAATGTGATCGAAATCGAAATAGTGAATGGGCTTTATTTAAACCTACTTTTGAAAGCACAGAATGGATGGTCCTGTATTTATCGGCAATATGATCTCCCCGGTCTCTTGATTTTATCATTTTACAGACTATTTTCGATGAAAATGACGGCAGGTGTAACAACAGACTCATCTACTCTTGTAATGTTGATGCCTTTACTCGTGGAACACCAGCTTAGCGTCCAACAGAACATGCCTAGCTGGTACGTGCCTCTTTAAGTGAATACCTTGTCTTTTGCTGCATATCACGACAAATATGCTAAATGACTTGCGATCTAACTTATGCATATCTGTCCTCTAGTTTAGCCTTTCTTAACTGGAATCAGCGGGATTGGATTTAGGGGGAAAAAAGAGGCATACGTCATACAGATTCAAGAAGAGTAGTCGTACACAGTCCCGAAATACGTTGCCACAAAAAATATGTAATAAAAAAAATTACAAATAATCCACATACGCCTTAGTGAACCATTACAAGAATGTTCGAAGGAAAATGAGAAGTTCCCCGTTCCATCTTTGGTTCTGTTTGTATTGATGGCATCTGGAGAAGAATATTCAACCACGAACATGAGCGGGATGGATGAGGTGCATCCTTGAGTGCATTGACAACAATATTCTCCTTGTCTTCGCACTGGTGGGACAATAACATAAAGGACGTCTGAGAAAAATTACCTCAACTAGCTTGGCGTGTGTAACTGGAGGCACCTTGCTGGTGTGAAAATGTTGAAGAAAATCTAAATCTATCGAGTTGACGGCTAGCACAGCATTTGGTCTTGTCTCTAGGCACATTGTGGCGTATTTTCTGTTACCTTATGAAGTTTAACACGCTGAAGAATTAAAGGCACCAAGACAACATTTTGGTGCCTTTACTGAGGGAGCACCATTTTAGCGTCCAACAGAACAGGCCTAACTGTTGTGTACCTCTTTAAGAGAATACCTTGTCTTTTGCTGGATATCATTGGACACAATCTAAATGGCTTGCGCTCTAGCTTATTAATATCTAGCCTCGGCTTCTTTCTTTAACTGAACGAATTCTGCTAGGCTAATTATGATAGAGAAAGGGAGGTTGCATATGAGAAGAAAATGTATGTTGGCTTTAAGAGTCCACGCACTTGGTTCCGATGTAGTCGAGTTCATAAGTTGTCAATATCGAGCTAAGAAAGTAGCCTTTATGTAGCTGTTAAAGTGGTTAACCGTGAGCCTATGCTCAAAGGTACATACATCCACAATGAATCATTAGTCTAGGACCAACACTCGGCTCGGCTTTGGATATATGAAAAAATGATCCACATACGCCCTAGTAATCACGATCAAAAATGTTCGAAAAATAAAATGTTCCACATACGCCACAGTCACCCGCTCAGGTCCATGGTTGGAAATATTTTCCGCATTCAAGACAGTGTACGGAATTTTTGGTCACATTTGACATGGAAATTGTTTGCAATCACTCTCCTGGCATATCTTTAGTAGGGGGCATGCACCAGATCGTCAGGACGAACGCCTGCTCGACGATTGGAATAATAACTCCACATCCACAAAAAAGGAAATCCTACTAATTGCAACAACTGGAGAGGTCTATCCATGTTTAACGTCGCGCGAAATAAATAACTGAACTTCGTAATTTTTTTTTAATATATTCTCTTTATTATATATATTCTATTATAATTACGGTTTTAGTTCTTTATTTACTATTAATAATACGGCCGCTGTCTTAAGCAGGGCTGCACCGTACTATCCGGATGAGAGTTTACTATCAACTACCACTCAGATCGAATCGAATGCCCGAAGAAGGTTTTGTTATTTTTAATATTTCAACACGGTCCCCCAATTGACTTGATTGGGCTTACATTCTTCAAGAGGTCAGCCGAATGCATTGGTTTTATTCTCCCTATTTCTCAATAGGTTAACCGAATGCATTGGTTCACTTTCCTTGTTTACTCTTTCGGTCATCGTTACTTTTATGGGTCACATAAAAGTGATGACGATAAGAATTTATGGTGTGCAATTGAAGAATGCAAACACAAGCAAGTATGGTGACACATTGTATATTTTTATTTTTAAGAATTACGACCAATACTTAACTCCTCCTTCCTTAGAGAAAGTTTTCTCCTGGAAATTTTGATTTGAGGGTTTCGTTTGTTTTTTTCCTTGCTCTTCTGTTAAGCTATCAATTTTAATTTTAATTTTACCGGTACTTCTGACATTCTTGTACATTACGATTCCAATGATACTTATACCAATAATAATTATTAACATGGATGTACCAGAGATTAAATAGGTTTTTACTTTGTGGTATTGAACTAATTCTAGGTTATGTCTATTTTCAATTTCTTGTAGTTCCTTAAATTTTGTAAACACCGTATTGATGGTGGCATTTTCTTTCATTATTTCTTCATAATAGAATTGAAATGTATAATTAGTTTCTTTGTTCTTAATTATAGCGTCATTGATTTTAATATTACAATTCTGAATATTAACAATAAGATTTCCAGCAAAAGTTAAATTTCTAGAGTCACAATTATTTTGTACGGTTACATTTTTAGCGTTTTTAATAATATAAGTTCTTTCGTTCAGATTAATAATTTCAAAATTATTATTGATCCTCATTAAACAATTTTGCTTACTAATACAATCATTTCTCTCTTTTAATTCGTTAACATTAATTTTCTCCTCGTTATATTTATACTCTTTTCCTTCGTTTACAATTACAACAAAGGGTTCTAAGTCAACTTCTTGTTTTTCTCGATTTGGTATTGGTACGATTATTTTAATTGGACGTGTTATAATCTCTTCTGGTATTTTCAAAGCTATAATAATGGCATCATCTGTATATTTCATTACCACTGACTTAATATTTCTTAATTTGCTCCAATTCATATCTGTCATGATTAGTTCGTCCTTAGTGAGTAAGCTAGGGTGGGTTATTCCCATTTTCGCTGCAGCTATCGTGTCTAACAAATTATCAATTACTCTTTCTAACATCTGTAATCTAGTTAGTATTTCGGTTCGTTGTAGGCGTTTAAGTATCGTATTTTGTAACTGTTGGTTTTCATTCTGATAGCGTTCTATTTCTTCCCTATCTCTCAAAACTAAGTCTCTTATGTTTTTTATGTTTCCGTTTAATTGAGTATTAATTTTGATTTGCTTGTTTAGTTCCTGAATTGCATTCTGATTGTTAGTGTCAGTAGCTTTTATGTGTTCTTCTATTTCTTCCCTATCTGAGTTGTCCATAGTACCGAACAACCATTTCTGAGCCGTTCCTACTATATTTACGAGACCTCTTTTTGATCTTGTCTTATGAGGCATGATACTATGTATTTTTGTAAAAATTGTATTACATTCCTTTCTTATTTCTGAGTCTTGTCCTACAATTTCAAATTTTTTTTATTTCCTGTAAGGTGTCTATCAACATTTTTATTTTTACTATGTGGATGATGGTTTGGGTTTGGTTGATGATTTCTCCTTCACCCATGCTTATCGTTGTGAATCCGTTGTCACTTTCGATTGGTGTTATTACAAGTGCTGCTTGTACTAGGTTCATTGGTGTCATCAGGAGTAGCAGCATCAGTGTGAGTACCTACAAATTGTCTTGGTCGTTTAATATTTGATGTATGTACTCTATCTAGGTTTTTAAATCGAAAATTGGGTTCATTTTTGTGTCTCACATGTTTATAATTCTTTATATAACCAAATGATCTTCTTTCTATATAATCTTCCCTATCTTGGTTCCTTTTGTTTATAACCTTGGTTTTTTTCATTTTTAGCTTGGTTACTAATGCTTCTATATTTGTATGTTGAGCCTGTTCTGGTGACATACCTATCGTAGTATGATACCTTTTGTTATAGATTTGAAAAGCTCTAAACATTTTGGTATTTACTGATTCTGCCTGGTTCATGCTAAGTAGTATCTCAGCTATAGTACTATGTAAGCGTTCAACGTCTGCATTGCCTGTATGTGAGTTCGGTTTAGTGAAATGCACTTCGATATTTCGTTCCCTAAGAAATTCTCTGATGTATGTTGTATTAAACTCGTTATCCGTAATTATTTTATAGGGTGGACCTTCTCTAGTTAAATGTTCTGTGATAGCGTCTGTTTTGTGAATGTGATTTTTACTTTCAAGTCTGTATACATACCCTTTCTTTGTCAGCTTGTCAATCATTGTCAAAAAAATGTGTTTATGAAAATGGTAGATATCTATGTGAACTATTTCGTTAGGTTTACTAGGTGTTTCTGTTACTTTGAATTTCCCTTGAATAGGTTTCCTCTCGTATTTAGCCTTTTGACATACGTCGCAATTGTTTATAATTTGTGTAATTATCCTTGTAAGTTTAGGGTAGTAAATCTGTTGTTTTAACGTATTGTAGGTCTCTATGATTCCTGAGTGTTGACTTTCCCTGATATGGTATATGGAGACCTGTTTCCTAACTTCCTCCTCCGTCCTTAAGTCTCTAACTCTCCGTGTTAGTTTAATCAATTTAACCTTTCTATTTCCTGACTGCAAGTTCATGAGTAACCGTTGAATTTTGTTAAAGTCAGATTCTTGTACTTCAGAATAAATACCGCTAACTCCTGGGGCAATTTCTTTGAGTTGTTCTGTTATCGTCTCAATAGGGTCCGAGGCTCTGATATATAAAATTCTTTTACCATTTAGTGTTTCCACTTTTGGTTCTTTGTCATAACTCACAATAATTTGTTGTTTATATATATTGACAATACCTTCTTTAATAGGTATGTGATCAGATTGTCCTTCCGCTGTCGATTGACCCGTTCTGCTATCAGAAATTTGATTCACTTCATTGTTTTCTTTCTCAATTCTACTTAAAAAGTCGGCCACTCGATTTTCTTGACCTTTGAGATATTCAATATCGTAATCAAATTCTTGTAATTTAAGTAACCATCGTTGGTTGCGTTGTGAGAACTCTGCACCATTATATTTTTTATTCAAATATTTTATGGGGAGATGATCAGTTGTGATCTTGAATTTATTTCCCCACAGATAGGGTCTTAGTTTGGATACACTCCAGACAATGGCTAGAAATTCTTTATCGGTTACGGAATAATTTCTTTCATGCTCGTTCAGAGTCCTAGAGATATAGCAAACCGGTTGTTTGTCCTGTGTTAGGACAGATCCGATGGCAAAGTTACTGGCATCGGTGTATAAATGAAATGGTTTTTCGAATTCTGGAAATTTTAGGATTGGTTGTGTTATCAATTTGTTTCGGAGTGTTTCAAACGCATTCACGTATTCAGGATCACTAATATTTATTTTGGTGTCCTTTTTGAGATACCTAGTCATTGGATATGCAATTTTTGCATAATCCTGAATGAATTTCCTGTAGTAGCCAGAGGCTCCTAAAAAACTTCTAAGTTGTTTTTCTGTGTGGGGTAGTGGGAGGTTTCTGATTATACTGATCTTATTACCATTAGGCATTATTCCCTTTGGTGTTAATATGTGACCTAGGAATTCGGTTTCCTTCTTGAGGAATGAACATTTGCTAATTTGTAGTTTTAAATTATGTTTCTGCAAAACTCGAAGGATGTCTCTGAGGTTTTTCATATGTTCTTTTAGGGACGTGGAGAATATCAAAATGTCATCTAAATAAACGACACAAATTTTGTTTATATATTCTCTTAGTATGTGGTTCATTAGTCGCTGAAAAGTGGCTGGTGCATTTTTAAGTCCAAAAGGCATACGGACATACTCGTATAATCCTTGTGGAGTAATAAACGCAGTTTTCGCTATGTCAGCTGGGTGCATCAAAATTTGATGGTAACCTTTTGCTAAGTCAAGCGTCGAGAAATAGACCGCTTTTCCTAACTTATCGAAGAGGTTTTCTATATTTGGCAGAGGAAATCTGTCATCTTCAGTAATTTCATTTAAAGCCCTATAGTCAACACAAATGCGGTACTGTACTTGACCATCTTTGTCTGGCTTTTTAGCAACTACAACGATCGGAGAAGCATGTCTACTCATGCTTCTTCTTATGATACCTTGTTTTTCCATCTCTTTGATTTGCTTAGCTACTTCTTCTTCGTGTTTCTTTGGTAATCGGTAACTTTTTGCATGTAGTGGTTTGTCTTCTTTAAGGTGAATTTCATGTTTTATTTCCGAGGTATGAGTTAACATGTCGCCTTCCTTATATTGGATGTTTCTAAATTCGTCTAGCAGTGAGGTCAATGCTGTCGTTTCTTCGCGATTAAGGCTGCCGAAGTCAGGATTGCCTTCCTCTAGGTAGTTGCATGCCAACTCGTGTCCTCGTTCTATCTTTAGAATGGTCTGATTTTTTAAAGTTATAGTTCCTTTCTCAAAATCAATGGTTTCAATGATATTTTTAAGGACATCCATTCCTAGGAGTATCGTATAGTTTTTATTTTCTAAAGCCTGAGCGTAAGCTTTAATAAAAGTATTATCGCTGTAACCGAATTCTTTTGGTATTGGAAACTGAATTATTGCAGTATTCCTGATTACGCTACTATTAATGGTCTTTATCTCTAGCTGTCGGGTGTCTAGAATTTTATACGGTGTCATGTCGAGTTTACTAGTATTTATGATAGTCATAGCACTGCCAGTGTCTACTAAAATATAGTGTCGTTGGTTCTGAATTTCAGTGGCGACTGTCATTAATTGTCCGAGGCTCAGTTCAGAAAAACCGGCGGTTCTACTGAGTTAATGTCCTGACGGATCGGTTCCTGACTTGTTTGGATATTATTGGTATCCATTGGTTCTAGTCTATTCTGTCTATTCTGTATGGAGTGGTTCTGGAAAGGTCTCTGTGAAGTAGTGTGATTTTGGTAACGATACTCATTTTGTCTAAACCTTCCCGAATGATTTTGTCCACCAAAATTATTATTGTGACCATTATTGTAACTGGGTCGTCGTTCCTTGTCGGGGAGACTAAACCTATGATTTTTGTTTTGGTTATTGTAATTTGCCGTGGTTCTAACTATTTCACTATTCCTTAAATTTCCATTATCGTATCCTATGTAGGAGAATAAAATACTCTTTATTTCATGTAAATCATACAGATTCCTAATTTCTCTGGCTAAATTCCCTATTGTTAATTCTCGTATTTTGTTTATTATAATATTATAGTACAATAGTTTTTCTTGTTCCTGATTGTCACAGAATACTACATATGTATTTACTTTGCTTAAAAGGTATTCTAATTTATTGGTCAAATCATATATTGAACTCACTTTCATATTGCTGATTTCCTTCGTAAGATCGCTGCTGCTGATGACCGGTCGATAGTGTTGTTTAAATAACTCCTTCGCCTGTTCCCACGAAGTGACTCCATTGATGATCAGTAGGTCCATAGCTCGACCTTTGATTTTCACTTGTTGTATGATGTTCCAGGTGGCTTGGTAATCTCCAATAGTATTCCGAAGGTGGTTCTCTATCATTACGATGAAGTGCATTAGGGATTCGCTATCCCCATCGAATTCGGGTAAGTATTGAATTTCCCGTAACACGTTGCTCCCATGACTCGGCTGTGGTATTCTCGCCACTATAGCCATTATACTATTTAGGATATCCCGGTTGGATACCTCAGGGATGACGTTTGGATTTTCTGCCATATTTCCCGTTTCACTATTACTATATGCCAACAACTTCCACTACGGTTTTAGAAGGGTTTCACTATACACAATCTTTTCCCGTGTTTTTTTTTTTTTTCGTTCGTCGAAAATTGCGGTTAAGGAAATGCGAATTGAACTTTCTCAATGTGGATCAGGATAGTTGTACCTGATCCTACCGACTGCGCCAAATAAATAACTGAACTTCGTAATTTTTTTTTAATATATTCTCTTTATTATATATATTCTATTATAATTACGGTTTTAGTTCTTTATTTACTATTAATAATACGGCCGCTGTCTTAAGCAGGGCTGCACCGTACTATCCGGATGAGAGTTTACTATCAACTACCACTCAGATCGAATCGAATGCCCGAAGAAGGTTTTGTTATTTTTAATATTTCAACACGGTCCCCCAATTGACTTGATTGGGCTTACATTCTTCAAGAGGTCAGCCGAATGCATTGGTTTTATTCTCCCTATTTCTCAATAGGTTAACCGAATGCATTGGTTCACTTTCCTTGTTTACTCTTTCGGTCATCGTTACTTTTATGGGTCACATAAAAGTGATGACGATAAGAATTTATGGTGTGCAATTGAAGAATGCAAACACAAGCAAGTATGGTGACACATTGTATATTTTTATTTTTAAGAATTACGACCAATACTTAACTCGCGTAAGATCCCGGGTATCCCGGGTCGGACCACAGTTCTGCTTGAGGACTTCCGAGCCGTTTGAAATGAGCACCGATTTCGGCTAGAAGACGCGTTGTCGTGTGTCTGGCATGGCATCGACATCGTTGCGTGCTCCTAACATGCTATAGTGGAAGCATTCACGCAATTGAGGAAGAGCGTGAAGTCCTAGAAATCCAATGTAGAATCGTCCTTCACAAACGGTGCTAATTCGGCTTGTCAGAACAACTGGGCGATAAATCGGACTCGGAAGATAAGCAAAATAGCAAAGCTGACGCAAGAAAGTTTTGCCTTGATGACTGGAAGCAGCGTGCCAAGGAGTGTCAACGATGGAAAGAAGCTATTTCTTGGACTGGGACCCTCCTTGGGTCGTAGGCCTGCTAAGTCATAGGTGAACATCAATTAATTTCTTTGACTATAGACACCTGGATGCGATTTAAAATGATTCCATAAGGATCTTTATTTGACAATAACTCGGCCCACCTGAAGTTCACTTAACACATTTCATTCCTGTTCCGTCCCTGACACAAAAGGACCTCATTCACTGCATTCTTAAAGACACCATCAACTTCATTTGCAGCTTTCTCGGAAAAAATTATCCTCGATAGTCGATCCCTTTAAGAACATCCCCCTTCGGTAGAAACCCAAATCAACTTATTTCCGCTCACGTCCAAGAAGTCCATTCGACTTCGAGGACAACGGAGGACACACGGATTCCCATGCGACAGGCGGGAGTATTTATTGTCTTCGTCTTCCGGCTGCCCATCAGGACGGGTACTTTTAACTCCAATTACACTCGTATCTTCTGAAACCACCCACCCTGTGCCGCACCAAGGGCAACAAGGCGATTTGCAGTTGGTCAGTGCTGCAGCTTGTGTTTCCATGGAGTGCTCCGAGAAGAAATCTCCGTGACATGACACCCGGCGCAGCGCTCTGTAAAAATGGCAAAAATCAATTGATGGGCGGTGCTAGTGGTGGTGAATCGAAATCCAATTTAAGTTTTTGGCAGAATGCAATTTAATTTAATTGCCGCCGCCGCTTGCTGGTTCGTGCCGAAGCTGCACGATCTTAGGTCACGGCTGGGCGCACAGACACTGGGCATGGACTCGTTAATGAATTTAAGCGAGGGTATTGTGTGCAATTGATTTTTTGTGGTGCCATTTTAACGACGACGGCCAGTGGGTGACTGATGAGCAATGACAACCCATTAAGCAGCAAAGCCGGTTCCCGGAAATCGGTCCTCGTATTTAATTCACGAACAACAAAGCAGTGGCGGCCAATTAAAGCCATCATTTCTAATAGGGATTTACATCGATTGCCAGCGATTTTCAGCAAATCCCAGTTCGCATCTAACGCTGCCCGGCAACCGATTGCGCTCGCAAATGAGCATTTAAACAAACACCGGTCGCCCCTAATCCCGTAGATACCGTTTCATTCACTCGTGCACGAGTACGCATCGAGGAACCCTTTAATCCCGCATACACACCACCAAGCCAGGCTAATTGCCAGTAATCAACACTCACCGGCCCATGCGAAGGCTCCTCCGCTTAAAGACCCTAATCCGAGGGCTCTCCTTCTCCCTCCTTCCCCAGCAGGATATTGGAATAGTTGTAGCGGCAACAATTGAACGGAAGCCGCCTCGCCATGAACCCACTGCCAGTGTGGAACTGATAACACTCATCACGCTCCGGATGACCGCAGTTGATTTACCTCATGACCCTGTGTCGGCCCAAAAAAAAAACCCCCAACACCAACCCCCCGAGATGAATAATGATTCAAAAATATCAACTGATTGTATCTGATTATTTATTGCTTTCATTTTATTTTCTGTGCGTGCGTGGGAGTTTTTTTTTTTGTTTTTGTTTATTTACGAGCGGGAAATGAAAGTTTATCCAACATTTTGTGGGCACGGTCTGTTTAACTCGGTTACACGGCAAATTAATTAAAAGAGTGTTTGTTTGTTTTTTTTTTGTCTAAAAGGATAACTCTGTCAGTGGAAGACTAACGGTGTGGGAATGCAATTTTGTGGAAAATTAAAAAAAAATAATGATACGTTCGTCTGGTTGGAAGCATTGAAGCACGTGGAATGATGAATTTCGCTGATCCTTTGAGGGGTGGTAATTCACAAAACGCATGAGCTTGCAGCTGCAGGAGGAGCGATTGTTATTTGATGTTGTACATATTTCATTAACTCATCATGTGATCAAATAAGCGGAATTGTATTTATGATGAATGCATCAGTCGCTCGAGCAAAGTGGTGTTTCTCCTTGGCAACACAAAGCACTCATTGGGTGATGCCTTAGTCAGAAGTGGGTGGGAGTTTCGGAGAAGTCAATTCTGATCTTATATCTATTTGTTATTAATATTCTCATGAACCACTATCTCTCTGGTGAAGGAGCAAGACGCCATGACAAGCTTCGCCGAATAATAGTCAATATTCGGTTTCAGTCGATTACCAAGAGCTTTGGTCCCTAGTGGGGTTGGACATCTGCAGAGAATGTGAACGCAGGTTGCCCTTGCCCGTTTGTCAAGAAGAATGCGAGGGAATGAAGGAATTGTTCTCGGAGATTCTTATCTTGTTTTTATTCCTTTGTTGTGTGTTTGGAGCCCGCCCCGCCCATAGCTTAAGCAAGCCATTGGTATTTGATATCGACTGATTGACAATAATGCCATCTGTCCACATCCACATGTGTTCTTCTTCAAATGGCGCTACAGTTATGGATGGACATGCGGCTCAACCAATAAGCGTCTAACTGGGACGATGTTCGGCTAACTGCCTCCAACTTTGCATACCAAGTTACCTGAGGTCCTTCTTCACTTGCGTGCGCCATTGGTTTCGCGGACGTTCTCTATTGCATTATACAACTGGCAAGGGGTAGAAGACCCTTAGGACTGGAGTAGGTTGTAGATGGCTGGCTGGACTCATGTCGCTGTACAGAGCATACAGTTCGTGGATGAAAGCTCTTCTCCAAATGCCATCATCATGACCAAAGTTTGAGTGCAAGACTTTTCTCTTGACTGCATTGGACAGAGTGTAGGAGTAGATGATAAGTGGATTGGGGTCTTGTAACTCCTCCTTCCATTTACCGAAGACTTTAATCTTTTTCATGAGTACGTTCCGAAGATCCTTGCAATCGACGTCCTGACAAACGAGCAAGGTAAACGCGACTGAGTACAAGGTTGTAACGACTTTTGTTGACCTCTCCGGGTAGCGGTCCGAATGCAGACGACGTACCTAAAGAGTGCGATAACCTCTTAAACCCAATGGTGGTAGACTTATAACCTACTTCTACAAGAGTTCGGATGGTTTCAAGCCATCCGACCAAGGGTGGTGGCTGGATTCTTAAGACTTACTGCTACGTATTGTGGAATGCGATCAACCAGCACCGTACGAGATGAAGAAATGTCACCCGAACAAGGGTAACATTTGATTGGGATTGCAGGAGCGAAGTTGGAAACTAGGAGGTCCTCCTAAAAAGATTTCACTCGAATTCGGATAATTGGTTGTCCACGAGGGAGATGCATCACATCTTCAACTCTCCGGCGTATGACATAGTTTTTCAATCACTTACTTAACATGGAAGGGTTTCAAAAATATCAAGTGTCCTCCATCATCTCCAATTCCGGCAGTTTGCCGAGTCCATGAAGACGTTCGTCCCAGCATCCGGATTGGGCTGGAGTTGTTTGAAAAAGCTACACAAAATTTGACAAAGCCATTGTGCTTCATTTGAGGCAACTTGTGCTAAAAGAACAAACACGAATTTTGGAAGACCTTTCATGTCGAAATCGATCTCAACTCGACGAGCTTTCGATGGATTCTAAGTCCAGTCCAGACAGGCTACAGGAACAGTCGTAGGTTGTGACTTAAATGATGGGCAATGTCGTTTCAGAAGGTTTATTGAGAGCGACATGAGAGCTTTTCCTATATTCGCTCATAAAACTGCAATGTTTAGCGCGTGATTCATTTAGACTTGCTTTGCAAAACGGCGATGCCGGCTATGCAAATGGTCCTGTTTGAAGGTTTTTTCTACATGGAGTCACATTGGTGTTGTTTGACAAATAATCATTCACAATCTCAGCAACGTCTTCAGCTGCAACATAAGGAGCATCATCGACCTGCCAAGTCCGTTATTGACTTCACACATTACTTTACTTTAATTTGAGTTGGATGATACTAGACCGAATAGACCACACGGAGTGCGGTAAGCCAGCTTGCAAGCTAGCATTACTCGCCTATTTAGACAAATCCTGGTTGGTAGCAATGTTTCAAAATTGTATTCAGAAAGGGCATTTTGTACACAAAATTATATCAAACAAGTAAAAGTCTGGCCTCTTCTGGAAAAAAAAAGAGACTCTCTACGCGTCACCAAGATGCTCAAGACTACAGAGGTATAAGTTTCCTGAATATTGCAAGCAACGTCTCCTCAGCCATATTCTGGAACCGCCTGAAACCATACGTCAGGCCAGAGAAATCCACTATGGACATTATAGCAGATTTTGGCAAAGAACCAGGAGTTGAAGTCGCAACTATTTTTCAACTGTGAAAAGGATTCCACAAGGCAACGCACTGTCATGCGATTTTCTAATCACCATTCTCGAGAAGATCGGGCGTAATTCAGACGTCAACACTAGAGGAAGGCTCTCCCACAAGTGCAGCTGCATATTTCGACGTTTTTGACAGTATCGGATAAACACTGCGGGTTTTCAGTGGGGATTTTGTGAGCATCGAGAAGGAAGCAGCTAGAATGGGCTTTTGCAGTGAATTAGGTAAGAAAGTGTGTGCTGTCTACAAAAAGGTCCACTACGCACACCAAGTTGGCTAAGTTCCTTCTTCGCTCGTGTTCCCCATCGGTTTCGTGGACGTCCCATTGGAACGGAGTCGAAGATTCTTCACTCAGTTTTGGACAAAGCTTCAATAAGGGATTTAACTTCGATGTAGTGAACGACTTTGTCTACCTAGGCTCGGAAAAGAATGCAATCAATGACATTCACAGCCGTTGAGAAAACGAGGGATATCCCTTGTCAATGGCTTTAGGCATGGGAGTCCATTGAGGAATTAAGCCCTCTCTCGAAGAATCAAGGAATCCCTATATAAGATCTGGAAACCTCCAGTCCTGCTTTATTGCGCAGAGACATGGTCACTAACCGAAGCGGGCGAGGAGATTCTTGGTCACTTTGAGAGGAAAGTCGTTAGTATAATTTTTGGTCCCGTATGTGTTGATGGTTGCGTTTGGAGAAGGAACTGGATGTACAGGGATATGGATCTCGTCAGACGAGCTGGGTCCTTCTGAGCGAATGGACACCAATGCTCTGTCTGGACTCCAACACGGAAGGAAAGCGAGATAAATGAAGACAACGAGTCCGGTGGCTTACACAGGTGGAAAGGGACTAAATCAGCTGAACGTGCCTAGCTGGAAGTAACTAGTACAAGACTAGCTGAATGGAGAGGTATATCGGCTGAAGCCCAGGTCCACCCCAGACTGTAACGCCAGGCAAGAAAGAAGAAGGAAATCTGTAACGCTGTTCTTTCAGGGCATAATGGTTCCACAATCCAAATTAGAAAAAAAATGTGTGTTAATGAATCACATGTCTTACTTCTTCCAGGAGAATGGCCAAGGCCGAAGAGCAGCTGTGGCCAGCACGAAAGACTGATTGTTGGGCGTACAACATATTGTTGGCAGATAGGTAAGCCTAATCTGTTTGGCTTTGATTTTTTCTAAAACCTTGCACAACCATGGCAAGATGCTGATTGGTCTGAAATCAGTAGGAGATTCCGGACAGGGATTTACATTTTTGCAATTTTCCACGGCTGAAGAAAAGTTGATGTTGTAATACACCAGTTAATAATGTGGGTGGCATTACCGGCAGTTATGCATTCCTTTATCAACTTGAATTCATCAGTGGACCATGGAAAATGTCCTAATCCTTACGCGTGTCACTCTATCAAAAAATGTCAAGCTCCAAGAAAAGCAGCAGCGATTCCCGACAGCGAGCCAATTCAAAAACCTCAAATACTCAATACATCAAGCTTAACAATTGAATTTAGGCCAAGGCAAAGCTTATTTCGCTTCGAAATCCTTTGAAATCATCGACCTAAGCTCCCATTCCGGGACCCATTACCACTTAGAGCGTTTGAAAGACTAACACAAGACGAAGGCACCCACTTCAATTGAATTTCCCAAACGTGATTGTTGAAGAAAAACCAAGCCAGAACGCTGCATCGAGAGTACCTCAGACCCCGAGTACAATGGGATCCACTTTGCATATGAAAATCAGTCAAAATTTGATTTTTAAACAAGCCTCCTTCAGCATCCACTCAACTTCGTTTGTGTTTCTTTGTGTTTCACAGGAAAAACATTTTCATTTACCGCATAAATTTAACGAAGTATCTCCTCGCTCTCAATGTTCATCTGTCATGCCACCACGAAATATTACAAATGGATTCCATGCATCGTCGACAAATCTCACCGTCAACACTCCTCCTCCTCCTCAGCCCACCCCTTCTCATCAGGACGACGCGACAAAGGGCCAAAAGTGGGCCACCAGATGAAAATCCTACCCTTTTGTAATATTATCATCACCTAATGCTGCCAGCCAAACCGACGCCACCGTGCCACCCCCGTGGGGCCGTGGGACTCAACCACAGCAAGGATGTTCGCAGATGTGTTTGACTGAGGAAAAAAAAAGCAATTTCTTCTTTGACGTTTTGACAGAGAAAAATGCTCTCTCATCCACAAAAGTTATGCCTCAACTTCGGGCGGAATCATTTCCCAAACACAACACGAGATGAGGGTACACGCAGGACCTTCCGCGGGGAGGCGCTGACTTTCATTTTCACACTGAATGTCAAGGATACGCTACGCTTCGGTCGCCAGTGTGCCAAAGCGGAACCCTACAAGTGCATGTGCGAACGGATCGCTTGATGTACTCGCGTCTGGGGTGTTCCCACACAAAAGGTTGTCAATTTATTTAATAGATACGCACACACGCATACGTCCCATGCAAATAAGTGTCAGTTGAGTTGGAAAGAACCGAACAAAATTGACAGACGCTGGCGGAGGGCATCGAGGAGCCACAACCATTTGCGAGACGAGATAAATTGCTGGTATCTAGATGAAATTGAAATTTTTATCTGTCTGCTGGTTGTTGGCTGTTGGTTGTTCCATAATGGCACCGGGGGTGGACTGGTTAATAAATGACGTAATTTCGAGTCGGAATTTATTTTTGGCACAACCCCTTGCGACGGTGATTGGGGGCGGCCAGTTGAACGCTTTGTGTCGACGAACGATGTCCATGCAAAAGGGTTGATTGAGCGGATGGCCATGGACATGGGACGTATGGCTGATGTGGGGACAGTTTCCTTCGTCCCCGGGGGCAGAGAGAGTGGAAGAGTGACAGAGAGGTATTTTATCGCTTATTCGAATGACTTCGCTGAGGAACTTGACCTCCGCTTGGTTGGAAGACGACATAATCCCCAGAAGAGTGTAGACCGATTTCTAAGAATGTGGCTTTGAAGCTTAAGTTCATTAAAGTCATCGTTCTCTCAATTTCTGGACGGTGGTGTAGGCGGGGGATGAGTATGTAAGATTTCGTAATGGCATACCACAAGGTGGGGGCCTGTCCCCTATACTCTTAGGTTTTGTTGAAAAGGAATTTTGTGAACGGGACTACTTCCGTTTATTAAACTGTCTCATGGAAGGGGGAAGGGGCGGGGGGCGGTTAGGCAAGGTCTAGTCGATGGCATACCACAGGGTGGGGCCAAGCTCTTTAGGGTTTTTGAGAGACTTTTTCGGATGGTAGGGTAATTGAGAAATTGGTGAAAGCAAAACTTCGTGATGGAGTACCACTAGGGGGAGCCATGTCTCCTGAATGGATTCTCCACTGAATGTGAATGACAATTGAGGTCGAACAAACTTTGGTGCAACTTTTCGGACCAGAGTTGTATTGAGAAGGCGGCCTCCTCACAGCTTCAAACTTCTCATGAACTGAATTCCATGAGAAGACACCTTAAATCTGAGAAGGACCGTTGACAGACCTCCATTCGGCTGGCGCTACCACCAGAAATGGAGTTCAAAGAGAAAACTGTCTAGACATCCAGAGAGTCGTTCCTACTAAGTGAAATGGTGGGAAAGCGAGGAGGTGGGTCCCAAAAGCTCGGAGATCCTTGAGTATTTTTATTTTGAGTAGCCTATGTCCTAATTCAAGAAATAAGATGTCTGTCCACCGAGTTCCATCCAAATCCGAACCACGGTTTAGCAGCTAGACGTCAACAAACATGCAATCATCCAGACATTTAAACATTCTATTTTACAATGTTCGCAGGTTCTATTACTGTACACGTAAAGTGGGAGGCTTATTTGAGTCATTAGACTATCAAGAGCCCTCATGAAGCTACAGAATTTCTGTGACGTAATTTCGAGTCGGAATTTATTTTTGGCACAACCCCTTGCGACGGTGATTGGGGGCGGCCAGTTGAACGCTTTGTGTCGACGAACGATGTCCATGCAAAAGGGTTGATTGAGCGGATGGCCATGGACATGGGACGTATGGCTGATGTGGGGACAGTTTCCTTCGTCCCCGGGGGCTGGGAGAGTGGGAGAGTGACAGAGAGGTATTTTATCGCTTATTCGAATGACTTCGCTGAGGAACTTGACCTCCGCTTGGTTGGAAGACGACATAATCCCCAGAAGAGTGTAGACCGATTTCTAAGAATGTGGCTTTGAAGCTTAAGTTCATTAAAGTCATCGTTCTCTCAATTTCTGGACGGTGGTGTAGGCGGGGGATGGGGTATGTAAGATTTCGTAATGGCATACCACAAGGTGGAGGCCTGTCCCCTATACTCTTAGGTTTTGTTGAAAAGGAATTTTGTGAACGGGACTACTACCGTTTATTGAGCAGTCGGGAGGGAAATGTTTGCATGGTCTAGTCGATGGCATACCACAGGGTGAGGCCAAGCTCTTTAGGGTTTTGGATATACTTTTTCGGATGGTAGGGTAATTGAGAAATTGGTGAAAGCAAAACTTCGTGATGGAGTACCACTAGGGGGAGCCATGTCTCCTGTGGAATTGCAATGAAAACTGAATGGATTCTCCACTGAATGTGAATGACAATTGAGGTCCAACAAACTTTGGTGCAACTTTTCGGACCAGAGTTGTATTGAGAAGGCGGCCTTCTCACAGCTTCAAACTTCTCATGAACTGAATTCCATGAGAAGACACCTTAGCTAAAATCTGAGAACGACCGTTGACAGACCTCCATTCGCCTGGCGCTACCACCAGAAATGGAGTTCAAAGAGAAAACTGTCTAGACATCCAGAGAGTCGTTCCTACTAAGTGAAATGGTGGGAAAGCGAGGAGGTGGGTCCCAAAAGCTCGGAGATCCTTGAGTATTTTTATTTTGAGTAGCCTATGTCCTAATTCAAGAAATAAGATATCTGTCCACCGAGTTCCATCCAAATCTGAACCACGGTTTAGCAGCTAGACGTCAACAAACATGCAAACATCCACGCATTTAAACTTTCTATTTTACAATGTTCGCAAGTTCTATTACTGTACACGTAAAGTGGGAGGCTTATTTGAGTCATTAGACTATCAAGAGCCCTTATGAATCTACAGAACTTCTGTAACCTTGTTCATCTCGGTAATCCTTGACGGTTCTATGTTCGTGAATTCATCAAAGGATGGAAGAAGAACCGCGATTAACAAGCGGTGTTCATGCCTTAAACAGTGATCGTGACCCTTGCGTTATAGTTGATCATGATACAAGCAGAGGACGTAATGATGCCAAGGTTGAACCGATATTTCCTTTATTTGCTTCAGTGCCTCATTCATGGGAGTTTCGTAATTAATTTAATCTCTTCCGGAATCAGTTGGGTGAACCTCATGATTTGACTTCTTTGATGGAACACCCCAGGGCGGTGTTACCTTTCCCCTGTTCGTACTACAGTCGTATAAAAAAAAAACTCTGAAAAAGGAGGGGAGTAAAGAATGTGCTCATGTGACTGAAAACTAGTCGAGAAGTATGAATGGTTGGACAACGTGCTGCGCCCTAGGTAACAACACGGGCAAGATGGAAACGATGTCTAAATGGTTAGTAAACTTTCCCTGTGATCTAGATCCAGAAGCATTTTTTTGACAAGACCCTTGGAGAGCATAAAGCAAACAGACTCAGAGACTGAGCTATGGGACGCAGGAACCCCGTGGTTTTGGCACCGAGAAAGTAGTCAATCAATGTGCAACAGACCACATTTAAAGGCTAGACCATACCTCCACGGCTTGAAGATCAAGTACAGACCTGCAGTACTTTGAGAACCTGAATAATTCCATAGCCTGCAGAGTGCAGTAGAATGCTACCATTTTAGGGATCAAAGTAGTGGCTTGGACTTTGTTAAGCCCGGACACAGCCATTTTTCGGCAGTCAAGCCGAAGTCTAAGCTATATCTAAGCTATAGCGAGTCAAAGACCGACTGGTCCCATTAATAGAGAGGCATTTATGTCATCCCACACGTTCAATGAAACGACACAACCGATGTTCAGTTCAGCACAATCGCATCGTAAGACGCAGTGACTGCAACCGACACTGTCATCATTGTCGGAGCCTTCGATGACATGGTCCCCGTCCAAACATCCAGTATGGAGGCGACGAAGACCAAGGCCATCACCCACTGAACTAGAGACATTAGAGGCACCGGAATAAGTTTAGAGTAAGGCCAGACTTAAATCCCTTTCAGATTGTAGCCCAATCTAAGCAACAGAGGGCTTAACTTAATAGCAGGGCAAATCAACAAACATGAAAGTGGACGAACTGCCAAGGTAAAGCTGGAAGGCCAGTTTAAGCTAGCCAAATGCAACACACTTCGTCAAGGAATTGGAGGACTTGGAAGATTGACAGACGAAGAGGGAGCTACTTAGACGCCTACTACTTTAACAACCCGGCCGAACAAAGCAGTATTATAGTCAGTCATCTGCAATGATTTATTAAAAGCGTCAACTGGCTTGCGTTAAGGGTTTGGTGAATTGCTGGATGAACTGCAGATCATGCTCCGCCTGCAACCGCATCGTACCACCGCACAATTTGCAAAGTTACCGTCTGAGTTCCGCCGCAAAAACATCTTATCGACACTATCACGCCAGCAAACAACTTGTTTGCCCAGACCCAACAATGGTCCCAGCCACACAGTCTCACTTACAATTAAACCGCAGTTCACCGGATGCGTCACAGCCACACGCACACCCGATGAATCATATACTTAGCCATTGATGATTGTCTGTTTCATTATTTGAAAAGGATACATCCTCAGTGAGCCGGATTTGTCGCCAATTACCAGCAGTCTCTGTACTGGGTCGAACGCTAGGGCCGTCGGTGAATGTGGAAACCCATGTCGAAATGTCTGAAACGAGAAATAAGAGCAAACATTAGAAACGCACGCACTGCACTGAACTCGTATTCGATTCAATTCTAATCTAAATCAAACATATGATGAATGGTGAAGGGTGTGTGTGGGGGGGGGGGGGGGAGGGGATGGGAAAATCCTCTTTGGATGCAAATCATATGCACAAGCACGCATCGTTGGATGTTCGCTGGATGTGATTTACGGCAGATAACGCACGTAAACGAGATCAACTTCCGAACGAGATTGTGTGCACAGACAAGAGGAGCGGGGGGGCTTAGGCGAAGGTGCGCTGATTAATCATATCTGCAGAGTCCTTGAGGTAATTACAAGACGAACGAGGACGTTTACGACTCGAGCACACAAAAAGCAGCAACCGTTGCCGTTCAAGGATAACGATTGGTGTCATTTTAGCCGAGGACGGCCTCTTTCAAATTTTTAATGTCACGCCTTTGCCAACCACAACCGCCATCTCCCCTCCCATCCCTCCGCCCGGCGGCAGTCATTTGGAACCGTGCGCTGTCATTAGGGGGTTGATAATGAATCCGTGAATGCAGGCCCGTTGCTTTGTGCAAATCGCCTACGAGCATGCAAATTTAATGGCGCCCGCTTTTCTTCGAGGCATATTCATGCAAGCACCCGGTCTGCCTTCGATTTGGTGGCACACCTCGACTCGACGGGGGATTGGGTGAACGGCGGGGTGGCTTGGTAGTCAGCCGGCGAGTGGCAGTTGGCCAGTTGGCAGAGCGCACTGCGAATGGCTGGGGTTTCATTGATTCGTCGAGTGGGTGGGAAACCATTTTCTTCCATGAAAGTAGCCTCTGTGTACTGGCGCCATTGCCAATGAGTTCAGTGAGGTGATTGTCATTGGAAATGTGGGCCCGACTTGTCATGGATTCCCGGAAGAACCTTAACGAGATTGCTCCTAGGTGGATGAAGATCTCGTACTCTAACGAGGAGAGTGGTTAAGGGATGGTGGCTGAGTCTTAAATAGAACAAGCTTGGTCCAATAGTGATCAACGACGTGGAGCCACTCCAGTATTTGGCAAGAATCTTCTTCTCATGGGTGGTATCATCATCTTGAGTGCCTTCTGTTGAATGTGCAGACAGCATAGGGAGGTGGTGACAATTTTTGTCTTTTTCTTCAAAATAGGCGTCAATCGGAGATACCCTCGTCATCGGCGCATCGACGAATTTCTTTCCAGTAAGCAATCTTTGGAGCTGTGAACAGAAAGAAGGGGGAGAAAGCAGAAGGGTAGGTGCGGAAGCAATTCTAAGCTCAGTCTAGGCACCCACTTTGCACATAGCTTTCGCGTGTCCAAAAATATAGTCGAACTTCGATAACTCGAATGAAATTGATTGGCAATAGCGCCAAGACTGAGATTTACATGTAATTTGACTTCGATAGCTCGAACTTCGATTACTCGAGTGTCTTGGTAACTGAAACAAATTATTTGGCGTCACCTTCGATGAGTCGAAGAGTACTTCCCGAATTCTTTGTATTCCACAAGGAATCGCTTTCGGGGCACTGCGTTTGTATGCATTTTCCTTTGACGTAGAATAAACGAAATTGTGATTTCGGAGAATATTCTGGGCGGGGGGAAGAAGCTGAAAGTCCAAGGTTTTTCAGAAATCTCAAACGAAGGACATGGGGGAAAAATTCGGCTGCAGAAGGACTATGAAGTTTGAAAAAATACCAGAAATGTACAAGCTGTTATGTATGATGACTTTCTGCAGGTGGATGGCGACATTGTCACTTAGGAGTTTAATACAGATTTTCTGAATATTGAAGGAGCATTCACCGAGGCAATTAAAAATGCACTCGTAAAAAACAAAGTTAGCAATCCGTCACGTCGGTGATAGCTAATCTGCTCAGTAAAAGAATAATTAGTGCAACTTTAGGTGACTCAACTGTCAAAGTCATAGCCTCAAGGGGCAGCCCACAGGGTGGGGCCATTTCCCCCCCTGCCACCATCAATGACATTCTTGAGAAACTGAAATGCTCGAGAACCAAGGCAATCGCTTTAGCCGATGACGTGGATAGAATTGCCCCGAACCTCAGTGAGTTAGTCGACCACGCAATTACCACCCTCCTCAAATGTGCAAAATCTTACGGTCTTGGTATTAAAACACTAAGAACAGAATTGGTCCTCTTCACCAACAAAAGAGTCATTCCGCCTTTCAATCTTCCCAAAATTGAGGGTACAACCCTCACTCTAAGGGAAACC
The DNA here is from genome assembly GCA_964034865.1 of Eristalis intricaria. Taxonomy (NCBI): domain Eukaryota; kingdom Metazoa; phylum Arthropoda; class Insecta; order Diptera; family Syrphidae; genus Eristalis; species Eristalis intricaria. Next base: position 48,805,394 of record OZ035876.1, read on the forward strand.
GCGAAGTATCTTGGTCTTATCCTAGACAGGAAACTTTATTGGAAACGAAATACAGAAGAGAGAGAGAAAGAGAGAGAGAGAGAGAGAGAGAGCGAGAGAGAGGGAGCCAGAGAGAGAGAGAGAGAGATGGAGCCAGAGAGAGAGAGATAGAGAGAGAGAGAGAGAGAGAGGGAGCCAGAGAGAGAGAGAGAGATAGTGAGAGAGGGAGCCAGAGAGAGAGAGAGAGAGAGAGCGAGAGAGAGGGAGCCAGAGAGAGGGAGCCAGAGAGAGAGAGAGAGAGAAATACTAAAGAAAGTGGCCTGTGCCTTATACCTGTGTTAACATGATATTTGGTAAGAAATGGGGTCCGAATCCCAAAACGATTCTGTGGGTGTAAACAGCCATTTTGAGGTCGATACTGATATGTGGCGGTGTAGTTTGGTGGCAAACTTGCCTGAAAAGTTCCAACTTAAGCATACAGAGACGCGCATGCCTGGGCGTGACAGGGGCAATCTCCACCACCCCGACAGCGGATTAAGAGGTGTTACTGGATCTTCTTCCACTTGACCTTATGGCTTCCTTAGCAGCAGTCATCTGTGTATCTCTACTCACATTATGTGTATTTCTATACACAGATGACTGTTGTGAAGAGAGCCATAAGGTCAAGTGGAAGACGATCCAGTAGCACCTCTTAATCCGCTATGGGGAGCCATAAGGATCATCCCATCCAAAAACTGGCACCCCAGCCTCTGTGCGCACGCGTGTAGTCTAGATAGACTTCACGTAGAACAAGTAGAAAGCGATTACTCTCTCCCCACCCTTGACTTTGAAATACCCCTTTACAAGCATTTCCCTAGAAGGGAGGAGTGGAGCTCATATGAACCCATCATTGACTCGACTTCCATCCATGTCCATACGGATGGGTTATAATAATAATATAATATGGGTGGCGCAACAGTCCGAGGCGGTCCTGGGCCTAGCTTCTCAGCAACCACTCGTGTTGTGCGGGCCATTATTCTTTCACGAGTGGAAGGGATCTACAATTTAACAATTTTAAGTTGAGAAGCTTTTTCTAGACAGGAATACTCTTTGAGCATTGTCAGTGACTCGAAAGAGGTGGAGCCGTGAAATATGAAAGGTAGGAGTAGCAGTCGACGCACTTACCCACTACGCCATGGCGACCCACGGGTTACAGATGGAAAAAACAGGCACAGGCGCGGGCATCTTCTCCGAATTGTTAAACATGCACTGCTCTATCAGATTAGCTGTCTAAGGCAATGTTTTTCAAGCGGAGGTGCTTTCGGCAGTGGTTGCAGAGGAGAGTGGTTAACGGGTGGTTGCTCAGCCTTTACATAGAACAAGCTTGGTAAAATAGTGATCAACGGCGTGGAACCACTAAAGTATTTGGTAAGAATTTTCTTCTCATACGTGGTGTCGTCATCTTGAGGAGATGCTTGCAGTCAAAGAAGCGGCCAATGGTTGGAAATACCACCAGTTGATAGTACCTTCCTAATTGACAGTCAAGCGGTCATAAAAGCAATTTCGTCTGTAGAAATCAACTCCAAGCTAGTCGCAAGCTGTCGCGAAGAGCTCAAGGTTCTTGGCACACTGCATTCGATCACTCTGTGCTGGGTCCCAGGTCAGACGAACTTGCCAGGAAAGGGGCCGAATCTGTCCCATCCCAGGCAATCCCACGGCTTTCTGCAACGCTCTCTGACAACAAGAGAAAGGTGGACAGTAAAATCATGGAGTTAGCTAATGAAAGGTGCTGGTCCTACATGTGGGAAAGGAGCTCCGCCCACATGTGAGACCACTCGTACGATATGGCCTAGGTTTAACAATGCCAAAACCGATAATCTCCTCCAATGCAGCAGAAAATTGCTGGGGATTGTGGTCGGAGCTATTACCGGCCATAACTATCTGAGATACCACCAACATAAAATGACACCATTTGCAGACTCTCTGGGGACGAAGAAGGGATTGGGGATACATCCCACTACCTTTGTCAATGGGTCAGTCTATGCAAACTGAAACAGAGGACCCTGGGAGAATTTTTGCTTCCATGACCTCCATGATGTATCAGATATCTCACTAAAATCTCTTTGCAGGTAGGAGGACAACAACTAACAACACCTTGCAGACATGAGTAACCAGCACAACAGCTACGAGTAAGACGACAAGAAGGCTTACCCCATGGGCATCACAATGGGTTCCAAAAGGACCTCAATGTAGCCCCACAGCGTACCTAACCTAACCTTTCCACAGATGAAGATATCGTCGAAATATTTAGATGTGAATCTGAATCCAGTGATGTACTATTACCGATTTGGCGATAATCGAGGATGATTTTATTCAACCTTCAAATTCATTATTCATTTTGAAACAACAAACGATTCTGTGTACCTATCTACAATGGTTTAAGTTCCAGTGACGATGTAAAAAAAAAAAAACAAAATAAAAATCAGCTCTTCAGTCATGTGTAACAGACTATTTTAAATTATAATTGTGCTCCTCTTCGATTTATCTTATATCGCAGATACATAAATATTTATATCAATTTTGTATTTTACTTCATAACTCGAATTCTTGATAACTCGAATTTTTCTTTGTGCCAAGTGGTGGTTCGAGTTTCGAAATTCGACTGTATGTCCAAAACATTCCTTCGCCTTTATCTGGATCAACTTCACTTTAAGGTCTCCCAGGCTTTTGGAAGTCCACCGCGTTCATCGTCTTTGGTGCTCATATGGTCTGTATGGTGTTTAGCAAAACACGATGTTCGATATTCATCGATGTTGGCAAAAAAATCGATGTTGAGCGACCAAATATCGATGTTGAAGTTCGTAAAATGTCGCATAAACGCTGTTAAGCACAAAACATCGGCCTTCCATGTTAGTAAAAGATAACCTACTATTAATTGTAGACTTTGGATAAGTTTCTGGAATTTCATCATAATGACGTAGGCATTTCGTAGAAGGAACACTGATCCGTTCTTGGAATTGGTTCATGGAATGTTTCAACTTGAGTCTGGTCTGAACAAAATTTGATTTTCCGAGTATATAGAAAGCTTTGAGTTTCTTGGTATTTTATGTCTTCTTTCATTCTCAGTTGATGTGAAGTGTGCGGTAACGAACTATGATTGCACAGTGGAGGTCAGAGAATTGCCACACAGTCCTTTAATTTAAGTAAGTGTCTTAAAAAACGGTCGTGGAAATAAGCCTCTATCATTCTCGAAAAAATGTCTTGTGGAATGAATGGAAATTTAATCGCTTCTTTTTTCATTTCATTTTTCATTTCATTTATTTATTTTTAATATCTATCGCTGTACTTCAAGAATCATATGTTCTTTTACTAGTACAGGAACATTATAACATAACATATTATTTTGTGTGACATGATTGAGATTAGTGATTTCAAGTTCAACTTCAATTATAATTTAAGAGTGTAGATTTCTGATATTAAAATTTAATGTTATTAGAATACATATGTGTCGAGAAAGCGTTAAGACTGAAGTTACTAGGAATTATTTCAGTTCGAGCGGGAGAAATATGAGAAACAAGCGTTACAAAATTGTCTGTACTTGGTCTTAGACCGTACCTGTGAAGGTAGGTGATTCCATAAATGAACAGCATGAATGAAAAAGTGCCTACGTGACATTAAACAGGTATGATTGGAGGGTTTCAAGGTAATATTACGACTTGATCGACAGAAGGTGATCTTTTCATATAAATATTTTGGCTGTTTCTTGTGAGTAATTTTGAAGAGCAATAAGCACGACCGGTAGCATAAGAATGCGTCCAGTTCGCATCCTAGGAGAATGCGACGTTGTTCCGAGACGTGATCAAATCTGCGAAGGTTAAAAACATACTTCTTCTTCGCCTTATGTCTGGCATCCACAGATGCAGTAGGTTAATCCACGCTACACTATAAAAATGGTCAAACATGGTGGCGGGCGGCATTATGGCATGGGCTGCAATCTCAGGGCGTGGTGTACCTCCCATTGTGAAAATCGATGGCTGAATGGATCAGCATCACTATAAACGAATATTGGAAGATCACACAGAACCGTTCGTTGATGGCAATTTGCCACTGGCGTGGACTTTTATGCACATTAACGATGCCAAACACACTTCAAGGCTTGTAAGAAGCTGGATTAAGAGCCAAAAACATATGGTTTTACCTTAACTTTTACCAAGTCCTGGCCTGAAGCCAATTCAGAATCTTTGTAGAATCCTTTATTGGGTTGAAGAAACCCAAACATTTAGAAGAGCTTTGGGTCTTTACTAGGAAAGCTGACATTCCATTCCAAACCACAGATGTCAGACGTCGACTGCGGGCAGTTTTACGACAAAAGGGATACGCAACCTAATATGAAACATTCTGGAATATTATTTTGCAAAAAGAAAATTCTTTTCTGTAGGTGTGCTAATTCTGTGACGCTGCTCATAATAGACATAATATATACAATATGGTTGGAGCGACAGTCCGAGACGGACCTTGCCTTGCTACTCATGTTGTGCGTGCTATTCTTCTTTCACGAGTTGATGGAACCCACAGTTTAATGCCGACTCCGAAAGGCAAAGCTGAGAACCTTTATCTAGACAGGAACATCCTTTGAGCATTGTCTGTGACTCGAAAGAGGTAGGGTCGTGAATTATGGAAGGTGGTAAGATTCGGATATCGAAACTGGCACCCTCTGCGTAGGAGTCGACGCACTAACCCACTAAAATTCACGGCGACCACGCACCGCTCATAATAAGGCCTGAAAATCTGAAGACCTGTTTGCTTGAATGAATGAAGTCTTTTACAGGAATTACTTATTATTTGATTGAATGAATTATGTTCATGTCTGACGAGACCAAGCAATTCTATATTTTAATCCATACACACTCTTTGTACAGATTTCAACGAGTGTTCTAATTCTCTGTCCAACGCCTGACATGTAGTATTTTACGCTGTTAGTCGGAATTATATAAATTCATCCTATAGCATCGAAGTTATCGAACATCGATGATTTGAGTTCGATTATTATCGGTCATCGATGTTCAGCCAACATCGACGTTTTGCTAACATCGAACATCCCTAGTTCGAAGAGTCCGGATAACACTCATCTAGACGCTTTTTGGTATCGGCAGCATTTTTGTTTTTTCATTAACACACAAAATTCCTTCTTCTCCATTTTGTTGTCTACAAAAAAACAATAGTGGCTTCACTTTGAATGCCTTATCTCATGTATCAAGACTTTTGCTATGCTTTTCCTTGACAGATACACTCCCCCAAGCTAGATCATTGAATAGCGAGAGGTGTGGTTGTGAGTTATAATAGTTGTTCGTGTCGGGAATTGAACTTCGACACTCAGCGTATCAGTGGATGCATCTACTCACTAAGCCACGGTGGCTAACGTCCGCGACCTTGAGGCTTGGAAGGTATTCCTCTTCGCGTACAAAGACAACATTTGTTTCCCGCTTCATAATTTGAATCTTCCGACGTTGGTGTCGGATGAGATTCAGCTTTAGCCTCAATTCAATCCAGTTATCTGAACAGATCCAACAACGTACTGCAGTGAAAGAAACTCCAAGCTGGCGTCTTCCGTTAGTCATTTTGGAAAGCGGTGAACCTAAGAACTATGTCTGATCCCACTAAGTTCTCAAACTTGAAGTAGTTTTCAAGAGAGACGGCATTAGATGTCAATGTCCAGTCAACCGATGAACAAAGCAGTTGTCAACAATCTCTTTTCGAATGACAGAGGGTATGTTGCTCCATCCCGAATATTCATCTCGGGAGTGTCAACATCAGCAACTATCTCCGTTCTCGAATCCTCCTTCAGAACCATCGCTCATCCCTCATCGCCAGCGGGTGTAGTCCCTTTCTTTTTGGTCCTTCAACCCAAATTAGGAAAAGAATCAGTTCACGAAAAAAAGACCCAAAAACAATCGCTCTCGAAAATAAAGTTTTGCTAACAACAAGCTTTACGAACGCCCTTCACGTCCTCTTGAACAGCTGACGCGGTCCGACTTCCCGAGCTCCTTTAAACATCCCCCATTTCTTTAAGCAACAACTGTCGGAAACCGGCACAGAACTGACAAGAAAATGAGAAAGAAGCAAACAAGAAACCCAGAAAACACAACCGACTCGCAGCCTGTGTGAAAATTTAATGAAAATTCAAAATTTCCACACAAGGAGTTCAAATACGTTTTCTTTTCTCTTCACTCCGAAAAAAAAACGCAAGCAAGGTTCACCCAAAACTATCTGCGAAACTTCGTCGTGTGCTTTCGCAAGCGACTGCTTCAGGGGAAACCCACCTCTCCACGGAGAAACAATGAGCGCCAGGAAAAAAGTAATGAAACACAAAAAATAACAAAGCCCCGCACGAAAGCTGGCCGCACAGAGCAGCACAGCTCCTCTTCCAAATTGGATGTAATAAGGACGAAATAATATTTACCTAGCCTGGCGCACACACGTGGACGTTAATCAGATGCTTATGGCAGCAAACCGCATACGAGCGAGCGGGTGAACATCCCCACAGAACTACAGCGCTGAGATGTAGAATAAGTTGAAAGTAAATATTTTACAATTAGAAAAGTTGCACGGGGTCGGTGATGGAGGACAGCCAGGCCCAGAGTTGTGGGCGCTGCTTCGTCCTCGATCCCGTGCCATGCCGTGGGAGGGAATTATTCTTTGTTTCGTCGTGTGTTTGAACGTAATTAAATAAGAACACACTTGAACGTGCATTACACTAAATGGTAGTTGGCATGGTAATCGAAAGCAATGCGAGTTCACGAGGGGGGCCTTTGCTTATTCGAGGTAGTGAGCTTATTTTCGGCGAAGAGAAGGTCTTTGTTGACTTTGAGCTAGATGGGGAGAGGGGCTCTCGAGTGGATTACGTGAATGCTTGTTTAATGTGTTGTCATCAATATCCACTGAAACCAAAAGCTTCTGTTGAGGGTGACTGTGGCAAAATTGAAATGGAAACATGTGAACGCGGAACAACAATCATCGCTACTTAAGCCACTTATGTCTTAAAATGTCAAGCTATTCAGTAAGGCGAACAGACAGCGAACAATATGAGGACTGTCTAAAGTGACCCTAACGAAGCTTACAATGCCTTGACGGATTTAGTGAATTGATGATTCCACATGAGGCACGCTTGATGATACAAATTGTAGAAAACTCCTGAACGCGGAACGGGGCAATCCGTAATTCAGGGACAATCGGATTAAGCACCAAGCTCTTGAAGCAAGCACGGAGTCAATGCAGTTATGATTTGACATTGAGCTTACCCAAAAAATACACAGAAATCAAAGAAAACAAGTGATCGCGAAACAGGACAATGCTCTACTGAAGCAACATAAGTCTTGAAAACTTTTTGACGGATTCAGTGAAATGATGAATCGGCTTCAGATTTGCTGGAAAATCAGTAAAATTTAAGAAAACAGACGAACGCGGAACAGTGAAGAGGCACAGTTGACATTACATAGCCTCTACCTTCTCGACAAATGCAGTTTGCTTATAATTCGACGTGGAGATTGCCTGAAAATAGTGCAAGGACAAAGAAAACAGACTAACACGGAACAGGGAAATAGCACAACTGAAGTTCTAAAACTGTCGACACTTCTCGACAGAAGCAGTGGGCTTATAATTCGTCGTGGGGATTGCCTGAAAATGATGCAAGACAAAGAAAACAAGTGAACGTGGAACAGGGCACATGTCCTTATAATCAACTGAATTCTTTAATCGGACGGATTCAATGTAGTGATGAACGACACTAAAGTTGATGGAGGACATCTAAGAATTGTAGAAAACACACGAACGCAGAACAGGCAAAAAAGCACAGTTGAAGTTACCAAACTTGTACTTTCTCGATAAAAGCAGTGGGCTTATAATGGGGGTTATACGTGGGGATTGTCTGAAAATTACTCGAGTAAAAGGAAAACAATTAAACGTGGAACAGATAATTTTCCTATGAAACCCACCAAAGCCTTGAAATTGCTGGCAGATGATCAGTGATGAAAAACCATAAGAATTGAGTTCAGCTTAACTACCTAGGGGCACAATCTATATCCGTGTTTCGCGTTCAGCTGGTTCCTAACAACGTCATGACGCACAGAATTCAGCACCCACACAGAATTCAAGTCCTTAAAATGGTGCTTGGTTCCGTAAAAGTAAAGTAAAATCATCGTTCCGCGTTCACTTGTTTCCTTTGTTTACCTCATGACGCACGATGTAACCCTCTCGCGGAAACGCGTAAAACCATGATCCTTCTCAATTAACCGCGCCCCAGGGAATTTAATTTCAACCAAATTCCCCATCGTTTTACAAAGAGATACCCGCCACCCACTCGCCCCTCGGGCCTATTGACCGGCTTTTCCGCAGAGTACACTTCACACACACGGCCCCAGGTCAGTGGGTAGACCTACAGAAAAATTACAAATGCGAATACGCCCAAGCATTGAGCACATGTTGGCGTTCAGTCTTGAGGACTATGAACCAGAACCGAGTTCGTTTGCAGAGAGGCCTGCAATCAAAGGGAATTCACCACGCCTGCATGCCAGTGAATGCGAAGTCCCACGCTCCTCATGCGTGACTGCTTGTGCTGTACCCTTCAATCGTTTGCTTTTCTGGTATTTTTTTTTTCAGCTGCCTCCCTGAGGCTATTCCCCCTCTGTTGCCTTTGGAAAGACTTAACGACTCCCACCTGAATCGGTTAAAGTGCCACCCGCCCGTGCGTGGATCCCTTTGTCGACAGTGAAGAAACCTCATCTTCTCTCGGGCGCACGTCCTTCATGCGTGTCAAAACTTTAAACCCAATGCCTATTCGACGGGGTATTTATGACTTTAATAAGCAGGAGACACTGGTTGGGATCAGGGCACGCCCTTAAATGAATCGTCCCTTAACGGAAATAGTGGGTGAGACCATAAACACGATTCTCAACTGCTGCCACGGTGTGCTGGGAATATGCAGGAGGAGGACACGGAGAAGTGCTTACCTCGGCAGAGGTCTCATAGAATGTGTCAAAGGGGATTCTCCGAGCGGCATGACTATGTGAGGTTATTGCTGAAGGAGATTGTTGTGATGTCGTAAGGATTTAGGGAAATGCTTCACGGGGAAAGGGCAGATCCTGCGAATGCAATGAGGATGAAAAGCGTCATCATCATAACCATCCAACGCGAAAGACGACGTCTTTAAAGGCAGATTTAGAAAACCATGATGTGGCTGGGTTATCGTCTCCGATGAAGGTGCATCGATAGCAGAACACGTCTACTCCTACGCTGAATGTGGGTTTTTGATTCCAGAAACAAGAAATTTCACATCAACGGCACCACGTCCCCGTAATTAACGCTCAGTAACTGCCGCATTGAGGGAGATATCCGCTGTAGCCACTTCCAAGGGCTTGGGCTAGATATGGACGGCAAGAGCCTCTGCTGAGGTTGAGTCTTGACTCGGAAATTGCAATGAGTTCCATGATGGCTGCTGCAAATCAAACAAAACAAGCGAACGCGGAACAGGGAAAATCACTACGAATGACATTAAAGTGTGGAAATGTCGACGAAGTCATTGAAGTAATAAGTCGCTAAGGATTCATCTGTAGACAGCCGAAAATCATAGGAAACAAGTGAACGCGGAACAGATAACTATTGCTACTAGAGCCCTCAAAGTATTTAAATATTGATGAATTCAGCGAAGTGATAAAGTGACATGAAGCATGCCTCAAAATAATCGAAGATTGAAGAAAACACACGAACGCGGAACAGCATGAATTACTTCTAAAGTCATCAAGGCCTTGAAATTTCAAGAAAAATTGGATTGAAGTGACGTATCGGTAAGGATTTGTCTTATGGCATCGGAAAATCATAGGAAACATGTGAACGTGGAACAGGAGAAATGGTTACTAAAGCCCTCAAAGTCTTCAAATATCGACCTATATGGCGAAGCGATCAAGTGACCTGTAGCATACCTCAAGGTATTAAAAAATTTAACAAAACACAGGAACGCGGAACAGTGCAATTTACTTCTGATGCACTAAAAGAACAGTCTTGAAATTTCGTCGGACTCCGTGTGGGTATTAATATCCACACAAGACAAATCGATTGAATTATTTAGAGTCGGAACAGGAAGGTTTACGGGAGCGTTTGGGTCTTTACTTCGAATGGTTCCTATAGAAAATCCAAACTATGGCGCAATCCAAACTCGAAGTCATAAACATAAATTGATCTACAATCTTCGCAAAATGGTCTCGTCAGCTTCCTTGACGGTTCCATTATTCTCAACTGGTTCCCAATTTGGTCTCCTTCTCTCGAGTCACTTTCATTTGTCAACAGAGACTCGCTCGACCACAAGACCCTCCCCCAACGCAGGACTAATCACATACTTGTATAAAAAGGAAAAATAACAGAAAAACAACAAAAGTTACCATAAACCAACAAGAGACATCTGTGTCCGCCGCAAGTCCCCATTCAATTTGCAAAACCAATTCGGAAGCGTTCACCGACCGAAAGAAGCCTCAATCGTCTGGTAGCCAACTGACGTGCGAGCGAGAGAGAGAGAGCCCTTGAGGAGCTGCTCATGATTATTTATCACCTCGCAGGTACCATCGGCATTCAAGTGCGAGTGCCATCTACAATGTCAGACGTTAGTTATGACAGCGACATACTTTCGCTTTGTTTTTCCGCACATGGATACCCTTCCAGGTGTGGAAACAATGATCCACACTCTCACACGTGCAGAGGGCGGGCCCGACGAAGGAAGTAATGGTTGTCAGTCTGACAGAACACCTTGTGCTCGGCCATCATTCAACGTGTCATACAACGCCTGAATGATTGCAGCTACCGGTCTCAACTTGCATGCGATTTGCTCACGATACTCGTGCCTGGGTACCTGCGCTCGTGGGTCCTTGGAACGCGTACAGATATGCGCCGTCAGGCGCGTCGGAAGGACAATGTTTTACAAATGCGTTGGCATAAATTCAATCTGCAGGAACTGTCGTGCGCTATGTGGGTCGCACGCAGGGTGGGTTCACCGTGAGCGGAGATTACATGACCGAACGCAGAGATACATCTTGTTGGAAGACCCTGACACACTCGGCCGGCGAAGGGTTGGAGTGTGACGACCGAGGAAGGCTTGGCTTGAATTCAAGATGAGTCAGTCTTAGGGTGTGCGGAAGTTCAGTGAATTGTCGAAGGATGCTGAAAGAGAAAGATAATGGGACAAGCTTGAGATTTCGAGACCATGTGTGGCTCCAGAAGGACAGTGGCCGTTTGCGACGGAAGGGGGAAGATATCCACTGAAGCCACATCCAAGGACTTGGACTGAATATGGACGGCAAGAGCCTCTGTTGAGGTTGAGTCTTGACTCTAGGCTCGGAAGTTGATGGCTGCTTGCAAATCAAACAAAACACGCGAACGCGGAACAGGAGAAATCACTATGAATGACATCAAAGTGTGGAAATGTCGACGAAGTCATTGAAGTAATAAGTCGCTAAGGATTCATCTGTACACAGCCGAAAGTCATAGGAAACAAGTGAACGCGGAACAGAAGAATATCACCACTACAGCCCTCAAAGTCTTTAAATATCGATGAATTCAGCGAAGTGGCGAAGTGTCATGAACCATGCCTCAAAATGATCGAACATTTAAGAAAACACACGAACGCGGAACAGCATGAATTACTACTAAAGTCACCAAAGTCTTGAAATTTCAAGAAAAACCAGATTGAAATGGTGGACCGCTATGGATTCGTATAATAGCATCGGAAAATCATAGGAAACATGTGAACGTGGAACAGAAGAAAATCGCTCCTGCAGCACTCAAAGTCTACAAATATCGACGATTTTAGTGCAATGATTAAGTGATATGAACCATACCTCAAGATAATCGCAAATTAAAGAGTTAAGTTGCGGCGGAAGGTTGCTGGGATGAGGTTCACTCATTTACGACTCCTCGAGCCCATTTACGACTCTACAGCAGTCTCCTAGGACAGAGCACCCAGATTCATCCGGCCACTAGTCAACATGGCAACAAGAGCTAACAAAAATTAAGAGCCACTCAGTAGTAATAACAATAATAATACGCAAACATCGAGTTTATTAGTTTCATTCAACGGCTTTCAATGCCACTACTCAGCTCTCCTTATAAAAGTTCGTGAGTTAAGCTTGATGACAAAACCGGATTATCGAATAGGAGGTGTCATCCTACATCAATTGAAACGCGAAATATTCTCAGGGGAAGTGGTGATCATTTCCTGGCAATCTAAAGTAGGCTCAAACTTGAAGTTTTCTAGTCTTATACAAAATTGGTCAAATTGACACCTCCACTACATCGTGTTGGGCAATATTGCACGAGGAATAAAAATGATCCCTTTCCTCAATCGACTCAAGCATCAACATAAACTTCCCACTTGAGTGAAAGAGAGGCTGGCCATCGATCGGGTGAATCAGAGAGGACATGCATTGGCAATCGTCTTTGGATCGCGAAAGGGTACGGTCGTTGGTTTACCCGTGGTAGCAAATTTTGTTAACTTAACAATCGTGATGTCCGAATCTGTGATAAATGTCCAAGCCAGTGGTTGCAAGTTCATCTCCAGATTCGTTGCCTGTATTCCCTCTGTATTCAAAGAACCAGGCGATCGCCACTTTTTTTGTCTGACAAGAGATTGTAGTACGCGTAGCAACATTCGACCATTTTAGACTCCATGAGGTGAGATATAAAGTCGTAAGTGTACCTTGACTGTCTGAGGAATTTGTAATGGTAGCGCCCTTAATACCCATTGTATAATACACATTTCAATCCCGTGGATTTCTGAAATGCACATTTCAATCCCTTGGATTTCAGCTTGAAACACGGCATGACTCAACTCCATAGGTATGGAGTCTATGTTAGGTCAAGAGGCGCCAACCCCAGATCGATTTTTGATACCTAGCGTCTGTCAAACAGTCCATACTTCCGGGATCAAGTCCCACAAGCCAATATTTCAACCTCAAATAACATGCCGAGACATTGCTATCTGTCCACAATATCTGCCATTGTCTCTGGATGGTGCAGATTGTTAAATGCTTGGCCCTGGTTAACGGGGTCCTAGGTTCCCAGTGAAAGCAAAGTTAATAGGCTTTTATCTGGTTTAAGAATCTGGTCCAGTCACCAATTGCCGTTGGGATCAAATTATCGGCACTATCACTGGAGTTGTCATTCAGTGGTAGTAGTCTGACTGTAGGTAGACTCTGACTGTAAGTGTTATCCTACGTAACGTACGGTAACCGTCTCAGTGGCAACACAATTCACACTTGCGACTTATCGTATCCATCGCTCATGATGATAGCCACAGCACCTAAGCTAACCTAGCCTAAGGCAACAATGAACACAAAACGCTTGTGAGCCATAAACATAATTACAGACTAACTTCTTCAGCAACCATTCGAGTTACCCGTGCTACTGAACATAGACTCCTATGCCAACTCCGAACGGCGAAGTTTTGAGAAGTGTGTGGCTCTAATTTCATACACATTCTGGAAGAGTCTACATACCGTGGTAGTATCCTTTATGCAGGCGTTGATCTTGGATCAATACGATGCTATGTCCATAGGTCCACAACGAATTGGTACAGAACCAACACTCGGTTGAAGGTTTGAAAACATACGCTCTTGGGAGGGTCATTTACCAGTCAGCGGTCGGTGGTTGAAAAAATGATCCACATACGCCCCAGTGAACACTCTCACGAAATGTTGCACATACGCCACAGTAACTTAATATGGTCCACAAATATGTTCCACATTCGCCAAAGTGAGAAGTTTTATCTAGACAGACAAGCATTGCTAGTGACTCGGGAGAGGTGAATAATGTCCAAATGGATTCAAGTGCCTGTTTCTTTTAAATCGGTCACCACACACAACTAAAGTTGTGGTGCTGGGATTCAAGTCTATTTTTCGCATATCTCTGTAATTTGTCAGTAAGACCCTCTAGATAATTCAATTGTGTGCGCCAACGTAGACGAGGCCGTTCTCTGTTGTAAAACTCAACAGCAACTCAAGTTCACTTAACTTCGTCAGATGCTTCAATATTTCAACAGATCTCAGTGACGTGGATTTCGGCTTGAAACACGGTAGGACTCTACCGACTTAGGAATGGAAAGCCTTGTGTTACGTCCAAAGACTCCAACCCCAACTCCAGACTCAATTTTTGATCCCTCTCGTCTGTGAACCACTCCAGACTTCTGGGATCAAGTCTCCCGATCCAAAATTTCAACTTTAACTAACCAGACAGGACATTGCTGCCTGCCCATAATAATCGGCATTGGATGGCGCAGTTGGTTAAATGCCTGCCCCTGGTTAGCGGGATCCCCGGTTCGAATCCCAGTAAAATCAAAGTTAATACGCTTTATCTGGTTTTCAAATCTCATCCAGTCACCATTTGACGCTGGGATCAAATTAACGGCACTCAGTGGAGTGATCAATCAGTGTGGACCAGTGAATTCACAAGCAGTCCAGCATACCTGCCTACCTACACGTCTCTTTTAGGGATGGAGTAGAGTATCCTATGGTGATCCGTGGAGTAGCTTGGTTTGCAGTTTGGTGGCATACCTGCCAACATGCTAATACAAGCTGCTGAGATGAGATTTCTTCGTGCTGTTGTGGGAATCACTTGCCGGGATAGAGCCAGAAACACGACAGTGCGCCAGGAACTCAACGTTGAGAAGCTGCTTCTTCGAACGGAAAGAGTTATACTTCGTTGGTTTGGTCACGTAACACGAATGTCCCCACCATCACGACTTCCGGACCTTGAAAGCGATTCCATCAGGAAGGCGACCACTTGGCAGACCCAGGATCAGATGGTTGGACCTAGTCCATAAGCTCGCCTGGTTACGTTCGGGCATTACCCCTCATAACCCCAGTAGATGGCGGAGGAACGAGTTGCCTCGAAATCTCTCATGCGTTTACCCCCGCGACCCTATCATGCGAGTCAGATGATGATGATGATCTGCCAGCTGTCTTCCTTATGATGATTCGTAAGAGATTTAGCCCGACGGTAGCTTCTAGAGCTGTTGTAGGAGCAGGCCTGGTAGGCACCTGTCATGCCAAGACATGCAATAATTTGCAACTTTTTTGCTGTTGTTGTTGAAGTCGTTTGGATGGCTTTAGGCCACCAAACGATGGCAGTGTATACGACAACGAGTGTCGTCATCATTGTGTATATAATTTTCGAAGAAAGACCCCAAGTCCAGCCGTAGAGACGTCCACAGTACTCAAGTAGCACGAGTTATGGACTCAATAAAACAGCGATTTGTTCTTAATTAGGTTTTATTTTTACTCTTTAACAATTTTCTCTGAACTGACTCGCTCTCCACCAACTGTCCTCCTTTTTTATACACAAGGAGAAAAGGATCACGTGACATTAGACTTGTAAGATAAACAAAGGATCAGGTGACATTTAACATGTAAGACAAACAAAGGACCAGGCGATAGGTTAGCGACGCCAAGAGATAAAGGAGAGATCGGGTGGTAAGTAGGCGGAGACATAATCAGGTGACACGTGGACGATAGGAGAGAGGATCACGATGCACACGAAATGTAAGCAATTAAGCCAAACAAACATCAGGTGACTGGAGGACAGATCTACGAGTAGGGTTGCCAACATGTAGGTAACTCACGCTCCGTGGCGGACTTAATGTGTGAATTCCAGTTAAGTCGTTTCTTCAGGACTATTCCAAGGTACTCATTAGAATAGACTGAGTGGTGTCGTTGATTACTGGGGATTCAAGGTTGACTCGTATTCGCCTTGAGAAGGGTACGACAACGGTTGGTCGGGTGAGAATCCTTCTGTGATTCACCATTCCACGACTTGCAATGGTCCTCTTGGCATTACACTCGAGTCAATGTAAGGCGTGCGGACGACTGGATGGCGCAGTTGGTAGAGTACCTGCCCCTGGTTAGTGGGGTTCGCGGTTTGAATCCCAGTGAAAGCAAAGTTAATACGTTTTTATCTGGTTTTCAAATCTGGTCCAGTCACCATTTGCCGCTTGGATCAAATTAACGGCATTGTCACTGGATCAATCAGTAGTCTGACTAGGGGTATCACATGAGTGAGTGAGGTTTATTGTCTTAACAAATTTACAATTTAAAATTTTGCAGTACAATATAAGATTGCCTTCCAACGTCACCTCAATGCTGGATAAAACTTTGAAGCTGCAGAGGAGAGTCCATGTGAGACGTTAGTTGGCCTTTATTACATTATTTAAAACAAATTAATTCTAAAATTCCATAAAGACAATACAGAATCTGCGAAGTTTATAAGTGAATATGATTCAATAATATGTATTTCTTAATTTCTTTTTTCATGTTGTGCGCCGGCTGTATTGATGTCAACGCAAAGGAGAGTTGCTTTCTTCCATAAGAGTTGTGTATTCTTGGTATTTTTAGTAGTCCATTGCCCTTTGCCGTGTATTGACGCTGTGATCAATCGGTTTTTTAAAGCGTTGGTCGTTGTAAGTCTCATTGATTATGTTAACAAGAATAAGTTTTTGCGCGATTAGTACATTTAGATCTTCACTAGGACAGTACAAATTTTCTACATAGCCACTACCATACTTAGCTCGTAAGAGAATCTTAAAAATTCGGTTTTGAGCCCTTTGGAGTTCCATAATTCTGTACTGCACTGTATTACCCCACGCTGTTATTCCGTACTGAAGTACCGACTCCACCAGGGAGTAGAACACTTGCATTAGTACACATTCAAACGACGTGTGGTTGGTCAGATGGTAAAGAGCGGATGTCGACTGGCGAAGTCTCTTGCACAAATACTTTATGTGGTGATCCCATTTAAAGTTGCAGTCTACATCTACGCCGAGATATCGATACACGTCAACAGTATCAATATACTCTGCGCAGCCATCTGTCTCCGGTGTTTGATGCGACTTATGCCGGCAATCAAAACCGTGGAACCGTATTCTCATTCGATTTCTTACTAAATGATAGGGTCGAATATGGTTTTCTTCGAGTTAATAACTAAACCATTGTCGTGACAACACCGCAAAGTAGTGTTAAATTCTTTTTGCATTGTCTGAG
The DNA here is from genome assembly GCA_964034865.1 of Eristalis intricaria. Taxonomy (NCBI): domain Eukaryota; kingdom Metazoa; phylum Arthropoda; class Insecta; order Diptera; family Syrphidae; genus Eristalis; species Eristalis intricaria. Next base: position 48,822,421 of record OZ035876.1, read on the forward strand.
TAGCAATCTCACTGTCTTTATGGCTCACAACTATGGCAGTGTCGTCCGCATATTGGAAACCGACGCCATTTTGCAACAGAGATACACAGCCACAGACAGCATATCGTTCACGTGTATAATGAAGAGAAGAGGTCCTAGTATAGATTCTTGGGGTACACCCCACTCAATATTTTGCAGATTGCTACAACTGGACGATAATCGCACCATGAAAGCTCTGTTCTGAAGATAACTTGTAAACCAATCCAATATTCGACGACGAACACCTATCTTCTCCAGCATTTTGATGATTCTTGTGTGACAAAATACAGTGGACTCGAATTGTCACGGGATACTATAATTTGTTCGAGTTAGAGAGAGTTTGCCTTAGAGAGAGGTTTTTAGATGGAAAATTGAGCTAAATGTATGTAAAATATGGCGAAAAATTTCGAGTTAGAGAGAGTTCGACTTAGGGAGAGTCCACTGTATGTCGAAGGCTTTCTTGAAGTCTACAAAGATCGCCAGCGAGTGGAGGTTCTTATTCAGACTACTGTCTATATTATTCGCGAATTCTCTCAGTAATTGGTTGACAATTGGACCAATATAGTCTAAGTGTGCTGGTGAATACACTAACAGCCGCACTACCTTACCTTATCTAAGGCGTGTGGGAAAAAAAAAAATGCTCGCCCATATCCATAGCATCATGAATATCCTGCCCTCAAAGCCGGTGAGGGAGAGAGGGTCCTATTTGTTTGAACTATAGAAGTCAAAGTTCTGAAACGCAGTCCATTCACAGAAACGAACGCAATGTTACCACGCCATTACAGTAAATTTTTTACGTGGATGGAGAGGCTGCTTAAAATTTCAAGCAAATGGACATCCAGGCCACACTCGACCCAAACAAGAGCACATGGCTCAAAGCCGACCATCCAACTGGCAGCCCGCTTCATTGCTGGTTACATTGCCATCGTCCCATAAGTCCACCAAATCCTCGAAAAGTCCTCGTTGAAGGATCGCCAATTTGGCAGTACTTTGATATCCCAGCCCGCCTCGTCGAACGCAGTTCTTCAGCTCGTTTTTAAATCCCTCCAAATTGGCAGATTTCACGTCAAGAAGGGCAGCGCAACTAAGCCGCATTGCGAGGGGAATAGTCTTAAAACTTCAAAAGAAAACTCGATTGTTGCGCTCCTTCCCCTTTCAACAGACGCCCTGTGTTCCGATGGAAGACAAGCTCCCATCATCGTCTCGTGTTCCCCAATTTGTAAGCGAAGGCAGACACAGCTCCTCCTTCAGCGTATGCAAAGCTTGAACAACAAATGCAACTCGATAGTGTAATGAGTTTCCTTAATTAACGTTTGTACTCACATGCATTCGCATCTCCACATCACCGCTACCCGCGCACATGCACGCCCTGCGAATATCCTGCTCCCAAAGGGGGTGAGGGCGGAGGTGGAGGGAGTCCTGTTTATTTCGTTTCAGAGCGTAAACTTTGTTGCGATACAACTTTGGTAAGAGCATTAGGTTTCCTTTAATTACGTTTCTATGTCCCAATGAAGGAATACGTGTGTTTAAGGACTTTGCGAAGTTCGAGTGACTCGAGCAACAAGCTGGACGAACTGGGATTTCCTGTGGAAGGTGGGTGGGGAAAGGGGGAGTGTAATTTTCTGTAATTGCGATTTTGCGAAAGGATATTCCGGGGCTTAGGCCGGGTCCATCATCAAAGGACGACCTCCTGAGTGGGCGGGCGGACGGTTTAAGGGACTTTGAATGGGATTATATCGGTAGTCATTTGAAAAATAATCTGGTTCTGGGTCCTGGGTCTGGGTCTCCATTGAGCAGTGATTAGGGATTGCAATCTCCGAGTGTGTCTAAGTAAGGGGTTTACCAATTAGTGCGTTCGGAGCTTTCAAGTGAAGCACCATAATGGGATGTGCCAAGTTCTCAGAATGAAGAGCAAATGATGATGGATGCGTGGAGTGGTCGTGATGACGAAGGACGGGGTGTTGTTGTATGTGAAAGTCCTTGATATTTGCAAAGTTCATATGCTCGACTTCCGTTCATGCAAACTTCTGTTCTCAAAGAATTATCGTCATTCAGCTCGTGTTTGAGTTCGTATCCTCCAGACCCCTTCTGGGAAAAAAAGTCGACGAAGGTCTTGCGATACGACGATAAATCTTCCTTTTCACAGAAACCACTCAACTTCATCGTCCTGCATCAAGTTAAAACAAAAATTCAAGCCCACCACCCATCAGTTTTCATCCAAAATTCACCCCGCCTCCACCAACTCAACGACATCCGGTTTTCCGTCCTTGCAACTTTCAACTTCCTAGAACTACTTTCACGAAAATATTCGCTTCCCAGAAGCCCCCATCGAGGAAAAGAAATCACATCACTGCGAACACATCCTTGCATCAATCAATGCCCCTAGCCAGGGAAGAAAATGGCACACAACGAGTGAGGGAACTTCTCCAAAGTGCCCAATACATCAAGCAGATTATGAGGATCCCACTCGCATATGTTCGCATCGGGAGATACTGTCAATCGGCGCGTTGGCTTCCAACTAAAATAAATAGTCTCGACGGTGTATCCTGTTTTTCCTGTCCTCTCTCGCCGACTGTCGGCTCCTAATGGGCCAACGAAATGTACGCCATTTGTAAGTGCTGCAAATGGCCGGGCGAAAAGTTTACGTAACCATTTTTTTTGGTGGAGTTTTAAGTGTGCTTGTAAAGTGCCCCCACTCTCTCGACGATACTATCAATTTTGTTAATCAGGAAAGTTTAGCAGAGTCGTGAATCTCTTTGGACACCGTCCACCTCGACAAATTGACCGAAAGAGTCGGTTGAGTGGAAGAAAGTCGCTTCGGAGTGTGCAGACAAAGGCAATTAAAAAGCCATCCTTTTTTTAGAGGATTTGAGAGAGAATACTTGAAGATGTTCATTGTTTCTCGCTGCATCTCGTGCTGTGCCTGGTTGGAGTCGTTTGGTGCAACACCAAATTGTGATGTATTACAGTCTCCGTTGAGGATTTGTTAACTGGTCAAGCACAGTGGGGGTGGAAAGCACAGTGTCGACGGTCTAGAAAGGGCTTGGGTTTGTTCCCAATTTAACATAATCTGATAGAAGTTAGGGGCAAATGCATTCGTCGGCAAGGAATTCTGTCCAAGACAGGATAGGACAGGATCTCTTCTCATCGGAATGTATCTTAAGACACACTGACTTAGGTCACCTAGAGCAGTAAAAGGTGACCACTAATAGTCAAAGTTACCGCTGACATCCACCTGTCAAAATATTCAGTCACGTTTGCCAATTCATCACGAACGTATTTAAAAATTTGAGTAATTGCTCAATTGTAAATATGCGACGCAAATTTTATCCCTAAGTCGGTCGTCCTAATGGCTTCAGTGTGCAGGCAATTCCTCCTCACCGTGGAAAAGTTCGAGTGTGAGTGCTATCTTTTGTAACCCAAACCACCAACCAGACAATGATTGCTGCGAAATGAAGCAAATGTAGCCGCCGTAGCGGCCAGTATCGAGTTGTACTGTTGGATTGGGCATCTGTTTTATTTAGTTCCTGTATCCCCTTGTCAGGCATAGGGCCTCAACCACGCGGCACCGTGTTCTATTTCTGTCAACAATGTTACTCAGCTCTCCTAAACTGCCGCGCTTTACACTCCACCATTTTGCAACACGTTTCTATCACACCGCGAGGTCCTCAGCCCTCATGTGTTACTCCTTCGTATTGTGTAACCAATCCACTACCACATCTGTCGTTTATACAGCCGTATAGTGGCTTTCTTAAATCCTAGATTATTTTTACAAAGACAGGTGTTTCCCCGCACGAAATTTTGGCAGAAAGTCTTTCAGAACACGATGTTCACGTCCGCGGAGCGAAATAAGGGCTTTACGCTTCAACAACGTTGGGAGACATTGACAACTTTTGCCCAGACTGAGGTGCTGTGAAGCCCAAACAGAGCGTTTTTTCAAAGAAGTTTTGACCGAAAAAAAGCTTGCTGTATGCAAATGTGTACAAAACATTCGTGAGACTGGTGTGCTAGTGGACAACACTCATGGTCCCCGTCGTCATAGATGATAATGCGGCTGCTGTAACCGAGAGCATCATTGGACCAGTTTTGGTCTGGTAACAGCATTTTGGTCAACGGTGGGCGTTAAAGAGCCATGTTAACGATTTTCTACTGAAACAAGGATCTTCGACGACCTCGGGTTCATGCAGGGTAGAGCCCCATGCCACACAGCCCATGATTCGATCGATCTTTTGAGCAACAAATTCCCAAGTCGTGTCAATTGATAAACTGTTGTTGGACATATGTTATGCCAACAATCCAGACACATATCAAGCATCTAGCAATCCGTTAGCCACAGCCCGAAACCACCGACAAGGTCTTGGAAATTTGCGCTAGCCGAGGCAGCCCCTTAAACCACGTTGTATTTGATAATTTATGAGAATGTTTGTTCTTACTAATAAACCCATAATTCAGGGCAGGCCAGAAACCAATATCAAATTGTAACGCAGGAATTTAAGCCGCAAGATGTACAATGCTTATTTGCCGCTGAAAATGTTACCCGGAGGTCCGGGTTTTGACAAAAAAAAAAAAAACATCTTCTCAGATCGGACCCATTTTTGGCTAATTTCATGGCTTCATCTTTGTAAACAAGAAAAATTAGCCACAAGTGCTATGACAGTCGTTTGATTCACTGTCCTGTGCGGCTTACGGCATGGCGGCATCTTATTTCTTTCGACATGAGGAAGGAGGCACGGAGCGATGTTCAACGATTGTCTGTGTCAACAGTTTGCATCGATGTACCCGAGGTGTGGTTCCAAAAAGACGTTTCTACCTGTCACACAAGCGACGTAACGATCGAAGTAGTGTCTTTCTTTGTCTTTCTTATTGTACAAGGCGCGGCAAAATTAATCATTCTATCTGAAGATGCTAAAATCTTGCAGCAAATGGCGTCCTACGTCAACCATATTTGACATTTGTGAAGTAGATAGACTGCTGAAGTATACAAACAGACAAGCAATGGAGCGCTATACTCCGCAAATGCGTGAATTAATTGCATTTTATAGCCAAAATCGGTGTTATTTTTTTGGCACGGCCTACGCTGATCTACCGATTTAACCATCCCAGACTTCTTTCATTGGGGCTACATGAAACAGCCTCAAACAATCGCAGTCCATTAGGAGAATGTTCGACAGCAATGCCAGCTGTTATTGTCGGATATCTTGTGGAAAGTCATAGAAAATGTGATAAAACGAGCACAAATGTGTATCAACTCTGGCGGCAACCACCGATATCATCTTTCCCCTTAACAGACAAATTTGACAACCCAACCACTTTGAACGAGCACAGCCCAACATTCGAAAGGCTAGCGAAGTCGAGGCGGTCATTTGAATGGCGTATGTGGCGTATGTGGAATATTTTTTCAAATTTTTTTTTTTGTGTGTTCACTAGGGCGTATGTGGAACATATTTTTTTTGTGAGTGTTCACTAGAGCGTATGTGGAACATTTTTTCGAACACCAACTACGGACCGAAAAATGCATAGAAAATGTCCCTCACGGTGGCACATGTTTCAAATCATCAACCGAGTGTTGGATCTGTTGTGGATTTACATACAGTCACGGACAGAACAATAAGACCAGTAGGGGAAAAAAAACAAAGAAATTAACTACTTCATTGGCGGCAATTTAACTATTTAACCTGGTTGCATATTTTCCCTTGTTGGCAGCGGTATCTTGTTCTCAGCTAAAGGGATACCATGTAAGCATGAACACACAGAGAAAATTATTCAGTAAACGAGATCCGGCCTGCAAAAGGGTGCGGACAAAATAATAGGAAGTGTGAATAAAAGGAAAATATTTTATTTTTGAAGTACAGTGGACTCTCCCCGTATCGAAACTCTCTTTAACTCGAACTTTTTCGCTATATTTTACAGACATTTCCTTCAATTTTTGATGCTCTCTAAGTCAAACTTTATCTCTCTCTCTTTCCCTCTCTCTTGCTCGAACAAACTATGGTATCCCGTGATATTTCGACTTAGGGAGAGTCCACTGTGTACTTGTTGTAAGAATGCAAATAAACAATATCTGTATGCTAAGATGCATACAATCATTTGTGAAGTCCGTGATTAACACACCTCTTTTACCAAAAAACATTGCTCCCGAAGTTGACCAAGAAGACATGTCGCTGCGAGAGGTGTCTTGTGGTTACGATGGCCCAATAAATGGTCTATCTGTCTAATTTCTCTAGCAGCAACATCAGACGCTGGATGGTCCTCTGCGAATCTTCACAGATGGATCGAACATGGATACAGGTGTGGGGTCTGGCGTCTTCCAAGGATCTAAGCATATAGCTTACTTTCCGAACCATAGCAGCGTCTTTCAGGCTGAAACTAAAGCGATAAAAGCAGCCCTGGCCGGGCTAAAAAAACACTTTATTATCAAGCACAGATATCGTCATCTGTTCTGACAGCCAGCCACCGATCAAATCTCTGAGCTCAGACACTATTAACTGGAAGTCTTCCTGCAATTGCAGCCTATCTCTTAACGAGATGGCCAAGTATTTTAGTATCCAGCTTATGTGAGTGCTGAGGGTCACTGTGAAATTTCAGAGAATTGCCAAGCTGATGAACTCGCTAGAAAGGGTACAAGCGCTATTCACTTTTCTGGTGGCGATCCATCTTCTATTCCTATCGTTACTACAAAAACAACGAAGCGACTTAATGGCGCAGTTAGTTAAGTGGCTTAACCTAGTTAGCGGGGTCCCGGGCTCAGACTCCAGTGAATGCAAAGTCAATACGCTTTTATTTGGTTTTCAAATCTGGTCCAGTCACCCTTTGCCGTTGGGATCAAATTAACGGCACTATCACTGAAGTAGTCAGTCAGTGGGAGCAGTCTGACTGTGGGCAGGTCTAAGTTTGCTGGTGAAATCACTAGCAGCGACGACTACCTTCCTACCTACTATAAGACATCTGCTAAAGCTAGAAACACTTCCCCAAACCAACGGCAGATGGACAACTGGCACGGGATGGCTCATAACCAAACTACTTTGGCCTATAATCGACCACAAGCGATCGCTTAAAGTGATTAGACTAAGTAGGCCGAATCTGAGGTCTCTCTCGGAATTGCGCCATGGGAACTCATGCCTCTGGACTAATACTCCCCTCCAACGACTTCTGCAGAAGCTGCATGAACGACAATGAGGAGGAAACCAGTGAACACTTGTTGTGTAGTTGCAGTGCTCTCTCATCCCGTAGATTCGGACCTCTGGGGGATCACTTCTTTGGAAATCTGTCCGAACTGAGCAATGTTAGAGTCAGCCATCTGCTTCTCTTTGTTTGCGGAATAGGTACTCTTCGATCCGCGTGGTGACACAATGGGCCTATGCCTAGCCTTAGTGCGTGTACTGTCCTTCTCCGCAGCAGTCAGTCACTTCAACTTAACCAAACCTAATATCATAGTGTACAGCCAGTCCACCACCTGTGGTTTGAGACCCTGCGTTAACCGAAGGCACGTTCAGATGCGTCGAACGCTATGCAATTTTCATTAAATAAATAAATAAAATAAAAACGCTACGTAGGCCTTCTTTATATGGTCCTCTGAATTCACTTTCCACATGAGTTTGGAATCGGGAACAACGCCCAGGTATCTGCTGTATTTTCCTCCGTTTAAGGTTGGGCAGGTTAACTCAGGGATCTTCCTCTTGTTGGTAAGGAGCAACTGTTCAGTTTACCATTCAGTCCTCGGGACTAACTACCACTAGCCCATAACTGAGACGCTCACAAATCGTTGGAGGAAGTCTACCCGAGATGAATGTGGCTCCCGTGAATCCCTCCTTCTCCAAACGTCAGCCAGAGATGCCAAGATGTTGATCCAATCTGCAGACCAAGCCATCGGTTACTGGCCCCATCCAGTTTAACTACGCCTGAGGGCTATTGCTGAAAGCGAGCAATAATTTATGGCAAATACTAGTACTTCCTGAAGAAAGGATCTGACACGTGCAAGTCCTCCTTGGTGGCAATAAACAGGTCGTTGAAGGCGAATGTAAAACAGAATTTAAATGTTGCAAAAGAGACGAAGCAGTTTTAAGTTCGCAGGGGATCGTTAAAAAGTTATAAGGACGATGAGAAAGGAAAGTATTTCCCACGTTAAAATGCCAATTAAAAACTCGGTGGGACCCTCGAACTGCATGTCAAATCTCTGCCACGAGCACCAGCAACCCCATCAATCCATCCGTTAATCGTTTCGGAATTGATGACCTCATTAAAGCGGAACCCCAACTTCTCATGGACATTTTTCACAAAATCATCACGGAATAGCGTCGCATTTCGGCGGAAATAATGTCCAACAAACTTCATCTAATGACTTGTCGTTGCCACTCCGAGTTGGCCATTAAAGCCAATTGACTCACGCACCGACACCAATGGTGGGGCAGCCCTTCTTTTTTTTTAAATACGCAGTTAAACATAATCGCTATTTAATATTTTCACCCATCAAGTGTTGGCACTAAAAAGCGAATCCTTACGTGCGCCACCGCATCCATCCCATGGCCGCCCGAACATTAAGCTTAATGACTCGTTAACAAGCTGACAATTAGTGCATAAAATATTGTGTCAAACTGCTGTTGTCCTCAGCCGATTGCCGCAACCGGGCGTCCGATCATCCCCCAACCATCAGCCGATCCAGTGTCCCGCTGTCAGTCGTTACAAGCGAAACAAACAGCAGGCGGAGTCGCAATGAAATGCGATAAATATTTTCGTTTGCGAATTTCCATTCAAATGAAGGGACGGGGTGGGTTCGTGCCCTTAGCACCACCGGGGGGTGGGAGGCTCCTGCCCCCACAGCCACCACCATCAACACCAGGGACTACTGGGCCCCCATTCCATCTTAACGAGAACTAAGCGAATAAGCAATTATTTCGAGTCAACCACACACAAGCTGGAGGTCATTCCGAGAATAAAAGCTGCTAAAAGGTTTTCTTTGTAAAGGACGTCTCCACCACCACCATCATCATCAGCAGCACCTCTCCATGATTTCCCCCCGAGCACAAAGCAACCAACGGCAGCAATGGCAGTAGCAGCAGCAGCTCTCAGTCTCACTTGAAGAGGTCCCTTTTGTGGCACTCAACGAAATTTGTGCCAAATGGAATTATTCCGACTTAAAAAGGTGGCCGTCATTGCCGCCTCGACTGGCGTATCACCTGCAGTACACGATGACGGTGTGGATGGCTGAAAAGTGGAAAGTGGAACAAAGGCCAGGTAATCGGATGTACCGAGGCGAGTGCCGCTGATGAAGAAGTCCACCAACCCACCTTCCGGCTGTGCACCTCACCGACTAACACAAATATTTGCACAAGCCGGCTAAAGGATATCACAGTCTGTCCTGCATGGGACACAGCAAGCAGGCAGCTTGTGACGGCATGACGTGGCACAGTTTGGGGCAGTTTACCAGATCCAATGATATCACTAAATAGCGTGTGTTAAGCCCTCTGGATCGGGCCGGGGACTCGGCGCGTCCGCCATTGTTCCGTAGGCGGTGAATGAGTTTTCAAAAAAAAAAAAAGCTTGGGGCTTATCTGATGGTCACAAAACAAGGATTCCTTTTGTAGCCGTGCCCACCGTCGAGCGCCGGGGATCCCCGTAATTAGGTATTCATGGGGCACGTTGCGTGCATGCTGTGCCAAGGACATGTACGAGCTTCTGCTGTTGCTTCTGCAAACCGCACTAACAAAGGCGACAACGATGACAACGATGACGATGCTGTCACAACAAAGGACCGACGACTGTACGAAGAGATGATGCGGCGCAGGATGAGACGCTGGATGACTCCGTGCCATTGTCTGCCAGAAACGAGCGTCACTCGAAATTTTAATTACTTTTACATTGCGAGCCAGTTGAGGGCGCTTGCACACAGACGCCAGCACACCTAATCGACCACACACGATGTCCTTTGAGCCGGCAAATTGCTTCCACTTCCAAACGTTGCTTCGAGGAGGGTGCTATAGCCGCGTGTGTCTTATGATAGATTCAATGATTAACTACCAAATAAGACAGACGCTGGCTATGACACCTTCCCTTGATGATTGATGAACGACCGAGGATCCGTGTGTCTCTGTGTGACTCCGTTGCGGTCCAGGATCGTGATGGATGATGACCTAGATTGGATTTAATTAGAATTCATTATTGATTGGACTCAGACTTGGAGAGCACTCTGGGTTTTGAATTTATGCAGCGCAGGTGTGGCTGTGAGCGTTGAATTGCAGCCAATTGACGTGGTGAATGCTGGTTGAGTGGACTGATGGCTGGCTGAAGGGTACTTACTTGGATTCCATTGCTTGAAGTGGTCCCTGTGCGTCTGCCTGATGAATCTGCACGTTGGTTGTAATGTAACTCAAGGACGGAGGAGGGAAGGGTGGGCAGAGCCAGCCTCTCACGTGTCACAGCAGCTTCTGTTCCGTCTTAGACGCCATCCCACGCTGACTTCAAACAGAGGCCCAACGTGCAACACAATCGATCCCCACCCCTACGTGTGCCTGTTGACAACATCCATCCAAATTTAGTCTCTGAGTCGAACCTCCCCCGCCCCAATCACTGTCATCGCCACATCATCATCGTCGCTACCCGATGACAGTCGAATCTAGTCGAGCTCAGCTTCAGTCACGTGGGCATGACCAACTTTTGCAAAATAATCACAGGACCCCGCCGCGCCGCGCGCACGAGCTTGAAACAGGCAAACAACTTTTCACTTTCCCGACAGAACACCTGTTCCCGACACCCATTCACCCGAGCACTCCGCATTTGAGTCCCGTTCCATTATGCAAACATCGAAAAGCACAGCAGGATACGTTCGCCGGGATACATCACAAAGTTTGGTGTCGTTTTTTCCTTCCTTCCATCCCGTCCTGCCACATTCGTCAGCGTCATCCAGATCCTTGTTGGTGGCAACTATTGTTGCATATGTACACACACCCGCCGCAGAGGAAGCGTTGCGAAGCTTCCTCGGAGCATGGTGATTAGTTCCGCCCGTCCCCTCAGTGAGACGCTGGATTTATTTCAAAAATTCTTCTTTCCTCTGCCGCTCCTCTTCAACTCCACGAGGATCCATTGGGTTCCGCTGACAATGGCAGCAGCGGCGCGGCAGAGGCTGACTCCCCGGTCGGAAATTGTTTTTTAACCCAAATTTGTATCGCATTTTCCGCAGTTGAACGTGATGAGTAACTTAATTCCAGTTTCTGTCGAGTCTAGTTGAGTTGAGTCGACTCTGCCGCTCCAGTTGATGTGGACGAAGGCACTGACAGACGGCCCGGTGGTGGATAATTCGGAGCTTTTCTTTTCTGAGCCGCATGATTAAATGGAAATCATTTCGGTCCGATGAGTGACTGCATGGAGTGCAGGCGCCGAGGAGGTCAAGCGAATTCTCGGATTCGAAATCAGTGACTCCTGGCGCTAGGGGATGTTTGAAAGTCTGTCCCTGAAGGGTTGGTGCGAGAATGGGATTTTGTGCAAGCGGAGCGTACGTGTTTCCGGATTTTATTCTGTCGCTTGATTGGTGATGGCTTGATTGCTTCTTCTTTTGCCTTTGCTTTCCTTTGTTGAAGCTGATGGCCACTAACGCTGTTGAAGGAAGAGATTGCAAATGCAGAAAGAGAATGCTAAACACCAAGCCGAGACTGTGTCATTGTAAAGTTGAGCCCGTCCTGCTGGATGGGGTACTTGACGAGTGACTACCACCATCACGAGAGCGCTGCAAACGTTAGTTAATAGGTAAGGATCGAGGATTTTCGAGACGAATCGTATCTGGGACGACAAACTTAATGAGAGGACGGTCGATGGATCTATAGGCACAGCTAGAGGCAGTGGTTTGGGCACGCTCTCCCAAAAAGGTGACAGCTCCATACCAAAGCACGCGATGCAATGGCACTCGCTTACGCAGGATGGCGCTTCCTAGAAATGCATCGCGAAGAACAGTCAAGCAGGAAGAACTACAACTGGGAAAGAGATTGGTGGAACTAAGCCACTTTGTCAGAAAACACACACGATGGCGCATAGGCGCTGTAGAGGCCCTAGAATCCACATGATGATGATGAGTAGGACGATGCGCCCATTTAGGCATCAGAATCAGGCTTGTCAGGTTGCAAATGGCGAAATCGCCAGATCTGAAATGAATATCGCCAAAAAACGCAGCATTTTCAAATGTAGACCTGCATTAAAAAACCGACTAATCTCAAGTCGGTGGATCATACAGAGATAATCACAAATGCGAGACTACCAACGCGTACAAATTATACAACACCCGCTTTAGACTTCAAGCTTGGGTTCAAAACACTTAACCCAAACTGAGAAGATTGGGAAAAAAGATCTGGTAAGAAAACCAGGCTTCCTGGAGATCTACACAGATGACTCAAAAAAAGACGAGGGCTTCGCCAGACATGCCCTTTTCCCTGTCGCTTCGACTGCCCGACAATTGTATTGTATTCCAGGCAGAAGTTAAGGCTATCCAAGAGGCTGCCCGCTTACTGTCGATGAACCCGATAGACGGGCTATTTACACAAATTGTCAGGAGGCCGTACATTCTTTGGATAAACCATCAACTAAATCGAAGATGGTGAAACTTTGACGCCATCTCTTAGCGGTCAGATCATAGACCTTACCCTATGCTACGTACCTGGGCATAGTGGTTTCCCAGGCAATGGAAGGGCAGAAGAGTATTGGGGTGGGACTGCCACTGGCAAATAATTAGGACACCCCATTTCCCTCACTCCAAGTCACAAGGGACTACACTAAAGGAAATGAAATAAACCTAGAGACCTACCCAATTGTATGCTAGTGGCCTACTTTGACAGGTGCCTTCCTGTGTCTTTATTCGTTTTAAACATTGGCGTTGCTAAGTTATTGTCCGACTTTGATGAAGTAGCGATAATTCCCCATCATCATCCAGGTACCTGAACAGTTTGGCAGGAATGTCAAGAACCAGACCTAGCGTTGGAAAGCTCGTTTCTATGCATGCTGTCCTTGAAATCGAATAGATGGGGGTGTCGATTTGAACTTCTTGGGTCTAGTATCTACGGACTTTGGATACGAAAAGTGGATCGGTGTTCACTGAATCTACAGATCACCATTTTCGACTTCTGCTAGAAACTCTTGTCGTCATCACTACTCGACGAGAAGTCTTGACCACTTGACATTTTCCAAAATAAAAATTGCTTCTTCAGATTAAAAAAATTCGATGAATTCATTGTACTGTAATGAGAAAAAACATGAAAATTTAAGATGTCGATACAAGGGATTTTGTGTCGCCAGTTTGGCGATAAATCGCCTCATCTGACTACCCTGATCAGAATGCGTCCACAAAGAAGTGCCATAAGCCTTGTGTCCGCTACCAGACCAGCCCATGTTAGAACTCCGCGTTGATGTCGTTAACGCTGTTCATCGCAGAGCCAATGCAGACTAACCTCGAAGAAATAGCTGCCCCTTGTGATGTTCGGTGATCGATTTCGTTTAGACACCTTGTACCTCATCTTAACTTTGTTTACTCTCAGACCCAGTTCAGTCTCAAGGCTAGAAGACGCCTTTCTAAAGGATCCCTGTATTCGACCGATCGCTTCAATGATCCGAGGGAGCAAGCAGTTCCACGAACGTATGAATGATCGCCTTTCCAGTGCAGGCCGGTAAGATTTGCACACCCTTCTAAAGACTGATGTTAAGCCTGCCACAAGGTCAGCGCGTGACATTTTTTAACCTCCTTCGAGGTTGCACACATCGGAGAGTTCGTTACCAAATTGGACGAAACAACAAGGGTTCCCCAATGCTCCCAATGCTCCCAATCCCCCTACTCAACCTGGCGCATTTTGCAGGCGTGTCAGAATCACAAATGAAGGCAGATATTTAATTCGCTTCTATACCTCCTATCACTTGTGGCCTTATGGGCGGCCAGTAGGTATATCAGAGGACCTCTCTAAAATATACTCGATGCTAGGAACATGGAAACTTGCACCGATTTTCAGTAAAGAGATGGACTGTGTGTGACTTCTGGAGAGTCTAATGCGGCGGACAGCGGAAAACTCGGAATATACAATGGTTAAGATGTTAATCCAATTACTGGCGCAATCCAATTCAGAAGCGCACTTAGACCATGTTGGTCCATTGAGATGCCCACAGTCAGACTGATACCACTGATTGACCACTCCAGGATGGTGTACTTAATTTGATCCCAACACCAATGATGGGCTGAACCAGCAAAATTGAGAATCCCATTAGGTAAAGGCAGACACTGCGCCATTCAGTCTTTAATTGCTGGGTTACGCAGATGACATTGCCACTGCCGAGCGTTATCACCGAGGCGGTGGCGATGCAATTACAGCAATTGATGAATAATGCCAAGGCCAAAAAGGTTACGACTGCACCAGCTGTAATTTAGTACGGAGTCTGTCTACCTCGAGGCAGACGTGAACTCCATAAATCAGATCCGAGCTGATCTTGGCAACCAGTTCTACTCCGGCAGATTTCAGCGCAAAGCCTTGTTAGCCTTGACTGGACTAACATGGATCAGCTACTTGCAGTGGCATGAAATGGATCCTTTTTATGAGAACACAATGTCAGGGACAGAGTGAGTGAGGCATAGAAGGAGACAAACAGATACACAAATATGGATTACACTTGCCTTCTTTTCATTTGCCATCCCTCAAGGATTTATTTGACACCATCTAGGAGACTTAATGGCTTGTCAACATCTTTACGTTCCCCACGAATTTATCTACAGTGGACTCCCCCCAAGTCGTACTTTCACGGGATACCATCATTTCTTCGAGTTGGAGGGAGTTTGATTTAGGGAGAGTTCGACGTATTGAGAGTCCACTGTATAATCTGAACTGAAACTGTCATCCCATCAGCTGTACACTGTTCACAAATTCATTGTCAAATATCTCCATATAGCTCCCAAAATGATACTGGCATGCTAATGCTATACTGCTTACTTTTACAGGGTGGGCCTAATACAAGAGTATTTTTAAAAATGCTATGGTAACAGAGCCAGTAAGAACGCACCTTGTGTTCCAATGGCTTCGGCCTTTTGCTCACGGAGTGCTTGGATCCTATTCTCCAGAAGTCAGCCCCATTAGCACCTCCATGGCAGCAGTTGGGCAAGTTTCAATGGCTCCATTAATACAGAGGCATGTCCACATTTGAATTACATTCATTAGTTATTTTAGTCCATCGTATGGCACCGTTTTGATTGTTAGTCTTAGATTAGCTATGTACACCCATCTTAGGATCCTTGGACAGCCCGCAAAGCAATATAGCACGTGTCCCTTTCCTGGTTACCTCTTCTGTGTGCACTTTCTAGATGAGTTTGCTGTCCAACATTATTCTTAAATATTTAATTTCGTTTACTGGAGCCAGTCTGACAGACTTATTGGTTTTGGTCGTTCTAATTTCACTTGTAATTGTACCCTTTATTGGTGGTTTGGTTGTAGCCCAGTCGACCTTAGTTATTCATCTTGGGTCTAGCCTAGATATCTCTGGAAGCTCGTTCACAACTAGGCTCCAAATCAGAGGAAATAAGACTCCTCTTTGTAGATATCCTCTTGTTGTGTCGACTTGTATTATGCCTCCTGATGTCTAAGTCTTCTACATACATTTCAATACTGTATGGCTACCTTCTTTCTTGTCCAGAGCTCGACTAATTGCATAATGAGATGTGTTGTCAAAGGCGCTTTCGACAGTTTCTGTCGAATCTGCCTACTGTATGGATGAATTCAGAAACGCAATACTTTGGCATCGACACATCATCTTTGCATCACGTTCATAAACATGGGCATCACTGCAAAAGTCAAACGTTAATTTTGTTGTACGTTCATGTGCTGATACGTTGTTGGTAGGAAATGAGGAAATTGAAAACAATTTTTGCAGGAACTCTTATAAATTACTAGATCTCGTACCCGGCTTTGCCGGGGTCTGTTCCTTCAGCCGGTACCTTACCTGTAGTGAAAATATAGTTTTTTCAAAATATCCTGAAGAAATGTGCTTAAAATAATAAAACGCCAAGAAAATTAAAAACTTTCTGTTATTTTTTACTATAAAATTCTTTTGACCAAATGTGGTCGTTATTCATCAAACTTTTCAGAGACTCGGGCAAATCTGGAAGTTCCGGTAAGTAGACTTTTCCTGCGGCACAACACAAGCTGGGAGTCTCTCCCTCAAACTTCATTGCTTGGCAAAAATTACACTTTGACGACATGCGACCAATAGAGATTTGTGGAAAATTGAAGTATTCCAACGACGGGTCATAGTTGAATGCTTCTTCTTTCATATACAACCAATTGTTAGAACGTAACTTACCTTGTCTAGTTCTCTGCTGCTCGATTCTAACACTGCGAACTTGAGAAGTCGCAATCAAAAAACGGTTGCGTCGAGCCAATCCATTACTTGCGGTCTGTTTTTCTCTTTCATACTGTCTTTCAGTACTTCTTCTGGCAGCCTGTGCAATGTTGTCTTTTTCACGAACTTGGACTCTTCTTGAGATTGTGCAGATCTTAGAATTCGCTGTCTTTTCACACATGCTTGCTGAAGATCAAAAACAGCTTTCCTTTTCCTCGGCATTTCTGCGATAATGTGATTATTCAGAAAAATGTGGAGAAAAGTGTTCCGTTGTAGATGCACTGAAGACGATTTTGAATAAATTTTTACTTCGCACTTTTTAATTTAAAACAATAATAAGACTGCTCGAACCAGAACTCAGAGAAGAATTTGAATTTTCTTTTGTCATTAATGCCTATCCAAATCTCTCATTCACATCCCTACTCATAATGAGTCCAATTCCTTGACTGTGTGCATACATGTTGAAGTTTGAATTATCAATGTGTGCTGCAGCAAAACGGACGGAAATTATGGTTTTTTCTCAACCATTTACACACAACGTGGAGGGATATCAAGCGATTCATACAAAAAAAAGTTCTTGGAAATCCCATCTATGTACCTGCGAGCGATGTTCACTTGCTGTGCAAATTGAAGTCAAACTTCATGAACCATGAACAAAATTAGCCTATCTTGTAACACATTATGTGATTAGTCTAGCTCTGAAATTTTATCTAAATTTCAGCAAAAATTTAATGATTTGTGTGCAGCTGTGTGTATGGATATGACAAAATAAGAAAAGTGCGAAAATGTTTATTGTTTCCTTTTCGTTTGGTGACTCAGGCAGTCGTTCGTATATGTTCGATTGAGACGTCGAACAAAATGAATGGTTGCACCAAAGCAAAATATGAGGAATGTGTGTGTATATATGGAAGTTACAACATACTGGGGGATGGTTGATAGCCACGACTACGCAACTTGAAATGGTTTCATACCGGATTGGTGCAACCACCCTAATTTTGAGAATTTTACTCCCGTAAAAAAAGTGCTCGTAACTTCCGAGCCGTATGTCGTACCGACTTAAAAATTGTCACATTCAGCATCTGAATTGTTGAAAATTTCAGAGCTCTGCGAGTAGTTTCGGAGCCTTTGTCGGTCAGACACACAAACGTGTAGTTTCGGAGCCTTTGTCGGTCAGACACACAAACTTTCAGCTTTATCGTTAAGATAGAACAACACTCTAGAATGAATTTGCAAGAGATCATCTGTATATTTTTGAATTGTGTGGAGCTCTGCAGTCGCGGTGGGTGCATCATTTCGGCCGCAACGAAACAAAGAGGTCCGATGCTCCGGAAAAAAATCACAAGCCAAAGTGAAAAAAAAGTAGATGTCAGTCAGATTAATTGATTTCCGCCGGTCTTTCTGGGGAAAACTAGTCGAACAAGCTGAGTTTCACAAGCAGTCGAATGCAATGCTTTCAGGTTCCCACGAATGGATCAGTTGATAGATCACCAAACCTAAGCTTTAGGGCCGAGAGAGGTTCGAGACCAGCGTTGGGCGCCATTCGTTCCTCACTCTATGCCTTGTAGTCTAAAGGCCTAGGCACAGCAAGCAAAAGCTTGTCGAAGTGCTTCTCACCGGAGTCAATTCGCATAGCGACAAATGGCGCCCAACCTGTGCTCCAGGCTGAAGATCAGCTCTATCAGAGGCCCTGTCTATCTGAAAGCCTCATACTGCCAAGAGAGTCACCATGCCCCACTACCCCCCGTGCAAGCCCGACAAAATAATTATTTTAACAACACTCTACAGCATCAGCTCGCTCAAGAGGAACCACAACCAACACACGTCTCTCGGAAACCCTTGTCAAATCAAATAGCAAACACCACGAGTGGTGCACTCTCGCTCAACAGCCGCACACAACCTTCGCAACGTTGACTAGCCGCAAGCGTATTGTCTGTGCGCCATGAGTGGAATTTCCCGAATCAAGAGCTATTTACCCGCAAAAGCCTGACGCACTCCCCTTCGATCGGCATCCACTCAGCGTTCCCGCGGTACCAGGAATTTCAATAAACCAAATATTTTCTGATTAATTAATGCGCACAGCACACGCCGCAGCCGTGCAGCGTCCCATCCCGCGCCTAAGTGCATTCAGATTGAAATTTTAATAAATGTTCAATCAACCGGCGTCCCTTCGTGGCCTCCTCACATGGAGATGGAGCGAAGGACCCTTCACAAGACGACTTGCAGGAACTCTTGAACACTCCTTGCAACGGCAACAGGGGCTTAGGACTCAATAACGCTTAATGATGCTGTCAGTGAATAGCGAACTGCGTCCACGGAGGAAATCAAATCATCTCCTTGCCAGTTGGAGATTACATTCATTTGCAGCCGAACGTGAGCCGGATGGAAATCGTACACCTCTCGCAGGCGGCAGCGGAGCGCCTCGCCTTAAGCTCGACTGTAAGTTACCGTTAAGTGACGATAAAGTATACTTCCAGCGATGGCGGCCATTCGGAAGTACTCAGAAAAAGGGCGCACAGTAAATTCTTGCGACTTAACCGGCCCGAAATGGGTTCCTGCCCAACTCCGGGGGGAGATATGGAAAACAAAAGGACTACGCAGCCAGAAACAGACAAAAAATCCCCCCCCACACAATGTTGCGTAACGATACCTGGGAGGGGGGGGGGGGGAAGATATTCTTGAAGCTTGCTCGTGATACCGAAGGGAATACTGATTGATTATGAGATTAGGACCAGGGTTTGGGTCTCTTTTATGCCGCTGGTGGGCCGTTTATTGGACTGCGGTCGTGGGTGTTTCCACATAAAATCTCAGAGGCTATTTGTCAAAAAGAAAGAATGAAAGAAGCGCTGGGGTGTGGGTGGATGAGTGGGTGTGGGTGCGAGGATGGATGTAGTAAATCTCGGTTGTTTGGCGGTAATTGACTTGCTTTGTGCGGTCGATTTGGACTGTGATTTGTGCCGGGGAATGTGTCTGAATCGAACGGGATGGATGACGATCAAAATTGAGGCTGAATCATGGCATCTGTCGGAGGGTGGCTGGCAAGTGGTTGTGTTCGCAATAAAATCGAACAATTGACACCTTATGAGAGGGACTTGGGCGACCGTTGGGGGAAATGGGTCGGAACAGACGGCCGGCATTAGGGCTTGATGATGGCCGTGACTGGAGCAGGGGGACAGTCTTAAGAGGGAGCTGATGCCCTGCTGGCATGTCAGTGCAAATCCCTTAGTTTGCGGATTTAAATTGGATCGAGTGAAGTGGGAATGTGTCAAACATCGGATTCAGTCATGCAGGCAACGAGAATTAATGCCAAAAAAGCATCGCGGACCCTTTCCTATCACGGAGAAAGAGAGTGAAGGCAAAACCAGCCAATAGATGGAAAGTTGTGGTTTGAAAAAGGGGAACTAGCTTGGTAACAAGAATGCAACGTGGTCCTGACAGCCTCTACTCGTCAAAATGGGCAACTTGTTTCCATTGCCTCTCAGCCTTTAAGGAGGCAGGCACAGCAGAGACCGTCTTGGACTGCTTATCGCTGCAAGTAAGAAACCTGCGGTGAGCCCAGAGGCATGCACCAGCGATGCGTTGTAAGCAAGAGGAATATCGAGCTACAAGACGGGAAAGCTTGCGAAGGAAGCACAGCCTACGGCTAGAGAAAATGTTGCTCGGAACCTCAGAAGCTTGGGGATGTCGTGTATAGGGACAGATACGAGCCTTGTAAGAAAGTGGCATGGCTTAGGAAAGTCCTCCAAGGGACAGATACGAGCCTTGTAAGAAAGCTGCATGGCTTAGGAAAGTCCTCCAAGTCCATCTTCTCTTGTAAATCTTGATGTGTGCAGTTTCACGCGGTTCTTTGGTGGAACATAGAGCCTCAATGAACAAGGGATGATGTGTTTTAGTGAGAGCTAGGAATTTTGTCTGTGCCCTGAGCCATGAGCGCCCTGTTTGTAGCGCATCGGTTTCAACGTCACACAGACACGGTAGCCATGTTGTATGGCTAGCCTTTGAGCTCCAATCTCGAGCTCTGCGTGTGATGTCGTCATGGTCGACGTTTGCGATGGTGTTGGGATAGGAGACGTGCATGATCTTCTGGAGGCTACGGTTAATGAATACCATTGGCGATTGTGTTCGCAATCGTACAGAGGAACTGATTTCACATTTCATTCAAAAATGCCCAGCCGCGAGATGATCTTCAGCATACCAAAGGCGATGCGACCTGGCTTCGTATGTCAGCTTCTAACCCGCCTTTTTAAGTGATGGGTGCTGACAAGGCAATAAAATGCATCCACTGCTTCGACGTTCAAACCGCAGATCAGAAGAAAGTGCGACACGTTGGTGTTGATGCACACCATCTTTTTTTGCGCGACGTTTATTTTTAGGCCCGCATGTGGCTAACTCCCTTTTTCGGGGAGTTTGATGTGTAACGTTAAATGCACGTGGGTAAATAAACCCGCCTTACAAATTGCTCGGGCACAGTGCACCGGTCATCGCAAGCGCGATCGCAGTGGAACAGAGAAGTGAATAAAGGGGTCATTGAACCAAAACCGAATTTGTGTTTGTTTGCTTTTAAAATTTGTACATTTGTGGTGGCAGTAGGCAGATGTCGTCCGCATAGTCCATGTCTTCAAGTCTGCCACTCACGCGGTAGGATATGCCACCGAAATTTGTCGCATTATTAGTTCTAGAAGCTGGTTGAATAAGAGCGGTGATAATACGCAACCCTGCCTGACTCCAGTCAGCACTTTTATACCATTGCTTCCGAAGTAAGGTCGCCGTGGCGTAGTGAGTTAGTGCGTCGACTCCTACGCAGAGGGTGCCAGGTTATATACCCGAATTCACCACTTATCCTATTTCACTGCTCCACCTCTTTCGAGTCACTAACAATGCTCAAAGAGTATTCCGGTCAAGAAAAAGCTTATCGTGCATAGGGACGAGCTATACAACGCCATGTCTAGTTTTGACATTCCTGCCAAACTCGTCAGGTTGTGCAGGATGACGATGGAGAACTCTCGCTGCTCAAAGTCGGTAACGAACTCATCGAGACCTTGAATGTCAAAAAAGGATTTAGACAAGGCGACGCGCTGTCATGTGATTTCTTTAACATCATCCTGGAGAAGATCGTGCAAGACTCACACGCCAACACAAGAGGCACGATCTTCCAAAAGTCCGTACAACTGCCAGCATATTCGGACGACATTGACGTGATTGGCAAAACACAGCGAGCCGTCAATGAGGCGTTTGGTGGCATTGAGGCGGAGGCGGCTAAAATGGGTCTAGCGGTGAATGAGGGAAAACGAAGTATATGCTGTCATCAAGAAAGAACACACAACATCGACGTCTTGGTCAGAGCGTCACAATGGGCACCTATAACTTCGAGGTAGTCAAGGACTTCGTCTACCTCGGCTCTCAAGTAAACAGTACGATCAACACCAGTACCGAGATCAAACGCAGAGTAACTCTTGCCAATCGCTGTTTCTCCGTAGTAGAGCCATCTCTCGAAGGACCAAGCTGACTTTATACAAGACCTTGATCATCCCATTCCTGCTGTACGGCGCGATGGCATGGACAAACTCTCTTAAGAGCGGATGAGGAAGTCATTGGTCTCTTCGAGAAAAAAACCTCTGCGTGCGATCTTTGGTCCTGTTTGCGTTGACGGTTTCTGGAGGAGAAGATTCAACCACGAACTGTACGGGCTGTAAAGCGACATGAGTCTAGTCAGGCGTCTTCGGATCCAACGCCTAAGATGGCTAGGCCATGTAGAGCGCATGGACAACACTGCTCCAGCCCGAAGAGTCTTCGACTCCGAACCAGTGGGACAACGCAATAGAGGACGCCCACGGAACCGATGGCGCAATCAACTTGGTGTGCGCAGTTGGAAACAGCTGGCAAAAGATCGTGCCGGCTGGAGAGGCTTACTGGTTGAGGCCCAGGTCCACTTCAAAGTCGAACGGGACTGGTGTCATGGGATGAAACTTTTGCATGTGGTGGCTGATACTAAGTTTGGCCCCAATCGAAACACTCGCGTGGTGACGTGTAGGTTCTGGAGAAGGTAGTGGAGGCAGAAGCATCAAATTTCGTACGTATTTCAAAGTGCCCATAATCGGGTCTGAGAATTAATGCAGAATTCCTACCACAAGGGACATCCATTTTCCTACTTAGCTACCTTATCGACTGAAAAATTGTCCTGTTGATGAATGTTTTTCTTTGAACTCGGATTTCTCTCAAACTTGAAGGTACCGTTTGTAGATTTTGTGAAGTCTCGCTAAAGACCGTCCTCGACTGTCATATCATCCCCATTCTCTCTCAGGCCAGTGTAGCCAGGTGTTATAACCAAAATTCCTATAAATTGGCATAAAACTGTATCGCTTTAATTGGTTCAATTTTCAACAACGAGGCCTCTGGTGTCAACGAGAAAAATATTACAACAGCTGAATTAGTAAAAAAAACAAAAATTGCATACGTTTATAGCTTACGTGTGTACATACGTTCCACGCCGCCTCTAACCGTAAGTTCTGGAAGTGTTTTTTTTTAAGACGAAATATTATTCTGATTTTCGACAAGTATGCCGTGCGTACACACATGTGCATTTAATTTATACGAAAAAAAACAAAA
The DNA here is from genome assembly GCA_964034865.1 of Eristalis intricaria. NCBI lineage: Eukaryota > Metazoa > Arthropoda > Insecta > Diptera > Syrphidae > Eristalis > Eristalis intricaria. Next base: position 48,845,389 of record OZ035876.1, read on the forward strand.
CCTTTTAAAAACTTGTTCAAAGTATGCTAGAAGTGTAAACGAATAATAATAATATTGGCGGCGCGACAGTCCGAGGCGGACTTGGGCCTATGTAGCTTCTCAGCAACCACTCGTGTTGTGCGTGCTATTGTTCTTTCACGAGTGGAAGGGACCTACAGTTTAATGCCGACTCCGAACGGCGAAGTTGAGAAGCTTTCTCTAGACTCTAGACAGGAATACTCTGTGAGCATTGTCAGTGACTCGAAAGAGGTGGGAGCCGTGAATTATGAAAGTTGGTAGATTGGGGATTCGAATCTGGCGCCCTCTGCGTAGGAGTCGACGCACTAACCCACTACGCCACGGCGACTCACTAACTGTAATAGAACACACACCTTAAATTCATTACAAAATCCGAAAAACGAAAAAATATGAACTATGAATCGCAAAACTAAAAATTGCATTGACAATTTTACGGCGGCATCAATTAGTCTTAGCAAGTATCTTCAAATAAAATAGTTCGATTTTATTTGAGTTTTCCCATATTTTGTTCTACAAGATTATAGATTCCCATTTTCGCCTTTTACGAAATTTCATACCGGAATTGTCCACGAAGAGGGGAATTCCCTACAATCTGGCAACACTGTCACAAGAATACGCTTCCTGCCCGCGGGACGATTTCCAAATGTACACATCACCTAATGCGTGGCCTTGCGAAAGCTTCTCAGAGCACAGTCGCACAGCGCTCGAAATGCGATGTGGAATTGGCGCTAGTTTCCAAACGTTCAGAGTCAAGGGAAAGAGAAATGAAGGATCGCAAGCATTTTTCAGCGAATTCGCGGACATGTACTGGCAGCTCAAGTGCTGTCGGTTTCGTAAAAGCCTTCAGACAGTTCAGTATAAGCGCTGTTGGACATCGCCCATAGCCACTAACAAAAAAACAGGGAAAGTGCATTAAGTTTAGCAAAAGCTTTATGTCGTCGGTCCAAAACGACCACCATCACCTACTTCCTCGAGAGCATCTCGGATCCCACACCGCCCGCCACAAGCATCGTTTTCCAAGCATTCCCACACATCATTGGCGCGACCGTTAAAGTCTCCCGATAGATTGATTAGATTGACGTACCCATGCCCAGTCCATTGGAATGAATTTCTGCGAACCGAAATGTTGAGCATAAAAGCACTTCCAGTGCGATCGCAAATCATTATTTCGACGGATATTAAAACGCGCCTGAAGCCCTTCAAGCGCGTCTCCGCGCAGTTGCGGCCAAAAAGGAAACCCTAATAAATATCAATTTCAAGCGGGTCCCCGTCGAAAGTCACAACAATAACCGAGGCGATAACTCATAACGAACCGATGTGCGGATGGCCTGACTGTGTGCGCCTGTGGGTGGATTGAAGGCAAGGGTTCCTTTCGGAGGTAGCTGAAAAATTTACGAGCAATAAATCACCGATTGACGAGCGCTACCCGGGGACGAGCCCACCAGCCCGAGGAGGCGAACCCATATTCGATTTTGAAGTTGCAAAAGTTTTGACTCCAAAGAGGAGTGGGTGGGGTCGGCTGTAAAACTCCCCGGTTTCCTTTGAGATATGAACATCGCACGGAAACCACGTGTGCACAGCACAGCCTCCTCAGCTCACATTTTGTGTTGGGCTTGTTCCTCGTCTCGTGCTCGACGCGGTTCACTGAGCTGGAACGTGGCATTGTAACAATCTCCTACAGGAAAACACTTACGGAAAGTGAAGCGAGTGTGGTGGCGTCAGCAACGGCGGCGGTGGTTAGCAGTTACACGACGCTCTGCAAGATTAAACTTTGCGCCTGCCAGAGAGAGGGACTTGTGCAGCAGCCCACAAACCCCGGCTCAGCCCGCCACCGGAAGGAAGCAGGTTTGGCAAAAAGTTTACAACCAGCTTGAGGATTGCTGCAGAGTCGTATTTATTTTGTGCTCCGGGGTTTGTTTTTCTTTCCCCGAATTACTTCCATTGACCGATAAAGTTTGCGCCGGTATGATGCCCGCTGAATTGGGGTGTTTTTTTGGGGCACCGGACCGGTCGGTGGGGTAATTTGCTTTCCACACTGTCATCCGAGCAATAAAACTTGGAAAATGCTGGGCGAAACTTGCGAGGAATCTTAATTCAATCGGGGGCCAAGTTCGTAACTGCTGAACGTGCCATTATGTGATGTGTCTCCCCGGCAGGGTGGGTGGGGGGCCTCGTGTTTAATGGCAGGAGATTGAAAAGTTTGGGTCACTTTCTCAGTGGCACAAGCTCAACGCACGAGGAGGGTGCTGGGGAATAGTTTTAATTACCATCGTGCGCATGGAACTTGTTGAATTCAGTCGATTGGAAGGGCATTGCCTGACGGTTTGAAGGGACCTTCATTCACTGGGAGGGGGAACGAGTGTGTGACCAGTTCATTTCGGGCGAATGATTGTAATGGAAGGGTTTCCAGTTAGGAAAGGCGAGGGCAGAGTTTTCGAGTTTCAGTTATTTGATTTCTTATTTCCATGGCAGATGAAGTTCAGTACACTGGGGCAAGCAGTCGTGGAAATTCAGAGGAGTCCTAGAGGGCAAATGTTGTAGTAGAGGGTAGGTTTTCAGAAGGACTCTTGATGGCAACTTCAATACTAATGCGCCTGGGGGCTCAATAAATCCTTTCATACGACGGCGTGAAGCGATTGTGTTGGAATACCCACAAACCAGTGTCGCCATCTATCGGCAATTAGTCCACTTTCGATAAATAGGTCACTCATCGCCACAAGAACCCTTACTTATCCCAAAAAGAATATAGATTAGAATATACGCCTTGTTAGACGTAAGCGAGCGAAAAATTGACTGCCCGAATGACTTGGGGAACTTTCCGAAAAATTGTGGAACCCAAGTGATTAAGTATGAGGCGATTCACGAAACGTTTAGATTCGAGGGAAAACTGAAATAAAACACTTTTCAATGAAACTACGAACACGCTACGTATGGCCGAAGTACGATCAGTTTAGTAAAAGCGACAGTTCGGCATAAGCCTTGATAGAGATCGCCTGAAAGGCCACACTGTTTTGACTATAAGGCCTTGTACAGGGTGGGCCATCTAGTGGATATTTTTGAATAGTAGATCATTTTGAGTGTCCGCTAGAAATCTTGAAAGAAAGTCGGTATCATACCTCCGCGGAGCAAAATACGCTTGAACAACGTTGAGACTGAAAACTTTTTTCCAGACTGAATGCTGTGTAGCCCCAGAAGTGCGTTTTGGCCGAAGTAAAGCACTCACCGCGACTGATGTACGCAAAAAGTTTGAGAGACTTGTATGCTAGAGGCCAACACTCATGGTCTCCGTCGACGAACTCTGCGGCTAGATGAAGCTGCTGTAGCCGAGGGCATCATTTGACCATTTTTCTTCAAAAACGAGGCGGGGGAAGGTCAACGGTGGGCGTTACAGAGCCATGTTAACCGACATTTCTTTTAGTGAAATTGAAGACATGGATCTGGATGACCTTTCAAGCTGGATTGCCCGCCAAGCCATACAGCCCATGCCAAAATCGATCTTTACTTACTTATCAAGCCAAAGAGGGTCAGAGATTGAGTTAGGGCTGACTTCCATCGTTGACGGTCCTGGGCACGGTGCTTCCAGTCATCAAGACCCCAGTCCGCGATGACTTTGTCTTTCTACAGGAGATTCAGTCTTCGTCTCCTCTTCAAACCAATCGATCTTTGGACCACCGAATCCCCAAATCGTGTTATCAGCCGTCTTGGCGATGGGGATTAACCGCCTCGGAGCTTTGGACTTTTCTTGGACCGCTGTTATGCCAACAATCCGGAAACGATTGAAGCCCTTAAGGCCGATAGGGTTCAAGAACTCCGTGAGCTAAAGGCCGTTACCATCGACAAGGTCTTGGGTAATTGAGACGACGAGTTGCGCTACTTCGAAGCCAGCCGAGGCAGCCACTTGAGCGACGTCGTATTTCATAATTAATGGGAATGTCTGTTCTAACTAACAAGCCCATAATACATAAAAAAAATTGTACTTTCTTATGCCGGCCATTGGTTCCTGGACCGTTCTCTCGTAAAGACGTTCAGGCCAGGCCAGAAAAAAATCTGTCAAATTGTAACGCAAGTATATAGGTAGGTAATAGGACCTCAGTGTGGCGCGTCAAGCGTTAATTTAACGCAAGTATTGAAGCTGGAAGACCATGGACAATGCCGCAAGTTCGCTTATTTGGCGCCAGAAATGTTCCTGGCGGTCCGAGTTTCGGCTAAAAAAACCAACCACCCTCCTGAGACGAGTCCCATTTTTGGATCACAGACTTATTTATGAACAAGACAAATTAGCCGCAAGTGCAATGAGAGTCATTTGATTGACTGTCCTGTGCGTTTTATGGCATGGCGGCATCATTGGACCTTATTTCCTTCGACATGAGGAAGGAGGCTAACGGCGATGTTCAACGATTGTCTGTGTCAACAGTTTGCATCGATGTACCCGAGGTGTGGTTCCAAAAAGTCGTTTCAACCTGTCACACAAGCGACGTAACGATCGAAGTAGTGATAATGAGATTTTGACACCTCACGGCGAGTGCTCCTTAATAGGTCCCCGCGATCATGCAACTTGACATTAACCAATTGCTCTGTTGGAGCTTCGTCAAGTCTTTAGCTCACAACCCCAAGGCCACCACAAATTGTGTCCCATTGTTCTCGAAAAGCGTAAAGGCAATTGAAACAAGCTCATCATGGAAGCAGTCTTTATATGGCAAGGAGTATTCAATTTAAATGTCTTGGTGATCGTGGATAGCATTACCATTATCATTTAGTTGTCTTTCTTATTGTACAAGGGTGGGTCGCCGTGGCGTAGTGGGTTAGTGCGTCGACTCCTACGCAGAGGGTGCCAGGTTCGATACCCGAATTTACCACCTTTAATAATTCACGGCTCCACCTCTTTCGAGTCAATGACAATGCTCAAAGGATATTCCTGTCTAGGAAAAGCTTCTCAACTTCTCCGTTCGGAGTCGGCATAAAACTGTAGGTCCCTTTCACTCGTGAAAGAATAATAGCACGCACAACAGAATGCTGAGAATCTAGGCCCTGGCCCTCTACGGGCTGTAGCGTCACCCATATTATTATTATAGCAACGCGGGTCGGGTGTGGCTAGTCATTTGTAAAGGCCGTGGCGTGCACTGCTCAGTAGCCAAAAGAGCTTTGACAATGAAACTGATGAAGGAAGACATGTCGCTGCGAGAGGTGTCCAGACTCATTGTAGGATCAAAAACACTTGTCGTTAATGCCCAACGAACCGCTATGAAACATGATGGCCTAATAAAAGGTCTGTTCACGAAAGCCCTTTAAAGTCAGCTAAAGAGATCATGGTTGAACTAGATGTTACCCGCGACTTAGTCCGCGTGAATATCAGTTAACGCGGATGGATAAAAAATAATTGAGTCAATCTTAAAAGATATTTTTTATAACTTTAACTTAACAATTCCACCACAGTTGATTTTTGCGTAACTTAAACCGTTTTTGCAGCGCACGCAAGGGAAGCTCTCTAAAACGAATAATTTTCCCCGTTTTTGGAACACCTTTCATTTATGCATCGCTCCTGTCACAAATCCTAAAACCATACACGATAAATGAACTATTCAACTTGGTATACTCTCGACCAATTTAAAGAAGACTTTTAGAACAACATCCCTTCGGAAGAAGATCCCCAGTATCACCGGTCCTTACTAAAAGCGCAGGAAGAGTCGTCTTAAATTTACAGACGACCACCTGAGTTAGAGTGGAGGGTGGAGTAAAGCAAGAACACATGGAAAAAATTTAATTATCTCCACTTTACTGCATTTTTAAAAAGAAACTTGTATCTGGCCCTCACTTCACTTTAATTTTCGTTGAAATTCCAATCATTGGGATATGTGAACCTTCCACAAGTTTAAGTAACATCAGCCCTAGTGTGTGCGTCAGTTGTGGATGTCCCTTATCACCAGAACCTTGCGACCTTCGAGATCGTTCATATGGGCACTATAATCCTTTTCGCTCCCAAAAGGGAGCGCCGCATTTCCGAACTCCTTCCATCAAAACACAGATCCCGTGAAACCTTTCAAATGTCCTGCCACCAGTCGCACCCGCATCCCATTCCTCCGCTTCACTCATCAATCAACACACCCATTCACTCCTTCGACACATTTAAGCGCTGCTCCACAATTAGATTTGTTACCAACAAATCACACATTCGCCCTGACACTCCCTCTTCCGCTTCGGCTGCCATTCAACAACTCAACTCCGCCCCCGATGCCAGCGCCATGCACACCCAATTAACGACGGATCACAATCGATTAACGAAATGAGACAGTTGTGACGAGTCAACTCTATTTTTGAAATGTCACGTAACGCCATGTTGCCGGCGTTTTTCGCCGACGCCCCAGCACGGCGACTACGTGCCTACATCTGCAGCGCGAAACTGTGCTATCCACTGCAGCACATCCTGACATGTGTCCCCCCGCCGCGCCGCCGCCCACTCCGCTGACATGATGGGGAATGCTTTACGCATTCAAATGCATGTTGTAGTCGCTGACATCAAAGTAACGTCGCGACAGCAAAATGGTTCCTAGGAAAGAACGCAGTCATCGTCGCATAATGGTGCCTGTGGCTGTGGCTGTGGCAGTGACAGTGGCGTCTGTTCGCGCGGATGCACTGAATGGGAAACCTCCACAAATGCCTGCACGGTGGCCGATTGAAGGGATGCCAGCCAGCCCTCCATCTGAGCACTGACAAAGCTTTTTATATCGATGGCCTACTTGTTTCACATGACTGCCCCAACTGGTGTGCGGGGCTACCACTCCCTTCGAGGGGTGGGATGGACTACGTTGCGGAGTGGAAGGATTCGTGTTTCGTGGAGACTGGTCAGAGTGCGTTGACAGGCAGCGAGTGAAGTTCTTAGGACATGCAGGGCACCCATCAAGTCGACTTTACGGTTTCGAGGGAAATGAAGGACGATGACCCTTTCCTTTGGCCTCGTCTCTTTTTACACAAGATAGAGCGAAGTTGACACCTAGGAGGGAGGTCTGAGTCGATGATCTTGATGAGGTGTCTAGGACTGGCGACTGAGTCAGACCTGAAGAACTAGATGAGCCTGCGATCAGTCACTTAATGGACAAGCTATCGTGTAACTATCGTGAATGTGTGCGTCGACAGTAGTAACGTCGATGGCGATCCAAAGACCTTTGGCGTGGCAGTCGATATCCCTATCTTCTCCACAGCCGCGGATAGTCGTCGACTTACGCACTCCGTCACAATCACCATAAGGCCAACTCCTTTAAACTCACACCCTAAGCCCAAGACCCAAGGTCTTCCATAAACCCCCCCGCAATCTTGATGAGCTGTCTAGGACTGGCGACTGAGTCAGACCCGAAGAACTAGATGAGCCTGGGATCAGTCACTTAATCGACAAGCTATCGTGTAACTATCGTGAATGTGTGCGTCGACAGTAGTAACGTCGATGGCGATCCAAAGACCTTTGGCGTGGGAGTCGACATCCCTATCTTCTCCACAGCCGCGGATAGTCGTCGACTTACGCACTCCGCCACAATCACCACAAGGCTAACTCCTTTAAACTCACACCGTAAGCCCAAGGCCCAAGGTCTTCCATAATCCCCCCGCAATCTTGACGAGCTGTCTAGGACTGGCGACTGAGTCAGACCTGAAGAACTAGAGGAGCCTGGGATCAGTCACTTTATCGACAAGCTATCGTGAATGTGTGCGTCGAAGACAGTAGCGACGTCGATGACGATCCAAGGACCTTCGGCGTGGCAGTCGACGCACCTATCTACTCCGTCATCGACTTACGCACTCTGCCACTGCATCCACCATCACCACAAGTCCAACTCCTCCATACTCACACCCTAAGCCCAAGTCCCAAGATCTTCCATAACCCCCCGCACAAAAGGGGATAACAACCTCAACCAAATTGGAATGCAACAACTCCCATCGAATGCAGCTCATTTGGCGCATGTTCCAAAGCAATCAAGCGTCCCACACCACGTGACCGCAGAAATCTTCCCATTAGCCAAGGAAACTAAGCCAATATCCAATGAGACCACTCGCCGCGGCCACTCGAAGGCGAATTGCTTCCCCTCAGCCGATATGGGAACGCTTCAACAAAGCCAGGACGGTCGCGTCGAGGAGCACTCACCACCAATCTCAAGAGCATCGACCCACTTCCCGACTAAATTGCGTCCATGCTCAAGGATGTGGTATTTAATTGATTCCAACGTGAACAGAGAGCCCCTTGAGGCTCCACGATGAAGTGGCGAGAGCCACCGCTCCACCAAGCGGATACCGAAATCAATCATTCGCAAAACGCGCGGAGGTCAGAGTGCGTGTGAATTGGCGCTGATGGGGGCTTTGAGGGAGATTGGAGTTTAGGCCTTGTTTTAGGTGTTCCTGGTCGATTGTGCTTAGCCGCCATTTTGTGTTCGATAGCCGATAGTCAGTCATCGAGAATTGTGGAGATGACAATGTTTCATGAAGCAATGCAGGAATGTCTTGAAATTATTTTTCGCTTTAATTGAGTTATTCTCCAAAGGGACGCCAAGAAGTCTTTCTAAACTTTGTCTAAAAGCGCCACGGCACGAGACGACCTTTTGTGATATCTTATAGATACAAATATAACGAATATGAAAGTGTTGATGTTAGTGAACAGGTCCTACCTCCAGAGTGGCTGCACGAGTTTGGAGGACACAGATGACATCTCCGTCAGGCTCACAGTGTCTGGGTGCTGGACATGAATATCCTGTGGTCATACCTCCTCAACCGACTTTACGGTCCCAAGACTTAATCTATCAAACAGCCCTGATACTCTATTCCCCAAAGGACGGGATGGCATAGCGAGCTGCTGTGCAGGGACGCCAGTGCCCTTGATCTTTTCCGGGTAGTGCCCGATTTGTTAATTACCCGAGTGTGCGGGTAATTCCAAGTTTATCAATTGACCCATTGTTGCGGGTAATACCAAAGGTGGCGGGTACTCGACATTATCGGATTACTGGTACTTTGGGCAACGTGTCGTTGTAAGTAGCAGGTTAATTTTGTCCAACTTACGGTACGAGTACCCGATAATGTGGTACCCGAGTAATACCCGAAAATGCGGGTACACGGGTATGCGGATATCAAGATACTTAATCTGACAGCTCTTAGATGGACAGCGGAGTGAAGATCCTACAGACTGCCGGACAACGACAGTGTGTTCCATGCGGAACCATTTGCAATCCGGAAAGCCTGTCGAAAGCCAAAAAACACCCAAATATCTTGCCAAAGTTGAAAGCAGCCATACAAGCTGTATCCACCTTTCCTTCAAATTCTAAAGTACTGCAGTAATAGTGGCCTGAGCTAGCGTGTGTCGATAGAAGGCCAGTTCAAGATGCCTCCTGTCTCCAGTTCCAGGTCACATTGACACCCCATGAGGAGAAGGGAGAACTGGCAGTCATTTAGGAGAAGAGGTCCATATCTCTCTAGAACTTCCTGCGCACTTTTTTGAAATATCAGATGAGCCAGACAAGCCTGTGTATAACCGCTAGACTGGTGGTTGTCCGTTCGACAAACTGGCCGATAGGAAATCTTTGCCAACAGGTGTCTCACATAACAACGTTTCAACACAACTGAGGGGGAGATCTTACCAATTGTCATGTGTGGCCGGCTCTTGCTAGAGCCACACAGCGAGCGCTCAGTAGACCCTTATTCAATGCACTTGATGGGATTTGAGATGAAGGGGCTGCTGTAAACTTAATTGCATCCAGTTGAATTTATTGATGTCTCCACAAGGTAAGACAGCTATGGGATCAAAACGGCAACCCTGCTTACTGGGTTCTCAACGATCCACCACATCTACCATCGTGATGCTGGTTGTCTTCCAGTGCATGGACACCCTCTGTTGCGTTGTCCCGCAGGCTCGAAGTCGAAGACACTTCGGGGCGGAGCTGAGCTGTCCATACGGTCCACATGATTTAACCACCTTAGGCGATGGATCCGTAGTCTCCTGGTAACACTCTTGTCGCTGTGGTTGAATTTTCAGGACCAAATATCGCACTCCGAACTTTTCTCTCGAAGAGGCCAAGGGCTTCGGCATCTAGTTTTGGGATTTTCCGGGCTACAGCGCCATTGAGCAGGACTGAGATGATCAGGGTCTTATATAATTTTAGTGTGGTCCGAGAGAGGGCGCTACTGCTGAGTGTTCAAGAGGTAATTGAACACAAAGCAACAGCGATTGGCAGGAGTTACTCTGCATTTTTGATCGCGGTGCTAATGTTGTTGGACGAAATCTTTAACCACCTCAAAGTTATAGCTGCCCATTGTGACGCTCTGCCCAAGACGTCGATGTTGTGCGTCCTTTCTTTAGAACAGCATATACTTAGTTTTGCCCCCATTCACCGCGAGACCCATTTTAGCCGCTTCCGACTCAATCAACAAACCCCCAACTGACAGGCTCCCTGTATTCTACCAATCACCACAACAGTTGTACGGACTTCTGGAAAATTGGAGGAGAGACTTTTGGAGTCTTGGAGGATTTCCTCAAGAATAATGTTGAAGAAGTCACACGACAGAGCGTCGCCTCGTCTAAGTCCTTGTTCCACATTGAACGTCTCGATGGATCCATTGCCGACCATTTCAGCGAGAATTCTCCATCATCATCCTGAAAAACCTGACGAGCTTGGCAGGACTGTCAAATTTAGACGTGGCGTTGTACAGCTCGTCTCGGTGCACGCTGTCAAGTTCGGCCTCGATGTCGACGAACAGGTTATGGGCTCCGATTTGCACTGCTTGTGATCCAGGATGTATCATAGTGTGAAGATCTGGTTGTTTGTCGACTTCCCTTCTCTTTTTCCTTCCCCTTCCCCGTCCCTTTCCCATTTCCTTTCCCCTTCCCTTTCCCCTTCCCACACTGTTGTGAAGCTCTTAGATTGTTTATACACGGCTTCAAGGGATCGCATAAAACAAGGAGCCTTATCCTTCTCTACTTGGCGCAGTCAAAGGAGTCTCCATTCCTTCCAGATCGGCCAAACGAAACTCGTGCGGTATGTCTTCCATATCTTACAGATGAACTGGTCCATGCGCCCAACAAGATCTTATGTGCTGCCTTCAAGCTTTCAGCGGATAGACCGTCCACACCAGCAGCCTTGTTAGTCGTCAGCCTTGATATTAATACCTAAACCCTGTCTAGATCGGAGGGACGGAACTCTCGTCCAGATTCATTGGAATACGAAGACGTGATGGACAGGTTGCTTGTATTCTGGATTGGGACACATTCAATCTAGAAGTTGAATCCAACTCTGCTTGTTAGGATCAGTGGAATTTGGAGACTGGCTTCAGTCCTAGCGCTACAACGCAAGCAATTAACGCATTCTTGAGTAGTCTTGAACGATCGACAGATACCAGTTAGTAAAGAAGATTGTCTACTTCGGGCAAGCGTGAATTCCACAAACGGCATTTCAGTGGAGAGCCTACGTAAGACCGTCCTTGGCAACCGCTGCTACTTCGGTTTGTCAAAACAACGGACTCGGAGGACCAAAATCCTGCTCTAAACCTCTCAGCCCATCTGTAAGGAGTCTAAAGCTAGATGACAAGCAAAACAGCAGAATTGATTCTTAGCGCCATAGGAAGAAAAATTCAAAGTCGGATAAATTGGTTCCGTTTGCGAGGAAGGTGAAAGGAGAAGGAGGAGGACATACACAACGAATGTGGACTAGACCCAAAGGAAGGGATAAAATTCGTCGCCTTCACTGGCTTGGACGAGCCCATGGACACCAATGCTAGATCTAAGAGCGTCTACGAATCTGAGCTTCGTGGTTCGAGGAGTAAAAGGAAGACCGAATCTCTGGTACAAAGACCAAGTCATAGCGGATGCAAGCCAGCTTGTCTCGATGACTGAAAGCAGTGTGCCTAGGACCGCCAGAAATGGAAGGAAGTGACAGATCGGACCCTCAATGGGTCGCGGTCTGTGGTAAGCAGAAGCAGAAGCAGGAGCAGGAGCAGGAGTAGTGGAAGTAGTGGTGACTAGCACAGTTGGCATCGTTCTTTACAACTCCCTAACTTGGGTCCATTGAGCTGTCCCGATGGAATGTGTGGCAGGAGACTCTGTTCCCGGAAAGTTTCACAACGCACTTAGGCGTCTGTAGGATTCAGAATGCGGCTTCACAAATCAGCCGCTGTACAAGAGTGGACACCTTTTAGACCATTTTCAAGGCAATCCAATCTCCCGTCACTTAAACTATCCTCAACCAAAAGCTTGAAGGGCCAAGTCACGGCAGGAGGGAGCGAAGGTATCGATTTTCCTTATCCCTTCGCTCAGACAAATCTTAGGGGTAACCGCAGGTGCTGTACACATTATCTTCTTATATCCTTCTCTCTCTCTCTCTTCCAATCTCCCTCTCTCGTCCTATCTCAAAGTCTTCCCATCAAAGTCTTCTCTCCATCTCTATTTTTCACTCTCTTCCTATCTCCCTCCCTCCCTCCCACCCTCATCAAATTCAAAATTCAAAAGCAACCGACGTCACTTGTTAGAAATTACAATGAATTCCCCCAACAGTCGAACTCGCGCCGAATGAAGCCCTTTGGGCGCCCCTAATCCTGGCGTTGATTAAAGGTGCTCTCCATACAAAATTATTCAAATGTTCCGTTATTATTTCTTACCCGGAAGCATATAATTCCCAACGCCAACGCCCGTCCGCAGCCAGTCCATGTGCCACACGCCAGCGGTTTCGAGTGGAAAAAGTTTTTCTTTTCAATTTCTGCTCCTCTTCTTCTTCTTCTTCTTTTTCTGCTGAGGTGGTTGGGACCCATGTAGTCCCCACCGCCAATCAGGATTCAATGAAGGAGAAATTACCCACACTACCCCAGATTCGGCGGCAGCACCAAATTAAATTATTGAAACAAATTAACAAGAATCAAGGAGCGGCGCGGTGCGGCTCTCCACGGGACCGTGTCGTCAGTCGGGGGGTCGTCCTTGTATTGTTGTCCATTTCGGTGGGACCGGCAGCAGGAGGACCCCGCGCAAACATTTGAAATTTTCAATGGAATGCTAACGTTGACAGTTTTGGCCTGCGGCCATTTATGCTTATCTGTCGTGGAACGGGGCCACACTCCGGTTGGGAAGGACGACGGGCCGGTCTTATGGGCCGCCGTGGACAATGGCCATTTTAAAGGGGGCTGCGAATGCAATTCGATTTATGGATACCAATGAATTTATGAAAAAAAAAGGTTCGGGAATGTTTTGCAAAAATTAATGAGCCACGAGCACTTTACATCGGGGTGCTGGTGGTGGTGATTTGAGTTATTTAATTGCGCGTCGGAATGCAGACGGGACGACTGCAGTTCGCCGCTGGATGTCATTGATTTGCGCGTCGTGGGGGGTGAGAGCGCACGTGTTAGAGGTCTGGAAGCATCTGTGTTGGGAATTTTAAGAGTTTTTGGACCAGGACTGATCTTTGTGAGACAGGGTGTCTGACGCTCTGTCTTGGGGGAGAACGCACCGCGACACGCGTTGAAGATGGCGGCTTCCTGGAAGCTAGTATAAGAGGCCAAATATTGCTACCGCGGGTAAACCAACGATCGCACCCTTCCGAGATCCAAAGACTGCCCATGCATGTCCTCTCTGATTCACCCGCTCGTTGGCCAGCCTCTCTTTCACTCAAGAGGGTAGTTTATGTTGATGGTTGAGTCGATTGAGGATTATCCCCTTTTTTTCCTGGTCCAATATCGCCCAACACTAGTCAATAATCTTCAAATTCACTGGAGAAGAAGACCTCCCATCTACGTTCTCCGGAGCGAAACAAAATGGCTGCAACAAATCGTACAAGCAGAAGGGGAAATCTCCCTCGTACACTAACAGGCCCACAACGAGCGTGGGAACAGGCGCAAGGGTCTTCCGTGACCAATTCGAAAAATCCCCGGCCCTTAAAGTAGTGAAGGAGGTGTTTACCAAGCACAAAGCAGCACTTGCGCTGCGGAACCAGAATAGAATCGGGAAATCGATGAACATTTTGTTTGAATAGCCAAGCGGCAAGAAAGGCCTTAACATTTGACATTCTGACATCGTGACTGATCTGGTTATGCAGGCAAGGCGCTTGTGAGATAGCTTTGGTGAGCACTGTGGCCCTATGGTGGTACCAGGGCATAGTGGCATCCAAGGAAACGAAGAGAGAGAAAAAGAGACCCGAGCTGGTGAAGTGTCTAACAATCCCTTGCTCTAAGCTCTGGACAGAGTCACAACTCGATGGTTTGGTCTGGGTACGAATCTTTGGCCGGTGCTTAGCAAGAAGAGATCATCAACATTGATTAGTTTTAGTTCCAAGAAAGTTCGAAGGTTAATAATGGGTAGTCGAAAGTCTTTTCGTATTTCTAATCAAACTTTTTTTCGCAGACAATTCATGTGGTACCCAAACATCGAGCTTCTTTTTTTAGCCAGCCTTTTTTAAACGGTTCAGTGATGAATGTTTAGTTCCTTGACGATGTCATGGCTGCTTATGCGAAGGTCCTGGTCAATCTTTTCCATAATTTCATCGACTTTTTCAACAATTGGTCGACCAGAGCGAGGTGCATTTTTCACATCGAAATTTCCAGAACGGAAGCGAGCGAGCCACTGTTGTGCTACACGATCTGATACAGCATCGTCTCCGTAAACTTCACAAATTTCATTGGTGGCTTGCGTGGCATTCTTAACTTTTTTATACAAAAATTTCAAAATATGGCGAATTTCTTCATTATTTTCACTCATTTTCGAACAGCTGTTCAACTTCTCCAAATTTAATTTTTTTTGGTTTAATGAAGCTTAATGAAGCCTTTCCAATTGACCTATCGTCATTTGACTTCAGCACCCCCTGGTGGCATTTTTTACTACCTCATTTGCGAACCCGAATACCGTCAGCTCATCCGCTCGAAGCAATTTGTATAGGAATTTAAAATTCGGTGCAGATCTATATTTGCTAAAACTAATATAAAATAATTGATTTTGAATAAAATTAATAGTGTAATGCCGGGAAAAAAGTGTGCCAGTTTTGTTAATAGTACTTGTCAAGTGATATTTTACTTGGAATCGCATAATGAAAAATGTAAACAAACCACTTATGTACCAGTAACTATTCATTGTGCATTTTATCATTATGTGAATAGTGAATAATATTAAGTGTTGATTTACTGCAAAGTCATTGTATTATAATAGAGCAATGTCCGAAGTCGTGAAATACAACTGAAATGCGCACATTACATACATTATTCCATATTACGTCCTACTAATAAAGCAACAATTCCAGGGCGCTTTCTTTGCGTAATGCACATGAAGTGTTCATAGAAATTGGTTTCCGTTTAAAACAATAAGTTAAGTATATGTTATAAACAATTTCTCATGATCAAATCAACATAAGGCATTATTATTACACTGCACTGAATATGTTTCAATTAATTTGTTTAACAAACTATGACGAAATAACACTTAATATTGTTCACCATTCAGTGTATTTTGTGTTGAATAATGATAAAACAACAACAATTTCATGTCAAACTGGTGCTTTGTTTACACTTTTCAAAGCAGCATTCTTCAAAAACTATCACAAACAGACACTTGACAACACCTTAAATCAAAACTTCTGCATTTTAATTCAGCATCGAGACATTTATGGGAATAAAAAATGATTATTTTATATTTTTTCTAATTTTTTTAATATGCCACTACATTTCGCCATTTGTACGTAAATTCCTATCCCAGTTCTGACAGCTCAGATTCCATCACCTATACACGGTACCAAAATTATCCGCAAGAGGTATAGGCCGATCGGTCAATACCATACGGTATGACACAATGTGATTGGTAGCACTGGAGATAGACGACTCCAACGACATCTATTAATAAATTACGAAAAGACATTTTCGATTACCCATTAGGAGTCCTTACACAAGCATTGCGTCTGAACACACTGCACAACGAATTTAGCAGAAGCTGAAGAGACACGGGAACGGCTCTGCGAGAGTCTTAACCCTAGCAAAGAGAAGAAAGCAGTCCTTGGAAACATGCCTTTTTAAAGGTGGACAAATACACATAAAACAACTGAGAAGGTTAAGGAGACTTATCTCTGTTCACTTGGCACAGTCAAGGGAGTCTACATTTCTTGTAGATCGGACATACGATACTCGTCGGTTATGTAAGCTGGAATAAATGGATTGAACTCGAGAACCTCCTGAGATTCATTTACGACTCTGGATGGTTTTAGAAAAAAGGATTCACGGTAGCAAGACATGTCACAATCCAACTATCTATCTTTCTTTAAATGAACGACTGCCGCAAGGTCGTAAGGGCACCTATACAAGTACCTAACCCCCTATAGTGTCTGCCATTTATGTATTTAACGCCACGCCTGGGTGCCTGAGTCTACGCGGTGAAAGGGACAATCCTACATGCCTAGATTATTAGTGGCAAGACCTTTTTGAATTACATGCATCATCACAAGCTTCTTCTCCCTCTTTCTCAGATTTGAAGGCTCTCATAAGTAGGACCGGAAGAAGGGTCACGGAGCTAACTTTACTACCTTAGCCAATACTTTAACTAATTTACCCAACCTCATAGCTAAACCTACCCTCAGCCTAAACTACCTAGCTCAGCCCTTCCAAAAGCCAAAAGCCTTGCCGCTGGCTTAAGGAAAGGCATCCAGGCTCTTCGAAACTGTGAGGGTAACCTGGTTTCTGACTCGCAGGGATTAGTGGATGTGTTTAAGCAGCACTTCCAACAGCTGCTTAACGTGCCTGACCAGTAGAGAGTGATAGCGAATCAAGAAAGCCCAACTCCAGCCGATGAAGTAGTCGGCACAGCCATTAAAAGACTGAAGAACAACAAAGCCGCAGGCTCAGATGGCTTACTATCAGGTCTCTCATCGCGTATCTTTAAATACGATCGTCGTTCAAGCGATTGTATTAAATGAAGTCGTCAAAAGTTTGCTTCGTCTAACACAACAATCGAATCGTCCAGTCGTGTCGTCAATCGTTCAAATAGTAGGCAGTTTGAGAACTTCTAAACACGTTAAATATCATATAGAAAACGGAATTTATGCTGTCACTTTTGAGATTCGTTGATGATTCGCCTATTCATTTGAAATCCAAATTCAAAAACATGAAAGGATTAAATAACTTTTTGTCCAATTAATTGTTTTATTACTTAAGGTCAGCAACAAAAAGGCAAATGGACGTTCTCATTCATTACATGGACGAGCATCCTGAAATGGAAAAAAATTACATGCCCAGAACCACACAGCCTATTAACAAGCTGTGGACAGATCTGGCTCAAAAACTGAGTGCCAGTGGGCTGCCCAATAAGTCCCTACCTGCTTGGAGAGATCAGCAGGCATGCATCACAAGTTCAAGTTAAGTTAATTAATTAATTCGTTTAAGATATGGATAGTTTTCAAATGTCGAGCAAAATGGAAATTCAACCAAAAAAAAAAAGATTTCATTAAAAAAAACAGGAATGAGCCATCTGATCAAATTCCAATATCCGAGCTGGAGGAAAAAGCAATTCAGATGGCTTCCTTCCTTAGTGCTGTGACAGGTAGCAGTTCGAATTAATATGGTGCGGTTGAAGTGCACGGAGAGCCGAACAGCTGGGACCTCCAAGGTAGCACCAAGTCCAGGGAATATATGTTGCCGCTCCTTGGGCTTACCATTTCTAGCACTAGTACAAATGCCTCTTTTGATAAGCGAAAACGTTGAATAAAGCTAAAAAGCAAAATACAATTAAGCAAGTTTATTGTTTAGAAATAATAATATTTTTTTCCTTTTCGTGGAAAGTGAAAGAGGATCCGATGCATCTCTAAGCGTCCTTCGTTTTCGCAATAGTCCAACAGAATATTCACTTTCTTCATCATGGAAAAACAGCACATTGTAATGCCTACGTATTTTTTTTTCGATTTTTACCAACCACGAAGTATGAAACGATTGTAAAATAACGATCGTTTAATCGTCGGCTTTTAACAGTTCAATGAGTTATAAAAGAAATGAAGTATTGCCGAGACAGCCGACTTCACAGCTGATTGCCCCCTAGTCCATCGACGAATTTGAGTGCCTTTTTGACAGATATTCATGCATTTTTGACGGTTCTCAGGAAATAACGTAAATGCCGTCCTCTGATTGGTCAGTTTGGTTAATGAACACGTTATAAAAAACAGTTGTCAAACAAATGGGGCAAGAGAGGTAGAAGTCGGGCTTCTCTGTAATACTTCATGTCACAGTTACACGAAGCAATAGTGAATCGTCAAAAATGTCGTTGACTGGACAATTCAATCATTTTTGCTTTACACGAAGTAATAATAATCGTCGGAACGACGTCGTTAAACGATCGTCGTCTTACGCAATGAGACCCCAGAGCTCTTCAAGGCCGTTCTCGTAGAATTTGAGAGGACAGAAGCCTGCCCGACGACTGGAATATCAGCTCCATATGCCCCATCCACAAAAAAGGCGATCCTACCTCTTGCAATAACTATAGAGGTATATCCCTGCTCAACGTCGCCTACAAGATCTTGTCAAGAGTACTGTGTGAAAGTCTAAAGCCGTTTTGCCACGTACCAGTGGGGCTTCCGTCCCGGCAAATCGTCTACAGACCAAATTTTCACACTAAGACAAGTCGAAGTGGAGAAGACCAGCGAGTTTCAAACCGATACGCACCACCATTTTATCGATTTTAAAGCCGCATACGACAGCATTCATCGCAAGGAGTTATTCGGTGCGATGGCCGAAATCGGGATCCCGGGAAAACTGATCCGGTTGTGTTGCACTACGCGCTGCACCGTGAAGTTCGACTCGTTGACTTCAGAGCAGATTAAAACTTGCACCGGCAAGGAGATGCGCTGTCGTGGGATTTCTTCAATTTGGTACTGGAGAAGATAGGGCGGCGGGCAGCTGTAAGCGCGGAAGGCACTATCTTCCACAAGTCAGTCCAACTGTTGGGATATGCAGACGACATCGACATCGTCGCGCGTTCCCAACGTGCCATGGTGGAAGCTTTTACGGCAATTGAAGAAGAGGCGAATTGAGCTGGTCTTAAGGTCAATGAGGATAAAAACAGTTCCTGCTGTCGACTAAAAAACGATCCGAACCTAAGACAAAATATCACAATCGACAGCTACGAGGTAGTAAATGAGTTTGTCTACCTCGGGGCAAATGTCAACTCCTAGAATGACATCACTGTGGAGATCCGACGTAGAATCACCCTTGGGTATCGACGCTACTTCGGCTTGTCGAAACAATTGACTCGAAGGACTAAGGTCATGCTCTGAAAAACTCTTATTTTGCCAGCTCTCCTATATGGAGCCGAAAGCTGGACTATAAGTAAAACTGAGTTGATTCTTGGTGCCTTCGAAGGAAAAATTCTACGTCGGATATATGGTCCCGTCCGCGAGGAAGGCGAATGGAAGAGAAAACACCCGCGAACTCTAGTTGCTGTACCAGGACGTGGTTATAGTCCGGAAGGCTAAAATCCGTCGACTGCACTTGCTCGGCCACATGGAGCGCATGGACAACAATGCTCCAGCTAAGAGGGTTTTCGAAGCCTAGCCTCCTGGTTCGAGAAGGAGAGGAAGACCGAATCTCCGGTAGAAGGACCAAGTCATCGCGGATGTAAGACAGCTTGGTCTTGATGACTGGAAGCTGCATGCCCAGGACCGTCAAGAATGGAAAGCAGCTATCGCTCAGGCTCGGACCTTGCGTGTGTCGTCAGCCTGATGGGTAGGTAAGTAAGCTATCAGTGCGCCATCTCACTTCAAAGACACTGTTTTCAAGGAGCCCCACGTTATGGTACCCTTTTCCTTATTCTTTGAGTGGGCTTTCTGTTCAATTAAAGACCCACACAAGACCAAGACAATCTCATCCTCTCCTGTTTGACGCTGCAAAATAAAAATGAACGCATACAGTCGGGACAAACCACGGATGATGAAGGATGGGACACAACACAAGTCGAACACTCCAAGAATGCCAAGTACTTCTGTTCTCCCGTCTCTGGCCAGACAGTGGGAAGGTTGTCATGACAAATCCTTGCCATTTTCTTCCACACGGGTGTACGATAACCTCGACATGAAGATGTCATCTTTTCAATCAGTTTAATGGACACTCAGAGCGAGAGTTCATCAGCTGCAGATGCGAGGGCACATCTTGGCAACGCTCACAAAAGAGTGTGTGCCAATCAAAGCAAACCATTGAATCTTCGACCTTCCCTCTGAGTCACACGAGCAAAATCCCATGACACATCGAGGCACTCGTTAGACGAGAGGTCATCTCCATCACCGAGACGCAATGCACGAGAGTGATCTCATTCGGACATCATGTGACTCGGGCACACCGCTCCTCCCTGTCCATCGCCACCCTGCATGATGTCAAGCTCAACTCGCCCACCTCCCTCGACCCTCACTTGGACACAAGTCCATTTGCATGTCGTCGCCTGTGGGGGCGGCGTAAATTAACTTAACTCTCGACTGCACCGGACTTTTGGACCCGACATAAGTTTCCGTCCCCGACACTGGCAGACAATTGAATTCCTCCCCGTCGGACAGGCGTCTCTCATCATCTGTCCAGGCTTTCAATTAGCGTCTCCCGATCTAGCAGCCCGCGTCCTTATGCACTTTTACGAACTTCCAAGCGCAAGTCGCAAACTCCAGCAAACACCTTCAAATATTCATGTGCCAAGCACTTATGCAAACTTTGACGTGCTGCGCCGGGCAGGCCTGGCAGTGCAACTCCAAGTCGGTGAAGCGCGCCCGTCGTCGACTCCTGGTGAGATCTTAATGAAATCAATTATCTTAATTAAATTCCCATGCATAAATTAACAACTTTCCGCAGCGGGTGTGTGCTTAAGTGTGTCCATCGGCTTGGACTCCTGTCTGCTGCGCCGATCGATGGAGGCGGAGTGTTAATCTCGCGCCATTGTCCTTGGAGTGACTTAATTACACCATCCCTGCGGATCAAACGGAGAACGCGACCAAAGCGAGATTGGTTGTTTCTTCAGAATTTAATTAGTCCACCCCCTTCGCGGCGTCCCCCACACGAGAGAAGAAGAAGAAGAAAAAAAAATGGCAATTGAAACTTTCAGGACTTTTCATCAATTCGAAGAAGGATTCTGTTTCTGCAACCATCCCTGCCCCGCCACAGCGACAATTGCCTTTTCACATCGTGAGTTCATTCCAATTCACGTTCTTTTTTTTTTCGTGTATTTTTTTTTTTTTATTAAATTCCGTTCTAAGGATCTTTGTGATGCTTTATATCATCGAAATTGTCATTTCATCCCGTCGCCAGGTGATGGGCGATTGGGGCAGGGAACGGGGGCGGGAGGAGATGCGATGAGAGAAGATATTGAAAGTAATTCAATAGAATACACGGATACGTTACACGTGCCCTTTTCAATTTACTGGATTAGTTTCGAGTTTGAATGGCTGTTCCCTTTCGTCTGTCGTCGAACTGGGGGTGGAAATTTAATATCCTGCCGGTGGGCGTTGGGGTTACGACAGAAATGGAAATTTCTATTTCTATTTCTGACTTTTATTCAGTTTGCTCTGTTTTCTTTTTATGTCTCTCAGAAATGGATTAATACACGATTCCGCGTCACTTTGCGTTGTGCCGTGGTTACAAGTGGAGCGTGTCTCTGTGTCAGGAGACAACTCTGGTGGGGACGGCTGGGAAGGGGCAGCTCTTGTCAACGACCTAGCACAATGTTTGCCATCGTGGGAGTTTATCATCGCTCAAGTCTGGATGGGAGGGTGCGTTTTAGCAGTAAATGTAGGAGAAGATGGCAGTGCTCGTTGGGATGCGACAAGAGTGGTTCGCAGGTCGCGAGTAAACGCCCACCAACTGAAGCCACTGAATCATCGATTTTGTATCAAGCACTTGAGTAAATTTGATGTATTAAGGAGGTATCGGAGTCGAAGACTCTTCGGAGTCGTAGTCGAAGACTCTTCGGGCTGGAGCAGTGTTGTCCATGCGCTCTACATGACCCAGCCATCTTAGGCGTTGAATCCGTAGACGGATGACTAGGCTGATGTCGCTGTACAGCCCGTACAGTTCGTGGTTGAATCTTCTTCTCCAGAAACCGTCAATGCAAGATTGAACGCCAATGCAATGAACCAAGTGCTTCTTCACCCGCTTTTGAGATTTGTGCATGTCTCCGCACCATAGAGCAGGACTGGGATGATCAAGGTGTTATATAATGTTTGCTTGGTCCTTCGAGAGAGGGCTCTACTACTCAATTGCCCCTTGAGGCCAAAGAAACAGCCGTTGGCAAGAGTTACTCTACGCTTAATCTCGTACTAGTGTTGCTCGCACTGTTTACTTGGGATCCGAGGTACACGAAGTTCTTCACTTTCTCGAAGTTGTAGCTGCCTATGGTGACGCTCTGGCCCAGTCGTCGATGTTGCGCGTCTTTTCTCGATGACAGCATATACTTCGTTTTGCCCTCGTTCACCGCTAAACCCATTTTGGCCGCCTCCGCTTCAATACCAGCTCCATTGACGGCTCGCTGTGTTCAATCAATCACGTCAATGTCATCCGCGTATGCTAGCAGTTGTATGGACTTTTGGAAGATCGTGCCTCTTGTGTTGGCGTGTGAGTCTTGCTCGTTCTTTGCCAGGATGATGTTAAAGAAGTCACAGGACAGCTCGTTCTTTTCCAGGATGATGTTAAAGAAATCACATGACAGCGCGTCACCTTGTCTAAAACCTTTTTTGACATTCAAGGTCTCGATGAGTTCGTTACCGACTTTGATGGAGCAGCGAGAATTCTCCATCGTCATCCTGCACAACCTGACGAGTTTGGCAGGAATGTCAAAACTAGACATGGCGTTGTATAGCTCGTCCCTATGCACGCTGTCAAATGCGGCCTTGAAATCGACGAATAGGTGGTGGGTGTCGATCTGCATTTCTTGGATATTTTCCAAGATCTGCCGTAATGTGAAGATTTGGTCGATGGTGGACTTCCCCGGCCTGAAACCGCACTGGTAAGGACCTGTCAGGTTGCTGACGAATTTCAGGCGCTCACACAAAATGGCAGAGAGGATCTTATAGGCGATGCTGAGGCGACTTATCCTGCGGTAGTTGGCGCAGTAGAAGGGGTCTCCTTTCTTGTGGATCGGGCAAACGATACTGAGGATCCTCTCATCGTGCATGCTTTCCTCAGACCATATCTTACAGATGAGCTGGTGCATGCGCCCAACCAGATCATCTCCAGCTGCCTTAATGATTTCAGCGAACAGTCCGTCCGCACCGGCAGCTTTGTTAGACTTCAGTCTTGATATGGCTATCTTGACTTCGTCTAGGTCGGGGGGAAGGAATTCTCGTCGATCACCGTCAATTGCGTTGAGTGGAACATTCTGCCTGACAGCGGTATTGCAGTCCTCCCCGCCGTTTAACAGTCTTCAGAAATGGTCTTTCCAGATTCTCAGTATCGACTGCGAATCTACTACGAGTTGTCCCCCTGCGTCACGACAGGCTTCTGTCCGAATTTTGTATCCACTGGATAGTTGTCGTACCCGTTGGTAGAACTTGCGGACATCATTTCAGCCGTAACACCTCTCCATTTCCTCGATCGCGCGCTTCTCATGATCTTTCTTTTTCTTTTTAAGAAGCCGGTGTTCTTCCCTTCTTTTAAGTTCGTCACGAACCGCTCTTGTCCTTCTGTCCTTCTTGCTTCGCTGAATGTGCCTGCCTGCACTCCTTGTCAAACCAGCTCGTCTAGGAGTATTGAAGAAAGCAGTGGACTCAAGACAAAACCCTGCTTCACAGCCTTTGTTGACTTTCTTCCCATCCCATACTGTATTTTTATTTTCCTTATATAGACTTCGTATCACTCCCAGCACTTTTACCGGAGAGCGTTTCTATCAATGGATTCGAAAGCCGCCTTGAAATCTACGGCGAATGCGTATAATTCACCGCCCTTGTCTAAATAATACCGTGCGATTTAAGAGCTAAATGGCGAGCACATATCTATCCACTATAAAAAGAACTGAATACAGATTGGTGAGATGAAGATTTTGACAATTAAGAACCAATTGTTTAAAAAATCAGTCCCTTTTCGGTCAAAATCCCATCGTAAATTGACTGGAGGGGCTCTTGGTACAATTTTCAAAGGACCCTGGCAACCACTTCGTGGACACACAAACTTTTCTTACAAAACTAGTCGCACTGCCACCAAACCAAATTTTGTCTTCAAACATCTATCCCCCCCCCCCCCCTCCCCTCACTCTCTCTCTCTCTCGCCCTTCAAGAGCTGCCCGTCAGGGTGCACTTGAAGACCGATTCCAGATTTGAATCTTCCTACAAGTCATGCCTGACTCGTTGCAGTGAAGAATCTTCAATTTTCGCAACCTCACAACACACTAATGGGATTAGTGGCGGCGACAGGATATTAATCCGGAGCCATTTACAATTCCTGTTCCTCCAGAGTCCTTCGCCTCGCCTAACCACCGCCCGTTCCTTACAAATTATGAACAATGACTGTTGACAGTTTTAATGCTATTAGAAGCGCGCGTCCACCAACCACCGAGCATGGAACAGGACGCGGAGACGTCGTCCACCTCTGTTCTGGTTTTGCAACTCCTTGGCCTGGGAAATATAATGGAGAAGAGTTTCTACGAATTTATCACACAGGCTTCCCGGGGACTGAAAGTCATTCGTCACGCCGGAGACTGGGACAAGAAGCAACTGCCAGCGTTTCACCCAAGAGACAACCACCACCACCATCACCACCACCGGCAGCGGAGCAGCGATAAAAGTTTCAGCATAGCATTCCCGCCACCGCAACAGTGGCAGCCATTTGAAAACTATCTCCAACTCCGGCGAGTGGTAGTTGTCTGCCGTCCCGTACGCCTCATTTTGCAATCGATTTCGGAAAACTTTTTTGCGGTGGCGATGTGAAATGATGAAAGGGAGCAATGAACAATGCCCGAAGGAGACGAACGACGCTCTTATCGTCGAGTGTGCAGGGGGAGGTGGATACCCCACCACTGATCGTTTCAATTTTTCATTCGTCAGTCGAGTCGGTCCTGCGCTTTTGATGGTCCGTCCCTGCAGATGCTGGACTTAACGTGGGAATTATGCTCCCAAGCCATCGGGTATTCATGAGGCGGTCAGGCATTAAGTTTCTGAATGCTTCCAGGAGCAGAACTAATGAAGCCGGATGGATGATCGATTGTGTCCAGGTGTGTGTGTCCGTCGGTGAGGAACACGTAATGCCTCCTGTTCGTCTCGAAATAATGCGGATGCAAGCACACGCAAGAGTGAGTCAGAGGACATGGGCAACTTGCATAAGCAGGATGCTTTGAACAGTAACTACTTTTGCATACCGACCACAAGAACTCGCACGGAGTGGATGAGGGGTGGCACATGTGAGCAAACGTGGGTACGATGCAACCGAGAGGACGTGTAATCGCCTGGTGCCGGAGCAGAACAGGATGTGGAAGGGTGATGCATTCAGAAGTTGTTAAGGTCGGATCTGCAAGCCAGTCACGTGTTTCCTGGTTTTACACTGCGTCCAGAGACGTTGAACTCAGAAATATGCAACGGGTGTGGAATCATTTGCAAAGTAACCATCGTCTCGTCGAGAAAGGAGACTCGGAAGGAAGATTGAAAATTGTGTTCAGTTGTGTTTCATTTAAAGTAACACTAAGTGAATCTTTAAGAATTATCGGTGAAGTTGTTCAGGAGTTAAGATTCTATCCTGAAGGCTTCTGGGATTTGGAGAGCAGACCTCGGGACGGTTGAGTGATGGACGAACGACCTGAAGGTCAGGAAGAGCGACAGACAGATCTCTGGTCACTGACACTTCATTTCCGATGTCAGATTTTCTCACGCTAGATTTTCCGACAAAGAATCGTCGAAGTGTTCAATGATAAGGTAATCGACTCTTCCTTGGAAAAGCTAGGGGATTCTGTTGATTTCAAAGTGTTTGCAAATTTTCTATGGGCAATGTACACATTTGTAAAGTTACATTTGTTTTAATTGCAATTCTAGAACAATTTTAGTACACTTAGTTACGCTTTTAGTGCACTTTCAGTACAAATTAAGTACAGTTTTAGAAGACTGTTAGTGTAAATTTAGTACGCTTTAGTACAGTTGTAGAACACTTTTACTACGCTTAAGTACAGATTTATTAGACATTAGTACAGTTTTAGAAAACTTTTAGTACGCTTTAGTAAAGATTTGGTACACATTAGTACAGTTTTAGAAAACTTTTAGTGTAAATTTATTACACTTTACTACAGTTTTATAACACTTTTAGTACGCTTTAGTACAGATTTATTCCACATTAGTACAGTTTTAGAACACTATTAGTGCACTTTTAGTACACTTTAGTAAAGTTTTAGAAGACTTTTAGTGTAATTTTAGTACAAATTTAGTACACCATAGTACACCTATGGAACACTTTAGTACAACTGATCGTTTTTTAGTACACTTTGGTACAACTTTTAGCTTTTTCTCCTGTTTCAAGATAAAATCAAATTAACATCTTCTCGTCTATATTCGTTGTTATTTCTTTCAGTGCGGCGTCGACACCTGAAAGTGAGTAGGCTTCGCCAGTTCTCCACTCTACCAGAGTTTGGACAGTGTCAAAAGAACATTTGACTTCAAGATTCCCCATTAAAAAAATAGGCCCAGTCCACTCCGGACTGTAGCGCCACCAGAAGAAGAAGAAGAAGATTCCCCATTAAATCCCATTGGCCCCATAGCCTCCAAAAACTGATGTGTTCTCTGAAACTAAGCTTACCAAGGCTGTGGCATGTTTGGCTTGAGCTTACCTGAAATAAAACAGAAAATCAAGATTAATTTCAAAAGTCTATGAAGTTGATAAAGAAAGTGCATTCAAGAGATACATTTATTCAAAAATTGATACAAAGTGATTTCAACCCCTTTCCCAACCCCCGTGCAGAGTAGGGCAGGAGTAACAAATTGGCAAATCGCTTGAACAGAAAATAGATTACACCACGGTGTCAGTGTGGCTCCGATCAATCATCAGTCACTTAAGGGCATCCAACATCGAGCAAAGTCAAAAGGATATCCGATAGAGGAGAATAAATATCTTTTGAATTTCAAAGACTAAGCCCCTGAGAGAGAGACGGAGCGCAAATCAAATGCCAACAACTCTCCACTGAACGCCTGGGCAATTCAGCTCACCCTCGTCGTCTGCGCCCCCTCCCCCCGCACCTCATGTAAAACCAATTACCTACAAATGAACCACCACGGGACTCCTTCAAAGTTTTCGCTTTTAATGAGGGAATCTTGCAAATTCAAAGCAGACGATGGAGAACGAAAAGAAAAAGTAATAAATGAGAAAACGTTCCCGCAGCGCAGTTAAATGTATTTTCTGCCATGCGAATGAGTATCTAATTCTTCGCAGCAGCACGAGCGGATCGGAGAAATTGCGAAATCGTCCAGGTCGTCGCCCCCTCCCCCCCGCCGCGCACCAGCTAGTCACAAATTTTAATTAAATCAATTTATTTTGAAGTTATTCTTTACTTTATGACGTCTCCAGCCAGTGTGTACGTCTAGCTCCTTGTGACCGGGACCGCCCAACGTCCACCACCCACCAGCCACCAGCTCCAACTGACGATGTATTGGAAAGTATCGCCAACAATTCGGCACGACGCCGGAATAACTCATGCAGCGACGACGGACGGAGAGAGATGAACCAGCACACCCCCCAGAGGGCCGGAGCAGCAAAGGGGGCGGGGAGCCATATCCTTTGTACTCACATCTATATTTGTATCCGGTTTTCTTTTTTTGCAATTCTTTTTTGTTGCCATTTGCGAGTATTTCATATTTTCCTCTAAATTGTACGAAAATTGAATTCAGCGCTGCTTTGTGCAGAGGGCGCGGCACGGAGCCCTTGCCATCGTCATCCTTCCTCTGCACAGGACCTCGAGGACGTCAATTATGAGATGAAGAAAAACATGAAAAGAACGCTGAAAGAGCGCCCGAATGACTGACGGTGGGGGTGGGCCCATTTGAATGAGGATCCTTCGCTTTGCATCGGCATGTGGATAATTTCTTCGCCGGAAATAAGTTATCAACTGAACTGTGAAGTACCAAGCCGAGTGTGGCAATTGATGCTGTCCCGAAGATTGATATCTTCATCGTGCCATCAACTCACACTCCCCCCCCCACCTCTCTGGAGGAAGGTCTTGAAACGATAACTGGCAGGTGGGTGGATAGCCGGGTCGTACTTGTTGACAACCGTCTCATGTCGTCGGTGTATCCGTGCGGTGGTGGCTGGCCCCCCATGGGAAATGGATTTAATGGCTGTCACTGCAGGTCGCTTAATAAATCAAATTTAATGGATTTTGTAAAATGTTCCTTTCGCTTCTTTTGTTTTTTCCCATTCGAGAAGTTCGGAGAAGTCGTGTCTGGGTTTCTTCACTGGTTCTCTGCGACACGAGTCGTTCGTCTCATTAGGCGAGCGCTTTGATTGTCATCAGATGAGCTGAGCGAGGACGGAGGGTGTCGCAGGATCATCCTGTGACATTATTGAAACCTTTAATCTTGATTAAGGGATTTGGATACATCGTCGTGCCTGGGGACACGTGTGGGCCTCCTATGCAAATGTGTTGAGGTGGTTCGGGGGATGATTCAATGACTTTGCGATAAGGTATTGCTAATGGAGACATTCGTGAGATTTCAATTAAGATTAAGCAGGCTCAGAAATTTGTTGTCCTTCGTTATCTAATTTCGCAGCTGAATTCAACAAAGAAGCAAAGGTGGTAGATACACAAATAAAATATCAGCCATCAACTTGTCCATTATGGAACATCCACAATCCACAATAAATTTGAAAAAATATATTGAGAATTGCCGCCTGGGCTCACCTGGAAAGAACTTCAAATTGCAACCCCGAGTCTCTTGTTTAATGTATGCGTTCCCTCAGAATCGTTCACGAACAGTAACAAGGATTTTTCTGTCGCTTAGGACAAATGATTGTACTTTATGTTAAAAAGGATTCTTATGAACAAATCAAAATTATAGCATTTTTTCAAACATTTTCCATCACAACTGATTATGGCTTTGAAAGCAAGGTGGCATTACTGTCAATGCCCAGTCAAGATTCGCGTAATCAAGACTCAGGACAGCGTAATTTGTTGGTGATGTACATTTCGTTACTTTTTTTGGTGTATGACCCACTGTAGCTTGGTATCTCCTTATATTTTCTTCTTTTACTAAAATTTTAGTACAACTTTAGTACACTTTTAGAAGGATCAATTGTTGCACATGTATTTTTTTTTGCATTTTTGGTTTATACCCGCAGTGTCTATAATTCTTGGGATATCCTCAATTTTGTTTAGTATTTTACTAGTGATTATACAAAACTGCATATAAGAAATTCTTCTTTGGAGTCCAGTTTGACACTGTCACTGACAAAGCCCAAGGGGTACTCCTGTCTAGAAAATGCTTCTCAAACTTCGCCTTTCAGTGTCGGCATAAAACTGTACGGCTTATCCACTCGTGAGTTAACAGCACAAGAGAGAACGCAGAACATGAGTGGTTGCTGTAGAAGGTAGGGCCTGATGTGCCTTGGACTCATATCTAAGGATCTTTGTTGAACCATTGTTTATTTGTTTTTATTTTTTTTTAATTTTTATGAACAAATTTTTTCACCCGTCAACAAAGTGTTTACATAGGTTACTCCAGTTCTAAGCTTATGTGTAGTGACGTAGTAGTGGTAAGGTTCTAAAGAAAAAATGCCTGTCACACTCTGAGAAGTTTTGATACACAGCTCTGAAAGGGCTGGAAATGGAATGAGATTGAGACTGGAATCATCGTGTAGAGTTTAGGAACATCACCAATCCCTTGATGGTCATCCATGATATTTCTTCGAGAGCTTCAATGCTACGTACTGTCAGCGCACCCTGTTTGCCTCTACCAAGAACTGTACAAGTGCAAAGAAAGTGAGACGGCATCTCACTTTATGAAGCGGCATCTTAGCTACGTCATTGATTATTGTAGAAAATATCCAATTTGGCAGCGTGACCCGTGATTCTGGAGAAATTAATTTGAGTTCTAAAAGAATATCTGTTACTGATAAACCGGTCAAGTTTTCTTCGATGTTGCGCAGTTATTTCAACTGGCCCATGTAAGGCTGAGCAACTTGAGGAATTTTGCTGATATTCTTGCCTGACCAATCTGAGCAGGATCGACACATCGATTCGATCTTGCGAAGTTCGTCAGCCAGAATGATGTTATGTCCAAGAACCAAAACTGAGGTCACGCGGCTGTTTCTTCATCGAATCCAGCTCTTATCATACGCTATTTAAATTGTGACATATTGCAGGCCAATTCAACAGCTCTAATTGGGGCTTTACTATCATTCTATAAAAAAAAAGACAGATTGCATCGGTACGTGATACGGAGTCTAGCTGATAGCAAGCCCAAGACACTCATTCATATTCTTTCTCTTCTTCTTCTACCTATTCTTCTTCTCCCTCTTCTTCTTCTTCTTCTTCTTCTTCTTCTTCTTCTTCTTCTTCTTCTTCATCTTCCTCCTCTTCTTCTTCTTCTTCTTTTTCTTCTACTTCTTCTTCTTCTTCTTCTTCCTCCTCTTCTTCTTCTTATTCTTCTTCTTCTTCCTCTTCAAGGTCTTGTTTAAAGTCAGCATGGTCCTTCGAGAGAGGGCTCTATCAATCAGTTGCCCCTAGAGCCCAAAGAAACAGCGATTGGCAAGAGTAATTCTGCGTTTAATCTCGGTACTGGTGTTCTTGACCCTGTTTACTTTCGAGCCGAAGTAGACTTCAAGTCCTTCACTGCCTCGAAGTTGTAGCTGCCTGTGGTGACGTTCTGGCCAAGTCGTCGATGTTGTCGATGACAGCATATTCTTCGTTGTGCCCTCGACACTTTGAGACATAGCTTATATGCATGTCAATGGGTATAATCGCATGCATGAAGTCTAGTCTTCAGAGTGTCTGTGGGAGTGGACCCAAGAGCTCCTGTTGTGCTCTGTATGCCATTTTCTCTACCGTTTTAAGTAACATTGTATTTCTTCCAGCTGGCCACCAAATTAACGAACCATATGTTAGAACAAACCACAGAACAGACACTGTTCAAGAACATGGCAAAGCGTCTGCCACTCCCATTTGGATATTGTTCTTTCAAGCATGTTTCAAAGCCCCAATTCGAGAAACATGTTTTTGAAAGACACTCAAAGCCGTTTCCAGCACCCATTTGATAAGAAAAATATATGTCCTTGTATATTTTCGAAAATGGCAACGTATTCTCATTCCAATGAAGTCAATGAGAAGTATTTTCTCTGAAAATGGAACCCTTTCGTAGTACATCAAGAATGACACCTCAAACTGAACAAGCTCTAAAAAGGCAGTGCTCAGCGCTGCAGAGAAAACCAATCAACCAGGCCAACGAACGAGTTCATTGCGAACGATTAAAAATCTGTGATGACACTTGGGAGCCAGCGCGTTGTGCCCATTAACACGTCCCAGCAATAACTTAGGCTATCTGAATGATTTGCCCCCACCTCTGAAAGCTAAGCTCCTCTCCTCCGCCACCTTTGGAAAGTGTCACATCAACTGGCATGAATATGCATGAACTTATGGAAACACATTTAATGTCGAATCACATGAATCTCGCGCGCAGCATTTGCTCGTTATGAGCTAATAACATCCGAAATGATCTCCTCAGCGCTCGCATGCATCGCACATGATCCCGGAGACCCGCTTAAGCATGCGAAGCCTGTGCGTTATCTCAAAAGAAACGAGTTCCTATTACATTTTAATTTGATTGCGATCCTTATTGCGCCCGCCTTTTCTCGTGTGTGCGCATTAAAATCCACTCAAGATTCCACGCCAGAGGGGCACCTAATTCGTTTTCATTTTCATCATCGCCCCCGGCCCCAGCCAGAGAGCACGTACGCAAACGGCACACAAAGGCGACGGCCAAAGGGGGTGCCGCTGCCGCTGGCATGTATAATTATTTAAAATAATCCCACCTTAATCCTGAGTAATTCCGAGCGATTGCCTGCTCATTACACATTAGACGCACTCAACCGCCCGCTCGTCTGCTCGCCCGCCGAACGTGCTCCATTACAGGCGGCTACGGCTTCGTCTCCCCAAGTAATTCAATCAGAGTGGAACACACCCCTGCGAGTGAGGACACGACAAACATGTCGTATGCCAAGTCAAATTAGAAATTCCTAATTTGTCATGTAAATCGGAGCCGCCGCTGTACACATTGACACATTAATTAGCCCCCGTTTTCGGGATGGGTTCCTCTTGAGGGGTGGACTAGTTAATAGTCGACACAATCCAGGCAACCACCGTGCCCCACCGGCCGGTCTCCCGGATTTTGATGAGCGTAATCAGTGTCATCTTTGTGTTTTGAAAGATCTGTCAATGTCAACGCAAATTGGCATCGTGGCGCTGGCATTTTTGCCAACAAGATGGATGGGGTCGAGATGTATGGCAGGTCGGCTGCTGTTCCAGAGGACGTCGTTCCCGGTCAATCGTGCGGCAAAAAGGACATCCGTGCACCGATGAAGTTTGACTGGAGAATCATCAATTATCCCCCTCGCCGCCGACTGGCCGGGGCGACCTTCACCCCTGTGCGGTGGTATTTTGTAGTCGCACCAGCAACTCCACAGACTCCATTTTGAATTCAGAACTTGACCCTGCCTGTCAGAGACTAACGGCTGTGCCTAATTAAATTAGTTTCCGACGCTTAATTGACAAAGTTTCTGTATCTTTGAAAAATTTGTCATCTCTCGCACGGTGGTCCGAGGCGGGGAATGGAGGGAGGGCTGCGATGTGGAACCAGACAATGGATGCAAATAAGTTTCGACTGAAGATGAAACTTTTCAATTAGGCCCAACAAAACACAGCACACACTCAGCCCGTATCGTTCCGGAACCGGAACACCACATCACTTGCATCGCACCAAGGCACCGCACGGGTGTGGCGGCGTCTTGAGGAGAAAATGTAAAATGGAATAATATTCGAAACAATAAAAGCGTTTTCAAGGAAATAAAAGCTGAAGGATCCTTTATTTACTTTATTTCCATTCGCAACGCACGATGACAAACATCACAATGACTGCGCCGAGCGGTGGGGGCGGGAGGAAGTGTCAGCATAAAACTTTCTTCTCCTCAGAAAACAATGAAAGACCCCCCCCGCCCCACCATCCTCCCCCCAGTCAGCACCTTGTGAATGAGTCCACAGCAATGGCCAAAGTCAAATTGGACATGAATGTGTATGCGCAAGCGACGTCATTACGAAGGGAAAGCAATAAAAACTCTCATCGTTCGCAAAAAAAAAAAATGGCGTAACACACAAAAAAAAGGGTCCCAACGGTGGGCGAGTGGGGCTGAGGGCTCGAGCTCGGGCGTGGGCTCCCTCGCTCAAAGGTTGCACAGGGTGGCGGCTGTGCTCTGCAAATGGTTATTGTTAAACAGTATTTAATGGTTTTAATGGAGGACCAAGGATGAGGACATTCGAGTGTTTTGGTCTTTCTCTTTTCATTCATCTGTGTTTTACTGCTGATAGCCTTGTTAGGGAAGGGGTGCCTAATGAGGTTCCGGATTTGGTTTTATCTTGTCATCAAAAATGCACCAGGAATCATGTTGCGGTGGTGAAGCTGAGTATGACATAAGAGAGTGTCGAGGACCGCAGAGAGAGAGAGCGAGAGAGAGAGAGAGAGAGAGAGAGGGAAAGAGGGAGGGGGAGAGAAAGCCCCGTGCCAAGAGTTGGAATTAGATTCAATAAAGCGAGACTGTTGGCTGTGACTTCATCAAGGTTAAGAGCTCGTTGGCTGGCTTGACCTGCAGGAGATGACTTTTTCCAGTGGAATGGTGGTCATAATTGTTGGCATAAATGTATACCGACCCGGGACCTGGGTGGGCAAATTGAGGGCAGGCCGAGTGCTACCTTGAGTTAGTTGAGGAAAGATAGAGGAAAACTGAATGTTTGAACTGCCTTGTCATTGAGCTCCCTATGGAGTCATCGACTCCCAGAACCCGATAGACCACCGCCATGTTCCCATTTGCCGAATCTGCGCCTCAATGAGCCATGGTAGAGGCACAGAGTCGGCATAATGGGCGGTGGTCTATCGGTCACTGGGATGGCGTATGTTATACGAGATGTTCGCCTCGTCGCGTCGGGAGCCAAGTAAGTCCTTCATGTATCCCTGCCATGCCAACTCGATCAAGCAGCTGCTGCGAGCAATTGTCAAATGAGCCTGGTGAAGCATCAGTCCTCCATCAGGCTTACCGAGTATCAGGTAGACAACTCTGAAGTTTTATACCGGCCCTTAGACTTGGACAACTCCAGTATAGTAGGTGAAACTACAAGAAATCTGAGGACCCTTTGGAATCGCTCTTAGAAAGCAAACTGGAGCAAATTGATATCAGAAGAGCTCCAGCCCAGTTTCTAGAGTTAGACGAGTTGTAGAGAGCACAACAGCGCTCGAAGCAAGTTGTCTAATAAGGAAGGACTTTATGGGGAAGTGAGTGCCACGGTGGAGCAACAAAAAATCCAAGCTTCTGACTAAGTCACGTAAACTGTTCAAGGCAGCCAAACGTGCCGGGGAGTGGCAAAGCTACAAGGTATTACTTTCCCCTTATAATAACGAAATAAAGAAAGTAAAAAAGAGAGTTTTAGGACTTTTTTTTGAGACTGTCATTAAAATCCAAGTAGCGGCTAGACTCCACAAGGCGTTAGCAAAAACAGTGGAGATACAGATGTCACTGAAGGCACCAGAGAGCAACTACACTGAAAGCGAGGATCAGATTGGAAGACTTCTACTCGAAACTCACTTTCTGGGCAATCGCTACTACAAAGCCACAACTGAAACTACTTTTGCCAAGACCAAGGGCTGATGACTGGAAAGTCGCTAGGGGTATTTTCTCCAGAGGATATCTTGAATGGGCAATAATCTTATTTCAGCCCTTTCAATCAATAGGGTTTCATGAAATAACACCAATCCTACTACAAAAACACATTGGCCTCTCCCTAAGTCGAACTCTCTCTAAGTCGAACTGTCCCTAAGTCGAAACTCTCTCCAACTCGAACTTTTTCGCTTTTCCCTCGATTTTCCATTCAAAATCCTCTCTCTAAGTCAAACTTTGCTCAAGTCGAACAAATTATGGTATCCCGTGACAATTCGACTTAGGGGGAGTCCACTGTATCTATCATTGATATGACGAAGTAGCCTGTCGCTGGGATAGAAGTAGTGGAGATGGGCAAAAGCATGGTTTATTACTAAAGTGAGGAAGACCCAAGACTAATCTGGGCAAGTACCTAATATCAGAACCAGGTCTTTTTCTCAGATTCCTAATGGAAACTGGCTTAAAGAGTATACTCTAGGATAAATCTCTTTTACCTTCGCTCAACAGAAGTCCACAACTGTCAATAAAACTTTGAAACTCTTAAGGAAGCAATGGTAGGAAAAGGGAGCACAATAGAGCTAAAGGCCGCGGTGCAAAATACCCTCAACAATAATAAATAACAGTCTCTTGGTGTGGCGGGTAGGTGAGTTGATTTTTACCTTTATTCTCGTACAATTTCTTTGTCTGAATAGCTTCTTCAGCTGGAAGTTCTTACTTCGATGAAGAAACATCTGTAGAACTTATGAAACAAATTTGCCGCCGTTGAACTCTATCGATATTGGAACCTAAGATCATGCCGTTCCGACTATCCTCCTTGTGAAAAATCAGACTTGCTCACCTAGCACTGATTTTGTGTATGCGAATCCACTGCAAAGCCAGAGGTGCTCTATATCGTGACCGTAAGTATACCTTATTCAGGTTTAATTATTACAAGATTTCAACACCAACTGTCACTTATGTACACAGGCAGCGATTAATTACACTCCAGCTCAAGTAAACAAAACTTAACGAAACTTAACGAAACTCAACGAAACTTGACGAAACTTAACAAAACTTAAGAAAGAAACTTAGAAAAGCGATTATAATGATCACATCGTAGAGAGAGAGAGACATCGATTAGAGTTCTCTTAAATTTCGTTACGTCAAATATGTTGGGACCTCAAAAGCTAATAAGATTAGGGAAGGTAAGGTTAGATAGGGGACAATATTGGTCCATTGTGATACCCATAGTCAGACTACTATCACTGATTGACTACTCCAGTGATTTGTGCAGTTAATTTGATCCCAATCGCAAATGGTGACTGGACGAGATTTAAAAACCAGATAAAAGCGAATTAACTTTGCTTTCACTGGGATTCGAACCGGGGCCCCCATACCAAAGGCAGGCACTCTACCTACTGCGCCATCCAGTCGTTTTAGGCTTGGGATAAGTTTCCTAGAAACAACGCGGAGTCCTTGTTATATTCTGGCAAATTATGGCACAATCCACCCATTTTGTTGGGCTGAATGAGGCACGACCATACACCTTCCTACCTCGTTATGGACATCCACCACTTGTCTCCTATTTGGTACCTTCACCACGTCAGAGTGAAGGAGGGAGTCAGAGAACAAACGCATAAGTCCATGCTGTGTATCACCTCTTTATAAATCTTTGGCTCAGGAAAGGGTGGTCCCGCCATAACGCACGATGTTAAATGTGAGTCACACCTTAACGTCAAGTTTTCTTGTCGAACTTAATTTGACATTTCTTTGTTCCAGTGTTTGACAGATTCAACCATGGAGAGGTACACAATTTAGCAGCGCGTCAAGATTGTTGAAGCCTTTTACGAAAATGAGCAAAACAAAATGCATTTCGTGCACTTCGTGTTTTTTTTGGTCAGCCTAATCCAGCAAATGTGTCAACAATCGGTAGAATTGCACACAAATTTCAGCAAACCGGGGTCTGTTGGAAATGTTAAAATACATGTGAATGCTCGCTCAGTTCGTTCTGCGGAAAACATTGCTGTTGTTGGCGATAGTGTGGCAGAAGAGCCGTCAACCTCGACTCGTCGTCATGCCTACAATTGAACATCTCAAGAAGATTTGAACTCATACGCTAACAAGGTTCAATGCAGTCAAGAGCTGAAGCCTACTGACCATTTCAAGCGTCGTCAATACGCCGAATGGTTGATTGAACAGACAGAAGTGAATGGTGACCTTACAAAGAAATCATCTTCAGCGACGAGACACACTTTCACCTCAATGGATTCGTTAAGAAGCAGAATTGCTGCATTTTGCCAAATGAGAATCCACGAGTGATTGTTGAAAAATTTAAGAGCTAAAGGATGAGATAATTCGGCACATTAACGACATTGAAACTCAATAGACATTGAAAATATGGACGGATAGAGGTATGCCACCAAAGCCGCGACGAGCATTTAATTGTTGGATCGTTCTATAATAATAAAAAATGTTAAGATAATTCTTTTAAAACGTTTTGTTTTATTTACAACTATCATCGTGCGTTTCCGTTGGACCACCCTTGACAAGAAGTGGCTATTTGGCACATTTGATCTTCAACAACGTCTGGCGCCCGGTGCTGGACTTTCCTTTTCTTAGTTCCGTCAAGCCATTGGCACTTCAATTTCGTTACACAAAAAGTGTAGCAAATATCGTTGAGTTTTAACCAGGCCGTGCATTTATAGCTTGCCGAAGTGATCCAGTGGTGATCGTGACCGACTCCTGCGCTAGGAGTCTCGACTCAAACGACTTTCCCAATTCACGGCTTCACTTCCTTCGACTCGCTGACAACGTTCGTAGGGTATACACCTCTCCGCAAAGTAAGTCGGGACGTAGTTTCAGGTCCTTTGCCCAAGAGAGAGAGCAATGCCATGGTCGACACGAGATCCAGTGTCTCAAACGAAGTTCCCACTCCTCCTTAGGGATGCTTCCCTTTTTTGCATTTCCACATTCTGAACACCAGCTTCTCCACTCTAAGACGTCGATGAGAAGGCGGTTCTGATTCGTGTATGTCTCGAATTCCATTCCAGCACAAAGCATTGCCCAATAATGGGGAATTCCAAACCGCTTGCATCGACCTCCACCACGAACAAAACGATGCAATAGACCGACCACATGCAGCGTGGCAAGTGTGCGCCAGTGGTTTCGGTCTGCACACCCACTGGAGCGCCTGACACGGCAATTAACCGAACCGAGCAAACAAAGGTCTGCAACCAGCTCCCCTTCAACCAGGAAACCAGCAAATGGATCTCATTACAAGGCACTCTCTGGAATCATCAAGTGCATCTCTGACAAGGATCTCGTCCAGAGCAAGCAACCCACACACTAAGCGAAAGCAATTTCTCTTCACACTTGTTTACACGATTCTGGTGGCTGCCACCCACCCAACCACCCACCCAGCCACCCGTTCCTGTTTGTTTAATTAATGTGCTCGCAGATACGAATCGGAATACCGTTTCTTTTTTAATTATCGAGTAATAACAGCGCACACACAAGCCCAGCTCGGCAAACAGTTTACCCGTTGCTGGCTCGGTGTGCGAACAATGAGCGAAGGTAAATGTTTGCGTTGCGAGGCTTTGATCGCAGCACGCTTGAATCGGCCCCCCGCCGCCGCGGGCGGCTACCTGCTTAACAGAGGTGGCGAGCGTGTGTGTGTGTTTACTTTTCGGAGGGCGGCCAGGGCCCCAATGCACACACCACACAAGTGCACGCCATTACGACGACCACTAACGACCGACCGCCAATACCAATTAGGGTTTGTGGAAGTTCGGGGCTCTGCTGCTGGAACCTTTACGGGAGTCCTGGGCCGCAAGACGAGCGACCGGGTGAAAACTCATTTTGCGTCGGGGCGGCGGTGTGGCCCATTAATCGGGGCACACATCGAACTGGATTTCGGAATGGACACCGGATGTGCGAGGGTCGTTTCGATTAGACCGCGCTTCCAACTGGGCGGAGCACCTACCCCCAACGACCTGGGACCTGGGACAGCCATTTTGTGTAGTTTTTGCACTTCCTGCAGCGAGAATATCAAAGCAGGCATTCCATCATCGGAGCTGTCCTCGCCCGGGGGTATTATAAATGCAATTATGCGGGAAACACATTTGCAGCTTCACCCCAACCCCCAGCCCCGCCCCCTCAGTGCCATCCGGAACAATAGTTCAATCCGACACAACAGCGGCAACCTACCCACCAACCCTCCCACCCACCTGGGGGGGGGGACATTTTAAATTTGATTTGGTCACGTACTTTTGATTGTCTTGAAACTTTCTCAACAGCTCTGCAGCTCCACGGAGACCACGAGGAGGGGGGGATGGAAATGGGACAGGGGTGGAGATTAGATTATGTGTCACGTAATTTATAGAATTTGGGCATTTATTGCGGATTGATTTTGCAGACAGAATAATCGATGCGGACGGCGACGTGCCCCGAGGTGGACCGCCCGATAGACGCCCTAATCCGGATAAGATGGACGGGCGACCCGGGCGACGACTCCCGAGACACGCACGCACGGGATGTCTAATAGGCGTTGTTTGGTGGTCAATTAATTGCGGTCATGCGGTGTGATTGCGGCCTCTGTTCAGGTGTCCGTGAGAGGGTCTCTGTCAATTAGATTTGATTTTTTTTCCGAAGGGACGACATCTGTCAGGTGATGGAGGGGCTCTTCTTTTTGATGCAATGTGATTTGTTGACTGTTGACTGGTCTTAAGTGGGATTGGGGCCTGATTTCAGGGATGGAGTCTGCGTTTGATGGATGAATGGACTCTGGCTTTGCCATGTGGCGATGGGATTTCTCCGCAAGCAAGCAGTTCTGACAAAATCAGGGACACCGACACCTCCAGAGGGTCGGAGAAGGGTATATGAAAGCAGCGTGCTGGTGACTCCGGGGTGTGAACAGAGATTTGTTGGGCAGTGGAAGCAAAAGGAAACTTATACCGAATTCAAGAGTTTGCCAAATTTAAGGAGTATGGCGCTGGCGCGCATTCCGAGCCTTCCACACGGAGAGTCACAAGTGTAATAAGCTCCACCCCAACAGTCGGCGTGGAGGTGATATCGAATTGGCTCCAATTTAAACTCTGTATGGAATGGAACGAGTGGCAATAGCAGAGGGACACCGACTGCGAAGGCTCCCCTGTACGAGCGCTTGTACAGGGGAACACTGATCTGCAGTGACCTCTTTGAAAAATCCCTGGACGACTGCAGCATCCCTCAAGACTGCCATACTCGCTCTCAAAGACCAAAACGTTACTGATAGCCAAGTGACGATAAAGGCAACAGCATCAGACATTCTGACATCGAAGCTGGTTGGGCTTTGCAGACCGACCGCCAACGAGGTATAAATTTGAGGAATTAGGGGACCCTCTGCTGGGTGCCGAAACACATTGCAATCCAAGGCAATGAAAAGGCGGACAGTCTCGCGAAGAAGAGCTCGGAGCTGGGAGAATCTCCGGCAAGCCGAAGCGGAAGGAAGAAACATAGTCCATCCAAAATCTGGTCTGCAAATGCCCAGCCCTAGCAAAGAAATGGAGGCATTTTCTACGAAAACATTTCTTCTAAGAGCTAGAGGACCTAAGCGGTGTTTGTCTGGAAGAAACCTCCAAGGATTCACGATGGACGACGAGAATTCGGTCGCCCCGACGAAAGAGAGACGGAGTCAAGATAGCGATATCGAGACTAAGGTCGAATAAAGCAGCTGGAGCAGACGGACTGCGGAACTATTTAAAGCAGCTGGAGATGAGCTGCTGAGGTACATCCACCAACTCATCTGTAAGATATGGTCGGAGGAAAGCATGCACGATGAGAGGATCCTCAGTATCGTTTGGCCGATCCACAAGAAAGGATACCCCTTCTACTGCACCAACTACCGAGGGATAAGTCTCGCCTATAAGATCCTCTCTGCCGTTTTGTGTGAGCGCCTGAAAATATTCGTCAGCAACCTGATAGGTCCTTATCGATGCGGTTTCAGGCCGGGAAGTCGACCATCGACCAAATCTTCACACCACGGCAGATCCTGGAAAAAACCCAAGAAATGCAGATCGACACCCACCACCTATTCGTCGATTTCAAGGCCGCATTTGACAGCGTGCATAGGGACGAGCTATTCAACGCCATGTCTAGTTTCGACATTCCTGCCAAACTCGTCAGGTTGTGTAGGATGACGATGGAGAACTCTCGCTGCT
Organism: Eristalis intricaria; assembly: GCA_964034865.1. Taxonomy (NCBI): domain Eukaryota; kingdom Metazoa; phylum Arthropoda; class Insecta; order Diptera; family Syrphidae; genus Eristalis; species Eristalis intricaria. The sequence continues at coordinate 48,886,398 of OZ035876.1, forward strand.
CCATCAAAGTCGGTAACGAACTCATCGAGACCTTGAATGTCAAAAAAGGATTTAGACAAGGCGACGCGCTGTCATGTGATTTCTTTAACATCGTCCTGGAAAAAATCGTGCAAGACTCACACGCCAACACAAGAGGCACGATCTTCCAAAAGTCCGTACAACTGCTAGCATACGCGGATGACATTGACGTGATTGGTTGAACACAGCGAGCCGTCAATGGAGCTGGTATTGAAGCGGAGGCGGCCAAAATGCGGTTTAGCGATTAATGAGGGCAAAACGAAGTACATGATGTCATCAAGAAAGGACGCACAACATCGACGACTGGGCCAGAGCGTCACCATAGGCAGCTACAACTTCGAGAAAGTGAAGAACTTCGTGTACCTCGGATCCCAAGTAAACAGTGCGAGCAACACCAGTACCGAGATCAAACGCAGAGTAACTCTTGCCAATCGCTGTTTCTTTGGGCTCAAGGGTCAACTGAGTGGTAGAGCCCTCTCTCGAAGGACCATGCTGACTTTAAACAAGACCTTGATCATCCCAGTTCTGCTGTACGGCGCGGAGGCATGGACTATCTCAAAAGCGGATGAGGAAGTCCATTGTCTTTTCAAGAGAACAGTTCTGGGTTTAATCTGTCGATGATGGTTCTTGGAGAAGAAGATTCAACCACGAACTGTACGGGCTGTACAGCGGCATGAGCCTAGTCAAGCGTCTACGGATTTAGCGTCTAAGATGGCTGGGCAATGTAGAGCGCATGGACAACACTGTTGCAGCCCGAAGAGTCTTCGACTCTCAACCTGTGGGACGACGCTACAGAGGACGCACACGTTCGTGGAGCGGACACAAGTCGAGGAGGACCTCAGCCGGATAAGTGTGTGAAACTGGAGACAACTGGCGAGTGATCGGCCCGGCTGGAGCCTCAGGTTTATTGAGGCCCAGGTCCACCCCGGACTGTGGCCCTAAGAGGAAGAAGCAGAAGAAAAATAAGAGCGAAGAAGACGAAGAAGAAAGACGGATGAGAAGAAGAAGAGGTAAACAGTTATGTACGCGCGCGTTTAAGCGATTCATGCTTAATATTGAACAACTGAAGCGACGTTTCAAAAATATGGCCGCTCACGTTGTTGTACGCAACATGCATTCATCCAAGAAAATTGAACATCACGAAATGCATCACAACATGCCGACGGAAAATCAACAGACCCCAGTCAGCTGACGACCGACGGCATTTCATCAAAATTTGGGGGATCAGAAATGATCTACATCGTGAGTGACAAGGGGTCGGCAACCACACTTTGGCTACTCCCACGATGCGATGTGCACACATGTGCGGAAGACTTGATGTGTGCATGTATGCACTGAATGTCTAGCTGCTTCACGACGGTCCTTTGGCTCCTTCCACGATGCGACTTTTTTTGCACATAAGCACTGAATTTTGGTGTGCCCTTATGCAGTGAAGGTCTGTCTGGTTGCTTCAAGCGAGCAGGAAGGTGCAGGCTGGCGAATTATGACTAGCAATAGACTAAGAAGAAATGCAAGGCATTCATTCCCAGTGTAAACCTACATCTATTCACATCGAAAATAATTCGTAGTTGAAGGTAAGTCATCTTCTTTTTGCCGATGACTTAGTTATCCTCACATCCTCCCAGACGAAACTCCAGCGCGCACTCGATAGGTTTGTGGCCGTATGTGCTGACTCTGGGATGAAGGTTAACGTGGAAACATCAGATGTTATGGTAATTTCCAGAAAGCCTATTCAATGCACTCTACATGTTGGTGTCTATCGGGGTCTTCTTCATGAGGAGGGGATGGAGTAATGCTGTACTCTCCCGTAGGATTGGTCAAGCTGGGTCAGATTTGACACAGGTTGGGAAGTCTGTAATCAGGAAGACCGAGCTTAGTGTGAAAGCCAAGTAAGCAGTTTTCAACGCAGTATTTGTTCCAACTCTCACCTTTGGTCATGAAATTTGGGTAATGACCGAAGGAATAAGATCGCGAATACAAGCCGCTGAGATGAGATTCATTCGTGCTGTTGCGGGAATTACTCCCGGGATAGGGTGAGAAACACGACAGTGCACGAGGAACTCAACGTTGGGCAGCTGCTTCTTCGAACGGAAAGAGCTACGCTTCGTTGGTTTGATAACGTAGCACGAATTATCCCACTTCCGAGGCGGGCCTTGAATGCGATTCCATCAAGTAGGCGACCACTTGGCAGACCCAGCCTGAGGTGGTTGAACCAAGTCCATAAGCTAGCGTGGTTACGCATGAGCATAACCCCTGATGAGTTAGAGTCTGGCGGAGGACCGAGTTGGAGATCTCTCGTGCGTGGTTAACCCCCGTGACCCGTTTAGTGGATAATGATGATGAGAAAAAATAATATTTCCTGCTGTTTTTATTTCTCCTGGTTGTCCGTTTCGTAGCGCGCTCTCGAAGGTTTTTACTTCACGGTTTTACTTGGAACTCTTTGTTGCTTCCCCACCGGCAAGCCTAACTTCAACAATCGGTTTCGATCCTTGTGCTGAACATTTTTTGCTAAAAACATTGATGTAAGATGGCACGACATAAGAAGGCGCATCCTGTTGACACTATCTAGACAGATCCCCAGGAATCTGTCCAGAGTCCTTTGACCCATTCATGATCCGCATCGCCCAACAACGCACAATGTCCAACGTGTCAGCATTTATCTGCATAGCGGTGACCTATGTTAAGAAGGTCGCGGTTGAAAGAGGAGTCACCGGGGAGTGAGGAGCACTCAACTTAAGGCCTTCCCCTGCCTCCTACGTCTGTGGGAAGTAAACTTCTTGGAGCGTTTAAAGAACGAGGGATCTTTTCAAAAAGGGCCAATCTGGAGGATTTGCGAGGACACCGAAACCATTTATCAAGCAGACAGCTACTCACCGTGGGTTAATGAAAAAAAAAAAATCATTCAAATCCTCTTGAAGAGATCTCGCCCGCATGTAGGCATTCATCTCTATCCACCCACGCGCGTTGCTCCATCCTCAGCCAACAATGCCTCCCGACGTACCGCTACCCTCCACACAACAAAAGACGCCCACAGCTTCTCCAGAGGGCGAAGATACCGCACCCGCAGTGTCTTTCAACGTCTTCATTGATCTCCTCGAGGGTCCGCAGAGGGCAACCGGAACTTTTCCCAATGCGTAATTAAGTGATTTCGGAACTCCCCTCCCTGGGCACCGAAACCGAACCTCGAGGCTTCCATCAGTCATGTCCAACGTCCGCGCCGGTCAGTACTAAATTCCGAGCAATTTCACTTGATGCCCAGTGCGTTGGTCCAGTGGGTCATCTACATCACACCACACCCGCCGCCAGCCTAGTTTGGAGCCCATTCAATATTCACAAGTAATTTGTCTCAGACGGTGCATGATGTGGAATGCTTGCGAGCACATAATTGAGAGAGCGGCCCCATAAATCACACAAACACAGGAGCGCGCGCCGCCCCCCGAAGAATCACAACTTTCCTAATTAACTCCCCTGCAAGGGCCCCGGCCCAGGTGTGTGTAGGCCTGGTCCCGTCTGAGGGCGGCTCCTGAAAATGATTTATTTGCTCGCAACCGTTCTCGAAGATAATTTTCACAAAGCCGAGAGGGGGTGGAGCACTCGCCAATGAAATGAACGAGCAGAGTGCCGCTCGATGTCGTAACGCAGAATTTGAATTGTCCCGGTTCCACTTGGCGCCAGGCCTTCTTCTGTCTTGAACCGTTTGCCTTTTTTTGCGTTCGCTTTGTGCACGTTGGCGGCCCACTCCAGCCGCAACCACCACCCCATTGACTCAGGCGGGGGAGGGAGGAAATTGAGTGCGCGTCCTTGAGGCCATGAAACGGTATTGTTATGGCAGTAACACCTGTGAAACGAAACCTATTAGGCTTACGGCGACTGTGCAAGGTTGTAGGCGTTCGATTTTTTTTTTGTATGCATAACCCACTGGTCCTGGGACCCGGGACGTCGTCGTAGTCGTCCGCCTGACTCCTCCTCGGCCATTGTGTCTGATGATTTATGCGTAACTGATTCTGTCGCGGTGAATTGAAATTTATTGTATCTTCTGATGGCACATTGTTTGGGCGTGTTTTTCATTTTGTCACCGAATGCGTGCCGCGTGGTGCTAGGGGGTGGGTGGATGCGAGGTGCCTGCTGCTTTGTGTTGGATGAAAAATTAAGGATCACTGCGATAATTTAATAACGGCAATAAAATTCAAGGAATTCCTATCGCACGAAATGCGTCACAATGATTGGGGCGAGCACATCCCCCACCCCCATGCGGGTAGGGCGGGGGGTGGTGGTAAGGGTGGTGGTAGGTTTTATTAGGAAATACCAGAATTTTATTGGATTCCCTTGTGGAATTTTATGTCCTCGGACAGACTCTTCTTGTGTGTGTCCTGCGAATGGAAATTGTGTCAGTTTCTGGTTCGTCGGATACACGGTGATAGTGCGCGCCGGCTGCCGGCTGCTGTCGCGCTGAACGGGCGCAGCGAGCGTTCTTATCTCATTCCGCTCAGATGGGCCTGGTGGATGGCCGCCAGCAGCGGCACCAGGAGATGTGAAAATAACGAACAAATTACATTCTTTTGCATCAAAGGAAGCGGGGAAATTACTTTTTGAAAAGCAAACAAAATGAGAAAAAAGAAAGAAACGCTTTCTTTTGCTCTTCGCTGAATTGTTCCGGTTCAAGAGATGGCCCGTCCAGATGCGTGCTGATCCAGTTTAGTGGGTTTATCTCCTTGGGCTCCTTGTACCGGGAACTTCACGATGCGACACAGTTTGCTAGTCTTTGGCATCTGTTGGTGGAGAGCTGTAGACACTGGTGGCGTGAGCACTGAAAATTCCTAAGAAGCCAGAGCCCCTATGGTCAGGGATCCAAGCAAGTGAACGCTCTGTCGGCTCTGTGGCCAGTCGAAAGAAGGTATGGAATATCTAGTAATCACCTGCCCAAGCCTAGTCCGAGAAAGATCGGAGAGACCCCCAAGAATTCCCATTTAGAGGAGTGGTCAAATTTCTGAAGGCAGCACTATGACATTATTGTGTGTTGCCCCAGCGGCCAAAATTATTCCAACAAATGCATCAAATTCAGTGCTCGTCAAGGCCTGCCATATCCTTGGTCTGGATTTTGTTCATTCCATTTTTATGCTGCATCTCTTGCATATCGAGTTGTTTCATTTATGATAACGAACGTAATATTAGACTAAGTACGTCAATTGCGTTAAAAATAAATAGAATTGACAAAATGCATGATATTCCATATGAAAGAGATCCGGCGAGGCAACATGTGTCCGTCAGAAGGTTCCTTTGTTTACCCTCTTCTAGGAATTCATTAGTTGGGGTTTACCATAAATCGGTAAGAAGCTACCTAGAATTTCAAGCAGAAATGAAGAACAATGCCCGACTTCCACCTATCTTTCCCCTTAAGATTTTCGACAACTGTTTTTTATAACGTGTTCATAAACCAAATTGACCAATTAGAGGACGGCATTTACGTTATGCCGTGAATAACCGTCAAAAATGCATGAATATCCGTCAAAAAGGCACTCAAATTCATCGATGGACTAGGGGGCAATCAGCTGTGAAGTCGGCCATCTCTGTAATACTTCATTTCTGATTTCAAGTCGATACCTTCAATAGAAATACAGTGGACTCTCCCTAAGTCGAACTCTCCTTAAATCGAAACTCTCCCTTACTCGAACTTTTTCGCCATATGTTACATACATTTCCCTCAACTTTGCATACAAAAACCTCTCTCTAAGTCAAACTCCCTCTAACTCGAACAAATTTTGGTATCCCGTGACAATTCGACTTAGGGGGAGTCCACTGTATAAGTAAATAACGTTTAAAAATTAAATGTGCCTGGTCAGAGGGTTAGAATAGCCTTTTTGGGGGTTCTCGGTTAAACAGATTAAATTTTATACTTCATAGTTCCATCTCCTCCAACAGTGCTTGTCCGTTTTGAAAAAAACTTCTCATTATGGCGAATGTGCAACATATTATGGCGTTTGACATATTATGCCATACGGCGTATAATCATGTCCCTCTGGCGAATGTGCAACTTATTTTTTGGTGTTCACTAGGGCGTATGTGGAACTTTTTTTTTCGGTGAGTGTTCACTAGAGCGTGGGTCGCCGTAGCGTAGTGGGTAAGTGCGTCGACTCCTACGCAGAGGGTGCCAGGTTCGATACCCGAATTTACCACCTATCATGATTCACCGCTCCCCCTCTTTCGAGTCACTGACAATGCTTACAGAGTATTCCTGTCTAGAAAAAGCTTCTCAAACTTGGCCGTTCGGAGTCGGCATTAAACTGTAGGTCCCTTATACGCGTGAGAGATTAATAGCAGTGGTTGCTGAGAAGCTAGGCCCTGGTCCGCCTCGGACTGTAGCGCCACCCATATTATAATTATAATGTTCCTTTTACAAAAATTTAACAAAATCAAAATCAGCATGGCTTTGCCGTCTGCCGGGTTGACTATAATTTATTAGCTCAATCTTAAAAGTGGATTAAGAAGCACTTGGTCTTTTCGAGAGAAAAGTTCTGCGTTCAATCTTTGGTCCTGCTTGCGTTGATGGTTATTGGAGAAGAAGATTCAACCACGAACTGTACGGGCTGTACAGCGGCATGAGCCTGGTCAGGCGTCTAGGGATTCAACGCCTAAGATGCCTGCGCCATATAGAGCGTATGGACAACACTTCTCCAGCCTGATGAGTCTTCGCCTCCGTACCAGTGGGACAATGCAACGGAGGATTCTTAAGGTGGCGCACCCTGGTGGGGAAGGAACTCAACCAGCTTGGAGTGCAAAATTGGAGGCAGCTGGCTTAAGATCGTGCCGGCTGGAGAGGCTTACTGGTTGAGGCCCAGGTCCACCCCGGACTGTAGCGCCACCAGAAGAAGAAGAATAATTATTAGCTCTCCATGTGGAAAAATGCTAATTTCAAAAGTTCCCTGCTAGGATATTGTCTCTGTATTTTAGTGATATTTTTGCAGTATTTAAACAACTAGCTTACGTCCATTTCGTTTAGGAGTGGTAGGATTTCTTGTTCCGATGAGTAGTTCTTTCCAAAAAAGGATCTCCTAGTTTCCCTTCTCTCTCTTCCAAATTACACATACTGCAGAGTGTAGGGAGATCCTCTCTATGCGGTACTAAATTCAGCTTTCGAAGTTCGCCTCTAAGTTTGAACATCACAGACATTTCTTGAATGCTCTGGATATCTTTAAAGTAATTTAAGTATGCAATAAGTGTGTGTAAGAGTATGGAACTATAATTTGACACACTTTATTACAAAACTCACACTAAATTGCAAAACAGATTTCCAGAGGCAACCATCCACTGATTTCGAATTACAATGTGTCTGGGCAATCCTGATCTGGGGCAATCCCCAGAGGCAATCTGGGTCAGTCGTGAGCAATCGCCTTGAATTAACAAGCGTACAAGGCAAATAGGTTTTGTTCCATTGATCAAGGATTTTTCAAAGGACCATTACGACTTATCGAGAGTCGACTGAATACTTATTGAACACAAATAATTAATGTGTCTTATACTAAGATGAAAAGAAAAATAGCACGCACAACACGAGTGGTTGCTGAGAAGCTAGGCCCAGGTCTGCCTCGGACATTTATGAAGTCCACGACAAGCACTGCTCTGCAGCCGAAAGAGATTTGACGCTGGCACTGACAAAGGAAGAGATGTCGTAGCAAGAGGTGTCCAGACTCATTATGGGATCAGAACCACCTGATATAAATGGTCTACAGTCTTCATCGTCTCACATGCCATGAGGTCGACTAAGAAAAACATTTCCAGAATATGATGGCCTAATTAAAGGTCTGCTAGAGAGACTATGAAAAAAAAACCTAAGAGATGAAGATCGGCACCCCCCACCTATTCGTCGATTTCGAGGCCGCATCTGGCGCTGTTTAGCTCGTCTCTATGCACGCTGAGAGACGAGCTATACAAGGCCATGTCTACTTTTGACATTCCTGCCAAACTCGTCAGGCTGTGCAGGATGACGATGGAGAACTCTCGCTGCTCCATCAAGGCCGGCAACGAACTCACCGAGACCTTCAATGTCAAAAAAGGTTTTAGACAAGGCGACGCGCTGTCATGTGACTTCTTTAACATTATTCTTGAGAAGATCGTGCAGAACTCACTCGCCAACACAAGAGGCACGATCTTCCAAAAGTCCGTACAGATGTTAGCATACGCGGACGACATTGACGTGATTGGCAGAACACAGCGAGCCGGCAATGAGGCGTTTGGTGGCATTGAGGCGGAGGCGGCTAAAATGGATCTAGCGGTGAATGAGGGAAAAACGAAGTATACGCTGTCATCAAGAAAGAACACACAACATCGACGTCTTGGACAGAGCGTCACAATGGGCAGCTATAACTTCGAGGTAGTCAAGGACTTCGTGTACCTCGGATCCCAAGTAAACAGTGCGAGCAACACCAGCACCGAGATCAAACGCAGAGTAATTCTTGCCAATCCCTGTTTCTTGAGGCTCAAGGGCCAATTGAGTAGTAGAGCCATCTGTCGAAGGACCAAGCTGACTTTACACAAGATCTTGATCACCCCAGTCCTTTTGTACGGCGCGGAGGCATTGACAATCTCAAAAGCGGATGAAGAAGCCCTTGGTCTCTGCGAGAAAAAAAATCTGGGTTCAATATTTGGTCCTGTATGCGTTGATGGTTATTGGAGACGAAGATTCAACCGCGAACTGTACGGGCTGTGCCTGGCCAGGCGTCTACGGATTCGGCGCCTAACATGGCTAGACCATATAGAGCCTAGGGACAACAGTGCCTCAGCCTGAAGGGTCTTCGACTCTCAACCTGTGGGGCAACGCAACAGAGGACGCCCACGTACAAGGAGCGGACACAAGTCGAGGGGGTCCTCAGCCGAATTGGTGTGCGAAACTGGTGTCAGCTGGCGAGAGATCGGCCCGGCTGGAGAGTCATGTTAAGTGAGTCCCAGGTTCACAGCGAAGTAAGTAAGCACATCCCAGTCACAGAAGCCACACGAACTGCGCTCAATGCAGAAGTCTCCGTCGTCATTCCCTCGCATGACAACTAAATAAGTGGCACAATGCATCCTACACTCACGTTCTATCGTGTCTAAACTGAACACCCGAAAATCCAAGGGCATACCAGCATCAGTTGCAACCAATAATATGTACTGTTTGGCGCGGTGCTCTTCTTCTTCTTCTTCCAGTGGCGCGCTACAGTCCGGAGTGCGCATGGACCGCAGCCAAAAAGCAAAAGAGCTGGATCGGTGTTATGGCCGTAAGTTATCGGCCCAAATTTACTCGAGAATGAGGATGAAACGCACAAAATAACAAATTTTCAGGGCATCCGCTCGCCCTTCAGATAAAGCCTATCATCGGTGAGCAACTTAAAGGGAAAAGAGGATGCAGACTCCCTTAAATGTGACCACAAGCCCATGGAAAGAAAAAAGAAGTCTCCTTCAATCATCAACTTTCCTTTTCCGAGAACCCCACGTTTGTCAAGAACACACGCCAGTGCTGCTGATGCTGAGAGAGAGATTTAAGGTCCACGATAAGTTTATGCCCTTCTCCCTTCACGTGTTCAATTCCAAGCACCAAGGGTCTGTAGCTGTGGCAAGTTTCTTTGGTCACTGCATGCGCAGTAAATCACTCAGAGATGGACAGAGTCACAAGTCAGTCACGTCCGCCTGGAGTCACAGAACGACACAGTCACTGGCTAAGTTTGCTTCTAAATTTTATTTATCGGCATCATCGGAAACGCCAGCAGCCCATGACACAATCCTTCGCAATGCCCTCTCCTCTATCGAAGTCGCTGCCAGAAAAGTTCGCCGATAACCAAACCGCACGGAGGACCGCATAGCTTCCCCCTCTGCGGCTGCGGTCGTCCCCGCCAGTGAATCATAACAAAATAACATTTGTCCATTCGTGAATTATAGTCATTCACCACATCAAACATCGGTTAATGCTCGTATTTCGGTCGAAATTAAGTGCTTCGCCGAGCGAGCGAATAAATCCGCAAAAAGTACCTCAAGTCACATTTTTATTCGATACACGACTCCGTCGACTGTGCGGGTATCTGTGTCTTCAAATAACTATTTCGCTTCAGCGTCTTCGTGTGTAGTGGGCCACCACGTCTCAGGCAATACAAAACGTCACAGAGTCCAACACAAAAAACCGTAAATCATATCGCATGTGTGGGTTTATGGAGATCAAATCTAAATAAAACAGAAAACGGGCTATCCGGCGGCTGAATGTGCTCCTGCCTGCGTATCCACGCGTGTGTTGGGTCTGTTTACAGCGGCGAAACATCAGAGAGGGACCTGAGTCGCGATGGCTACGCAAGCGGAACGCACCTGGGACGTGAGATGAAAGGTTGCCGATGGAATTCGGATTTCTCCGTTTAGCTGCGGGATTTAAAGGGTCGCGGATATTTGAGAGACTCATGTTCTCTCAAGGAGGGTGGGCGATGTGCCAGAGAATGCTTGTCGATGCCGCCTACGACAGGACAACGAAATTGCCCGAGTCCGGAATGTACATTTTTCAAACAGAGGACCGCTTGGCGGTTGGAAGTTTGGTGCCGCCTCCGGTTTCAGTCGGGGGTTCAGAGAAGCAAATTAGGGAAATTCAATTCGACAAAAAGTTGGAGAATGTGGACTCAGTTGATGGGAGCAACTTTTTGTCTGCCTGCATGAGGTGGGCTCTTTTTCCTTCCTCATGGACGATGGCGTAACAAGGTCCGCCGCATGATTATATGTCGCCTCGTTTAATGATAAATTCTAATTGACTTTAAAAGTTTTAGCAACCAGCAGCATATCCCCATTCGATGGGGGAATGACGAAGAATGAGTAACAGTGGACACAGAAAGGAGGCTCTTGTCATTAGCAGAGTCCAAGTGGAATGCTTATTTTGAATAAAATGCGTAAGATGTGACCTATACGCTACCCCAGCCATGTAAGACAACTCTCAAAACTGCCTCCTCGACCATTTTAAAAATGTTTCGTATACGCCACCGTTGCCACGCAAGGCAACTCTCAATTCAGCCTCCTCGAGCCTTGTTGCGTATACGCCACCGTGGTCATGCAAGACAACTCTAAAGAGTGCCTCCTCGACCATTTTAAAAATGTTTCGTATACGCCACCGTTGCTACGCAAGACTACTCTCAACTCAGCCTCCTCGAGCCTTTGAAAAATGTTGCGTATACGTCACCGTGGCCATGCAAGACAACTCTCAAGACTGCCCCCTCGATCCTATGAAAAATGTTACGTATACGCCACCGTGGCCATGGAAGACAACTCTCAAGACTGCCTCCTCGACCATTTTAAAAATGTTTCGTATACGCCACCGTTGCTACGCAAGACTACTCTCAACTCAGCCTCCTCGAGCCTTTGAAAAATGTTGCGTATACGTCACCGTGGCCATGCAAGACAACTCTCAAGACTGCCCCCTCGATCCTATGAAAAATGTTACGTATACGCCACCGTGGCCATGCAAGACAACTCTCAAGACTGTCTCCTCGAGCCGAAAATGTTACGCCACAGTGGGCCACCTAGACAACACCTCTTTTCTGTTAACCATTGACCGATACATATCTAATTTTCTATCTGGAGTACATTAGACAAATTAAATGCACTCAACTACATCATTGATTTGGTGAAAGGAAGATTACAGTGTGATGAATATTTTCGAATGTGCAAAGGAAAATAATGCAGTGCACAGGCATTGAAAGAGTGAGGTTAGTCATTCAAAACAAAAAGAAAAATGTTCATACGGTAGTGCGAGGATACTCTGATGCCGATAACGATGATCAAGATTGTGGATGAAGAAGAGTCAAATCTTAGCTAATATGGAAGTTCTTGCTGGCTGGAGTCGAGTGTAGTGGTGGTGGCATACACTCGCGTGGTTGTTGCAGCGGCATGGGATATTATTGTACATTTTTTTTGTGTACGCATGGGAAATATGTGTACCCTGGTTATTGTTGTGTTGGATGTGTATACGAGTATGTTCGTATTGTCGCAACAACAAAGAGTACGGGGAAAACGTGTAACTATGTGGGAAAGAGTGATGCGGAGCTGAACAGGAAACAGATGTGTGGTGTACTTTTGGATGTCTTTTTTTCTTTTTCGCGTGCCTATCGCCTTGGGTTTGGTGTAGTGCATTTTATGGCGGATGCGCCGCCACTCTAGGGCTCCGCATTTTATTTTATTTTTTGGTTTGCCTCATGCAGTGCGAGCTTTGGGAAGGCCGCTTTTTCCTTGTTGTTTTGAAGCGTACCTGAGATTTAAAGTGAATCTTTATTTGTTTACGAAGGACTTTGTTGTTATATGTGTTGGAGAAAGGAATCAGTTCATCTGTGTTTTTTTTTTTTCACTTCCTCTGATGACCGTATGATTTATTGCATGAAGAAAGGATCTCTATTTCAAATTGGCAACTTTATTGAGAGGGTACGCGAGCACTGCAAATCTCCGACGAAGCCGATAAGTGACATGAGAGAGATGAATTCACGCAGGAAATCAAGTGTGGTATGACAGATGTCTCTCGCGACAGATGTACTCCCTTATGAACGACATCTTGCTCTTGTAAGAGGCGTTTGTCGAATAAAGCTAAAAAACAGAGGGATAGGTTTCAGCTCGAGGATCGGTGAGAACTGCTAGTAGAGAGTTATCAGTAGAATCAGCCGATCAGATAGCGCAATCCATAGACATAGAAGCCTCCTTCATAAGAATGTAACATTTATGTGTACTCACAGTAGCGTACACAAGTAAAAATTATTTTAATTTAATTTTGTCTACTCTCTCAAAATCATTTTTTGGAAAATGGAATTAACGAACAATGACAACGGTGACGAACAGAGCTCAGAAGCACGTTTAGATTGCTGCTACAAGATCATTTCTTACAAATTGCATTCCTGATGGTCGGTGTAACAAGATTTTTCTTCTTGATCCAAGTATCCTTGATCTGCATTTGAGGCGACAGGCACTGGTTTTTTTGACCTACTGGGGATTTCGTCGAGTAGACTATCCCCAATGCGTTTTTTTGCTCGTGATCCGCGAAATCTTTAGCGTGGAGAGAATCGTGTGGAAAAATGCATCATCACTTTCAGACCATGTCCAATCATCGTCTCTGTTGTCTAGGTGGCCCACAGTGGCGTATACGCCACATTTTTCAAGGCTCGAGGAGGCTGTCTTGAGAGTTGCCTTGCATGGCCACGGTGGCGTATGCGCAACATTTTTAAAGGCTCGAGGAGGCAGTCTTGAGAGTTGTCTTGCATAGCCACGGTGGCGTATGCGCAACATTTTTCAAGGCTCGAGGAGGCTGTCTTGAGAGTAGTCTTGCATGGCCACGGTGGCGTATACGTAACATTTTCGAAGGCTCGAGGAGGCTGTCTTGAGAGTTGTCTTGCATGGCCACGGTGGCGTATGCGCAACATTTTTCAAGGCTCGAGGAGGCTGTCTTGAGAGTTGCCTTGCATAGCCACGGTGGCGTATGCGCAACATTTTTCAAAGACTTAAGAGTTGTCTTTACGTGGCGACGGTGGCGTATGCGCAACATTTTCGAAGGCTCGAGGAGGCTGTCTTGAGAGTTGCCTTGCATAACCACGGTGACGTATACGTAACATTTTTCATACGGACGAGGAGACTGTCTCAAGAGTTCTCTCGCATGGCCACGGTGGCGTATGCGCAACATTTTCGAAGGCTCGAGGAAGCTGTCTTAAGTGTTGTCTTGAATGGCCACGGTGGGGCATACACAACATTTTAGACAACACCACAGAGACACACTTCTAAAGCCTGCCTCCACGATTCAGTATAAAATGTTGCGTATACGCCACGGTGGCTGTACAAGACAACTCCTAAGACTGCAGAAGATCCAATTAGACGGATCTAGAAAGCTGCACCTCCAGCCGCCTAAAGGCGTTCTGCAGACAGTCTGTGAGCACCAGCAGCTTTTTTCGACTTTAGTGTCGATATCGCTATCTTGACTGCGTCTTGGTCTGAGGGACGGAATTCTCTTCTATCATTGTCCATTGTGTGGAGTGGTATATTCTGCCAGGCAGACATATTGGTGTCATCAGCTCGGTTTTACAGTCTGCAGAAATGATTCTTCCAAATTCTCAGCTTGGACTGCAGCCCTAGTACTAGTTGTCCATGCTCATCCCGTCAGGGTTCTGTCCAAACCTTATATCCATTGGATGACTGTTTCTTTCAGACATCATTCCTGCCATAATACCCCTGTATCTCCCCGATAGCGCGCTTCTAGTGCTTTTTCTTGCACTCCTGAGAAGCTGGGTCTCTTCTTTTCGTCTCTGTTCGTAGAGCTCAAGAAACAGCTCTCGTTGTTCGTTGCTCGTTTCGTTGCTCTTGTAGCTCCGCTGCATGTGCTTACTCGTTGTCAAGCCATGGGTTTCTCCTTGGTGGCGTCTTAAACCAAACCCCATCAGTAGCAGCTTCTTTGATGGCCGCTTAACAATGCCTGCAATCTTCTTCGATTGTTTGCGCAGGCGTCGCCGATAACTTAGAGACAGATTCTGTGAGATCCGATCGGCAAGGGTCCTAGCAGTCCCTTGCGATGTCAGACCGTGGTGTCCTTTCTCAATCACGCCACTATTTACGAAAGTCCCCGTATGTCGTACTTAAACCCTTAGTAGCTGCTGCCGCGCTTGTTAAAGCCGTTCACCCATCAAACTGTGCCGCAAGAGGAGCCGACGCAAATCGCTTTGTTTACGCTGACACGCACTCCTCTCACATCAAACTTTTATCGCTCCTGCATCAAAGTCTGTTACTGGCAGGCGGCTTTAAAGTGCGTCCTGCTCGTGAAAGGCAATCGCCACTCCAGACATCGCAGCGGTTGTCAAAACGCCTCTCCCCACAGGAGATGCAAAAATCACCAAAAGGAAAAATTTACTTTCCCAATCTCGTGTCAGTCAAGGCCACAAGGCCCATTCGTGCGTAATCCCAAACACCAGCAGCTGCCACATCCACGTGGAGCGCATCCTGAAGGGTGGGGGGGGAGGGCAACGCCCCCACCACAGCACGCATCAGCAGCACAACGACGTCAAGATAAGTGAAGCCAATAAAACGTATCCATTGCTCATTCAAGCCATCCAACGAATGCTGACAGCGCTTATGAACGGCCCACCATTAGGGCAGGACCACCGCGCGACTTTTATGACGGCCTATAATTTCCCAAGCACACATTACACATTGCCTTAGATCCTTTAGTTCCCGCTTTACGTAACATTCACTATTTATGACGGCTGTGCAGAGCTTTTATGACAGCAAGGCATTAAGGCATTACCTTGTATTGTTGTGCGACTTGTTCGGGTGGCATTCAGCCGCAGAGTGGTGTCCTCGTTACTTTGTGCTCTTTACACTCGCTCGCCCCTGCAACAAGGTTTCCTACAGATTCCACTGTCTTTCAGCATGATGTCATGCAAGTGGCATGGAGGGCGGCTAGGCGCGCAGTGTGCATGTGGCGGGTGGGGGTGGGTTTCATTTCGGTTTCGGTTTTATGTTTCCGGGGCTGCCGCTGTGTCCTCACGTTTGTTTGCCAACTCTTAACGTTTCTTGTAAAGGCCTGCGTCTAGAGGTTGCCGAGGGAGGAGATTTGCAAGTTTTGACAAAAGCATGAAACGCTCTGGATCGCTTTGATTAAGGGAAGTCCCTTCGGCTGGTAGCCGCGTGGAGTGGCACGAGTTTGATGGGAGGCCGCCAGTCTGGGGGCCAGTGTGTTGACAGCTCTGGAGGGCGCTCTTTGCAGATTCGATAACCAGTCGGTGTTGGGTTTCCACGGGGGGACGGGTGTCTTCCGCGTGGGCGCACGTGTCTCTGGTGAGGTCACCTCGGTCCGGCGGTGGATGACGAAATATCCAATTTGGCTGAATGACGGATGGAAATGCTGGCCACGGATGGAATTGATGGCGGGAAGAACTGAGGTGACAAGCGCTGAGATCGACGTACACGTTCGTAGGAAATGAGGGACTGTGATGAACGTTGACAGGTGCCGAGGAGGACATGGTCATGGTTGACTGGCTGCAGAGCTTTAGGACAGAGAGAGATGATTACCGGATGGCCGGATGGGGGAGTTGGAGGGAGTACTCGGCGCACTGGGAGGAAGCTCTGAGGGAAATGGAAGTGGCTGTCTTGGGAATGGCAGTCGATTGGGGCTGCAGAGGATGTGTTCCTTAATGACTTTGGTATCTGCCAGGGATCTCATTTAACAAGATTTTGGGTTGCTTATAAAGTGCAAGGCTTTTGTGCTGAGCCTGATGCCAGGCTGCAATTTTCTCTGAAATAGTGCTCAAACTTCTGGAGAGGGGCACGAATTAACAGAGATAGACCACAAGCAGTGCCACTCCTTTTAGATGACACATGATTGAGCACTCTCAGCTCAAAGGACCTAGTTGGGTGCTACGATGACGATGAAATTATCTGGCTTATCCTTCTTATGAGCCTTATTACCTGCTCGACATTGAATGAAAAGAACCTTTACGAGTCGAGTTCAAAGGTTGTCAACAAAGAGCCGAGAAAGTAGCCGTTGTTCAGGCGTTAAAGTGGTCAACCGTGAGCCTATGTTCAAAGGTACATCCACAATGAAACATCAGTCTTGGACCAACACTTGGCCTCGGCCTTGTTTATCTGAAGAAATGATCCACATACGCCCAAGTGAACACTCACAAAAATGTTTGAAAAAAAAAAAAAAAAAGTTCCACATACGCCACAGCAACCCGCTATAGGCCATGACCAGAAATATGTTCCACATTCGCCATGGTGTACGACATTTTTGGTCACATTTGACATGGAAATTGTTTTCGAACACTCTCCTAAGTGAAGTCTGGTAGGGAGCATGCACCAGATCATCTGGCAAAGAGGAAGAACGCCTGCTCGACGATTGGAATATCAGCTCCACATTCACAAAACAGGCGATCCCACCTCTTTCAACAGCTATAGAGGTGTATCCCTCTGCTAAGCGTCGTCTGTAAAATCTCAAGGAACGATCCCAGTGTCCTAAGTAACTTTCATTTGATTTTGATGTCGGCCATTCATGAACCCCATTAGTACACGCTTCGCAACGCAACACGAAAAAAGAAATCGAATTGCCGGCAATACACATGGTCACTCAAGTCCAGATGCGCAACAGTGGAGCTGATGTGGGAGAGCAGAACTGCAAGCAAGCATTATCATTTTGTGCATTCTGCTTTGTTGCTTGTTCTCATTGAGGATTTGGGTTAGCTTCAGGAGGAAAGGGCAGCTGATCCTACTGACGGTCACAGACCCTTGATTGAATCCAAATCATGATGTTTTCTTCGTAGAAGGCATCAACCACATGCTTCTTGTGTTGGATAAATGATAGTTCTTCCCTCAAAATAAAGGATTTGTGATAGTGTGACTTGTCGCCGTTGGACTTCATTCTGGGCGTCGACGTTTTGAAAACGAATGTTAGTCAAATTATCACCGATTTGAGTCGAAAGTCATTCGAAAATGTAATTTTTTTTCTCTCTGAATCCTCAAATCAGAGAATTGTTGCGGAAGACATTCGAATCATGGTTTGTTCCATTTTTAACGGCAGTACTCAAGCTTGTGATGGAAATCGAAATTTTGAATGCGTTTTATTTAATTTACTTTTGAAACCACAAAACGAATGCCAATGTATTTATCGGCATATGGCTTCTTGTTCTCTTGCTTGCAAGACAGACTATTCTCGATAAAAATGACGACAGGTGTAAGACAAGGCCGATCTTCTTTACTGGTGGAGCACCATTTAAGCGTCCAAGAGAACAGGCAAACCAACAATTGTGTACTTCCTTAAGTAAATACATTGTCTTTTACTGGGTATTTTTGTAGGCATAGTTTCACTTCAGAAAGGTCTTCGGCTGCCTCTCGAGTTCCGTATTAGTGTGGCTCCTCCCATTTAGATGTTGAGCGTGAGAGTAGGGTGTCAGAATAGCACTAAAGCGTTTGAAGGTTCGAGTCCAGTTCGGGTTAGATCTTGTTTCTTTCTTGCAAGTAATATTCTTTCGGGCAACATACAGGAATGGGTAATCGGTAGCTTAGTTGGAGACTTAGGAGAAAATACGGGGATTAATCTCAGCTGATATCCATGATGGCGGGTTGGGAGAAAGTAGGGATTGAGTTCAGTGGTTGGAGAGAGAGCGAAATCACGGGTTAGACGATTGGTGCGTGGTGTTGAAGGGAAAACGCCTAGTCGAGAAACGGTTTACAGGCGGTTTGCGAACGAACAAAGACCGTGAAAAATGTATACGGGAGTGAAATTGATACATCCATATATACAATTAGAATCGGACTCAGTGTTTTCGGCAAACTATTTGTGTCTGGTTTTTCTTTCTTTTTTTTCCTGTCGAAAGATATGATAGTTCTCTTAAACGAGCAATGTATTAAACGGAGAAGTCTATTGGAAAAAAAAATAACGGAGTACCCCAGAACGTGAACGCGTGTGTACGTCAAAGACACAGCCTTTAGATACATACGTGCGGATATCCAAGTGCCAATTTTGAGCGCGGCGGGATTCGACAAAGCTATACCGCATTGTGAAACCCGGTTATCGACTTTCGTGAGTGCCAGCTGTGGGAGAGTTCTAGTTCGTACGTGATAGTTGCATTTGCATCCACGTGGGAGATCACCAGTCAGCCGTAACAGTGGAACCAGCTTCCGTATAGAGCGATGCAGGGAGTCACCTACTAACCTTTCCTTTCTTACTTCAGTAATGTCCAACGATTCGTTTCACTCTTGATAGTGTATGTATTTGTTAACTCCTCCCCTCTGGAACGTCGTTAAGCCGTTATTTCCTTTTCTTTATATATATCGTATTAAGCTGCAAAAGTTTCCACGCCAATATTGTAAGTTAAGCGACCTAATTTTTGATCGTGGGTGTAGCCGAGTTCGATAAAGCGCTGATTTGTGAGGATAAGAGGTCGAATCCGAACTTTTACACCAATGTTCGATCCTACTTGGTGAAGCTTTTCCTTTTTTTTTCTCTATCCTTTAATTTTCGTTTTTTTTTTGGTACTGCATGAATTAATTGGATTAATTTGAATTTTAGTTTATAGACTTTGTGTATTTTGAATTGGAGTTTTGATTGTATATTTAAGGAATTGTGAATAAAAGGATCGGTCTTATGATCTCTGAATTTCGAGAAAGTTGGTAGTTTCCGTTGTTTCGGTTATCGGTCGCCCAGGGGACGTAGCTGCTGCAACTGGTTGAACTGTCAAAGTAAGGTGTTAGAGACAAGCGGGCTTTGTATCTCGTCGCGGTTCGACGCTATAAGCCTTTCGAAGCATAGGGCTACTCGCGTTGCGCCCATTAATTTTTTTTTCCTGACCCACGACTATAACTCCACAGACAAGTCGGCAACCCTTGTCCTCGATACCGCGAAGGAGAAAACGACGGTAACAATATCATGGGAAACAAGCTAAGTGACTTGATACTGTAGTGACACCCCGTACTCACATAGCATATAAATCACCATGAAACAATATGAAATAAAAATGAAACAACATGAAAAGAAACATAACTACATGCGTTAGTATTTTAAGTTAGGATTAAGCTAATCAGTAAGTGAAGAGATGTGTAGTCGAATACACCAAATAAAATAATTTTACTGAGTCTCTCTCTCTTTTAACTCTTTCGCTTCGAATCAAGTACGCGGTGCATAGTAGACACGTCGTAGCGGCATAATACCTAGCCTCCACTTATTTCTTTAGCTGAACGGACTCTGCGAGGTTAAATATGATAGAAAAAGGGAGGTTGCATATGAGAGGAAGATGTATGGTGGCCTTACTTTCATAAAGATTCTAGAAGAGTCCTCGCACATGGTCCCGTCGTGTTCATAAGTTGTCAATAACGAGCTAAGAAAGTAGCCTTCGTTCAGTCGTTAAAGTGCTTAGCCGCAAGCCTATGTTCAAAGGTACATCCACAATTAAACATCAGTCCACTTGGCCTCAGCCTTCGGTGTTTGAAAAAATGTTCCACATACGCCCTAGTGAGCACTCAGAAAAATGTTTGGAAAAAATGTTCCACATACGCCACAGTAACCCGCTCTAGGCCATGACCAGAAATATGTTCCATATTCGCCATAGTGAACAACATTTTTGGTCACATTTGACCACCACCATCAGATAATCTTGCAAAAAGGACGAACGCCTGCTCGACGATTGGAATATCAGCTCCACGTTCACAAAACAGGCGATCCCAAGTCTTTCAATAGCTATGGATGTATATCCCTGATAAAAGTTAGGAATCGCGGATCGCAGCACGCTGGCACATACGCAACTGCATTTCTGCTTGAAGACTTTCGAGCCGTCGGAGACGCGTTGTCCTGTATCTGCATGGCATGGTGTTGACACCGTCGCATGCTCCTAATCCTCCTAGCAATTGAGGAAGAGCGCCAACTCCCCTAATGATATCCGATGTTGAATCGCCCTTGAAACCGGTGCTACTTCGGGTTGTCAAAACTACTATCTCCTGACGCTGGCAGATAAGCAAAACAGCGAAACTGACGCAAAAAAAACTTGGTCTTAGTGACTGGAAGCAGCGTGCGCAGGACCGTCGACAACGATGGACAGAAGCTATTTCTCGGACTGGGACCCGCCATGGATCGTAGATCTGCTAACCACGTAAGTCCTTGTTGGACATCAATTAATTTTTTTGTCCATGGACAACTGCTTTCAACCTGAACCGGTCCATTTTGAGTTAATTTAAAATATTGAATTCATGTTTTTTCCTTATCTCACACAGTCTCCACAAAAAGACCGCGCTAAGACTGGTTGCATAAAAGAGAAAGGCAACTGTACACCATATGCTATACTCACTCTAAGAGACGTCCAACTAGCCAAGTTTGCAACTAGCCAGTCCGTATTCATCACATTGTGGTACCTGACTTCAAATAAGCTTAAATTCAAATATACCATAATCTTTCTAGTTAGAGAGGGTTTGACTTAGAATTAGGTTTTTGAATGGAAATTTGAGGGAAATGTCTGTAAAATATGTCGAAAAGTTCGAGTTAAAGAGGGTTTCATTGGAGAGATCTGCGTGCATTTGCATTACGGGTGCACTTCGCTTCAGCAATGTAGTTTGGCATTATCACTGGTCATTGTCTATTAGACACACACGAAAGGAGAATGGGAACATAATACAATGACTTTTGCAGGAGCTGAAGGGAGGAAGAGGAAGAGGAAGAATAAGCTATACTTCACTACTTCGGCACCTGCCAGCACTTGCAAGGACAAGGAAAAACACGCTAGGGAGCTATTCAATCAATAGCCTTGAGGAAATGTCTGGCATTAAGATTCGGGACAGAGCTAAATTTATAAAAAATACTAAAAGGCCAGCAAAGGAGTGCATAATCCAGGATATGCCACTAGCATACCAGTAGGTATCTTCAGGTGTTTTAGTTAGTACCCAAAGTGGAAGTGATATCACAATGGCCTAAGTCACAATGGCCTGGTCTAAGTGGGCCAGAACTGCTTCACTTGTGACAATCATATAAACCTAACCTAACCTAGGAAGAGCTCGACATAGGGAGAGCTCGACATAGGGAGAGCTCGACATAGGGAGAGCTCGACATAGGGAGAGCTCGACATAGGGAGAGCTCGACATAGGGAGAGCTCGACATAGGGAGAGCTCGACATAGGGAGAGCTCGACATAGGGAGAGCTCGACATAGGGAGAGCTCGACATAGGGAGAGCTCGACATAGGGAGAGCTCGACATAGGGAGAGCTCGACATAGGGAGGACATAGGGAGAGCTCGACATAGGAAGAGTCCACTGTATGTGGGCTTATAGTAAGAAAATGAGAGTTTTCAGAATTCGCCTTAATTAATTAAATTTTTTAAAAGAAACAATTCAAATTAATTCAATTTAAAAGTAAATTCAATTTGAGAAATAAACAACTACACTTCTTCTTCTGGTGGCGCTAGAGTCCGGGGTGGACCTGGCCCTCAACCAGTAAGCCTCTCCAGCCGGCACGATCTTTAGCCAGCTGTCTCCAAATGCGCACACCAAGTTGGTTGAGCTCCTTCTCCACCTGGGTGCGAAATCGGTCCCGTGGGAGTTGTCCAACTGGTTCGGAGTCGCAGACTCTTCGGGCTGGAGCCGTGTTGTCCATGCGCTCTACATGGCCGAGCCATCTTACGCGTTGAATCTGTAGACGCCTCACTAGGCTCCTGCCGCTGTACAGCCCGTACAGTTCATGTTTCTTCTAAGATCCAAAAAGAAAAAAAAAACACCTTGATAGCAGCAACGGCACGGAGACAGACGAATGGAGTGCGTTGTGTAGATCTTGTCATCGTGGAATTAAAGGCTCCTTGCAGTTGCGGGATACGCTTCCACAACTATCCAGGATCTTCATTGGACAACCTAGACAGAAGTGATTATTTGGTTGAGTCGTTCGACCTGCACGTTTCCACGTGGAACGCCAGTGGTTATAGGTACGTGCTCGATAGGCTGCTCTTCACAAAAGGTCTTAAGGCTGCCAGCTATAAATGCACTGCCGCTCTCGGTAACAACTCTCACAGGGTAGCCATAGTCTTGATGCAGCAGGTTTAAGTACAAGGACTGCAACTCAGTCGCACACCCGGGCATGTACGTATTCCCTAAGTATGGCAACACACTCGCATTGACACAGGGGATAACATTCCTGTCTCCTCGAACTCAACCAAAAATCCAAAAGAATTTCTTCCATATTTTCAAATCAAATGTAATTATTCAACTAATCCCCCCGCAGGGAAACAGGTCAAAGTGTGACCTTGGACAGGACCTCACACCCGCTTCGAAGGATGCGAGATACCTGCGGTCAGCCATCCCATAGATCTCGAACCTCATCAGTCTTCGGTTAAAGTGTATACTCTCTGGAAGGCAATTAACGTGATTAACAACTCGCAATCTTCTGGATGGACCGCAACGAGAATAAATAAATAATTCGGGGTCAGGTATGGGTTTCGGTTTCTCGCACTTGGCAATTGCCCAATTAGCTGGGAATGCAATAAAAAAATAAAACACCGTTATTTATTTGGTTTCCAGCGGTTGAAATAGCGGCACAAGTGTAATCAAAGCATAATCACGGCAAATTACATTCGCAGCGACACGCCCGAAGGACCATAAGTCACCTGTTAACGTGGCGGTCTGTGTGGTGGGGTCGGGGCAGTGCCATCCAAAGGATGGGTGGGTTTTTCGCTGTAACAGATGAACCACTTAATTAACATCAATGCGGACCCCTTTTGTGGGCTCTGTGGCGATGATTGCTGAAAACATGATGCGGGATGAGCTTTAATTGAGGAAGAGCGTGCTGTGTCTGTTTTGAGGTTAGAAAGGGAGACGGGACGTTAGAGGTCTTTGTGTTGTGTTGCTGCCGAGAGTGAGAGAGGGTGGCAGTTTGCACATCTCTGCTGATCCCGAAGGTGTTCTCGACGATGTGGTGGTCAGTGAATGGGAATCTTCAGTTTATCCTCTGTTCAGGTAATCTCAGGCAGCAAGAGCCTTGGTAAAGTTGGGTTCATCTGGCTGCCTCTTACTTACTTGTGACTGTCATTTACTTTCTTAATGGGCTCCCGTGGAGGGTCTCGGCCTGAAATACGGCAGCCTGCGGGCCAGCGCTCTGATCCCGCGAAAGCTTGGTGCTTGAAACGAAGGCTTGCTCCTCCTTTTCTAGATTCACACGATGGGAGAGCACTGCAGTTGTAAGTACAGGAAGTGGTCAATGGCTTCTTCCTCATCCTCATCTCTGTGGCTTCTGCAGAAATCGCTGTAGGGAAGCCCTAGTCTGGAAGCTTGAGTCCCCATGACGCAGTACCCTGTTAAAACCCCAATAAAAGCTTAGAGAATCGGCCTGATCACTCTGATCAGGCTGAGCGATCGCTTAGGGTCAAGCGAAGGCCAGAGTTGTTTGGTAATGAGGCATCCTGTGACAGCAAGCCCTTCTAGCTTTGGTAGATGTTTTATAGTAGCGTGGAGGGTGGATCATCTCCCGTCAAGAGCACAGAGCTTGTACCCCTTCTAGCGAGTTCGTCCGCTTCGCAATTCTCTGGAATGTCACAGTGTCCCAGAGGCCGCATAATTTGGATCTTAAAATACTTGGCCATCTCGTTGAGACACTGGCGGCAAATAATGGAAGGCTTGGAGTCAAACTTGACAGAATTCGGAGTCTTGATCGCGGTCTGGCAATCGAAACAGATTAAGATATCTGTGCTTGATATTACCGTGAAACTTCTCTTTACGGACACCCCTCCATAAGGGACTACTTATCTTACGAACAATTTGTCGTGGTCTCGGCATCAAGGCATTCGTCTATTGCAACCCCTTCAGAACGAACACTCCTACGTAACGGACAAGAATTAGGGTCTCGCTGCTGTCCGCTATAGAGAAGTTGAACTATATTTAGATTTTACATAAATGGGACAATTTTTCGAGTTCGAAGAGAGATAATCTTGAGACGTCCTTGCTGTGTCAGTAATTTTAGAACAAACTGAAAATTTACCCTCCGATTGAATAATCTTCCAAATTGCCTTCAATTCAATTCAATTCAATAGGTTAAGGTTATAAATAAAATTACCAATAAAATACATGTGGTTTCCAGCTGCAGAATGACTTGTCTTAAGTTGAATGTAGGACTGGCTTGCGGATTAGTATCTACTATATCTTTGAAGTTGGACTGCGGACTGGAAGAATATAGAGCTACTACTCTTTGAAACCTATCAGAAAGAAAGCTTTTTAAAATGTTTGACAGCAGTTTCAGAATAACCGAAAAAGTGCCGTAGCTTCCTTTTTACCCGCCCACTTTATCTAATGTAAAGTGGCCTAAATATGGCAGACCTTCGATGGAATTCCCAGCCGAATGCACCCACTTCCAGGCAAAACCGTGTAACAAATCAACAAGGACGAAAGCTTGTAACCAACCTACCCCCTCCTCAAAATTCCCAGCCAATTACGCAAATAAACACGTAATCCCTCATGTAGAGCGACAATAAATCCATTTCCTCGCCCTAAACAGCCCCAAAATGCCTTCATAACCCAATCCGATGCCTCTGCCCGCGATAAGCGATTCATACATCAGCTCTAAACTGACATCTCCACCGGCCATTTGCTCTAAATCACCCCGAATCATGACACAGCTTGGGAAACCATAAACGCCCCGCGGACAAACCAAGATCCAAGGGATAACTTCGCTGCGAAGAAAAAACCGCGCTCAACATCCTCGGGCACAATTTGCTGGCGTAAATTCCGCAAGCGAAGGATATCAAAAATTCGGCACGTATTTCGAAATAATTATTACCCACCAACGAGCCGGCTCTCGCGGAGCAGCAGACAGAGTTGAACATTTTAATAAAATTCATCTCGCATTCCCGGTCGCATACACTTTCAAGGAGACGCCGAGGAATTCCATTCGGTCGCCGAGGAAGGGACACCCTTTGCCGGAGAGAGAGAGGGAGGCACAACCCGTTTTCTGCTGTCCCATGGGACCTCAGCCATTACTGTGGGACCCGTGCGAGTGCCGCACGGTCGAGTGTGATGTGAAGTTTCGTGAGTGGCCACGCCACTTGTCTGGCTAGAAGGTCTCGTATAGGACCCACCCCCGCTTTGTCTCTAATTACGGTTCGTGGCCAAGCGTCGTTTTCCTGAAAATCAAATCGACGACGACGTGGCAGTGACGATGGCGCCAATGTATGCCTGCCCATCATTTTGACGGATAATGCCCTCTGCCCTCTCCCCGTTCCGCGAGGCCAATCATCCCTTGTGCAGAAATTGCATAATGCGGAGCGCCCCGCTCCTGTAATGGGGGCGGGCGGGCTGGCAAAACATAAACAAATGCAAATTAAATTTTAGGCAAATCGTTACCGTTCTCTGTTTGCCCTCGACGAAGTTGTCTGCGAGGTCGGTGGGCTGTCGGCTGGAATAGTTTCATTAACTTTTCATTATTTCATTGCGATGGTGCTGCAGAACGCCCTTAATTAAATTATCCCCAAACTCTGAGGGTCTGGGGTCTGGTGCTGGCTGGGAAACTGCTCGTTCAGATGCAAGTGTGGAGCCAATGGCGGTGGCAGTGGGGGGCTCATCCTGACCTCGCTTGGATGGAAATTTGCATAGAATCTGAACGCAGCCATTCAAATTGACTGCAGGACAAGTTGGTCTCGTTCAAGTTAAAATGGAGACTCATCTCAGAAATGGACAGTCTCCAGCGCCATCTAGTGTTCCAATTCAGAGTTCAAATGGGCCTCATCTCAGAAATGGACAGTCTCCAGCGCCATGTAGTGTTCCAATTCGGAGTTCAAAGGGCCGTCATCTCAGAAATGGACAGTTTCCAGCGCCATCTAGTGTTCCAATTCAGAGTTCAAATGGGCCTCATCTCAGAAATGGACAGTCTCCAGCGCCATGTAGTGTTCCAATTCAGAGTTCAAATGGGCCTCATCTCAGAAATGGACAGTCTCCAGCGCCATCTAGTGTTCCAATTCAGAGTTCAAATATGCGTCATCTCAGAAATGGACAGTCTCCAGCGCCATGTAGTGTTCCAATTCAGAGTTCAAATGGGCCTCATCTCAGAAATGGACAGTTTCCAGCGCCATGTAGTATTCCAATCCAGGGCTCAAATGGGCCTCATCTCAGAAATGGACAGTCTCCAGCGCCATGTAGTGTTCCAATTCAGAGTTCAAATGGCCGTCATCTCAGAAATGGACAGTTTCCAGCGCCATCTAGTGTTCCAATTCAGAGTTCAAATGGGCCTCATCTCAGAAATGGACAGTCTCCAGCGCCATGTAGTGTTCCAATTCAGAGTTCAAATGGGCCTCATCTCAGAAATGGACAGTCTCCAGCGCCAAGTTGACATGAGACCCCTTGTCAGTGAAAGACGACCCTTATCGACTCTAAGCTCTCCAATCGATCTCAGCAGACTCCTATTTATTTCCAATCGACAATTGAGAAATCTTCGGCAATAACTCTGGGGAATAATCCACCGCCGCCCTGCCCTACCCCCACCCCGTCTTGGCCATCAACTGTTTCAGTTACGATACCGTCTCCGACTTACGCCCCAGCAGCGTTCGTTTATCGCTCAAGGCATGTACCCGTACTCCGCTCATCGACATGCTAATGAATAGGTCCGTCGGAATCCTTTCAAAGACCCGTTTGTGAGAGAGATTTATGCGACAGCAGTGACGGCGTGGCGGGGAATGGTGGGGGCGGGCGGGAGTGAGTAAGCATTAAAATAAAATCTACAACGGCAGAAAGTTCGCAGTTAATGAATTGAAATATTATTCCGGGCGCACCCAATAAATTCCCCAAAAGGACCTTGACGAAACAATTTCACGGTCGTCATCGTCTCTCGGGGCGATGTGCCGGGTTCGGGGTAAGCAGGCGATTGCCGCTGATGGAGGCGGGCTATCAATGAGGTATCGATTTTGGGTATTCTCGCTTGCTCAGATTGTAGTCGGAGGCGTGAAGATGGAGTCGTCGGCTACGCATGGATGGGCGTTGTTTTGGGATTATTTTAATTGAATTATGGTCATTTTTAGGCGGTGTTTGATGATGCGAATGAAGGTGCTGCGGAGGATTTTATTGGGACTTTAACGATGTCGTGGAATTTAGGAAACGATCGAAAGCTAAAGGTGAAGTCGGACGATGGGGAAGGGTGGACTAAGGAAGTCAAACGGTGGGCAAGGGGGACCGTCTAAATATTCAGTCTTCGGAACTGTAGACTTGAAATGTGAAGACATAAATATTACAATGATTATACACTTGTCTGTGGAACGTTGTAGACATCGAAGGGAAGAAAATGTGGTCAGAGTTTTCCCATTTTCCAGACTATTCCCACTTTGATTTGTTACACCGATTTTGGCAAACGCATGCGACCTCGTGCGGGAGGATGCTCACCCAGCCGTGGAGAAAGGCCGGGGTCTTATGGGCGGTTATTCCTTAATGTATGGTCGCCACGTGATACGATCCACCAACTCCTGAATCGCGACAATAAGATGGTAGTCCGCTTTTTAATTTGCGCCACAAATTTTATTATTTTTCAACTAACAATTGTTGAGCTGTATTACACGAGGAATAAAAATGATCCCTTTTCTCAATCGACTCAACCATCAAGCCTCTAGAGGGTGGCCAACGATCGGGTGAATCAGAGAGTACATGCATTGGCAATCGTCTTTGGATCGTTTACCCGCGGTTATTTTTAACTTAATACAATATTGACTTAACCTAACTTACAACTAACATCTAATTCAGTGTTCTTTATTTCTTGAGTTAGTTGTTCGAACTCCCCACATTTTATTTGCTGCATCTTTTTATACGTATATATAGTGATTAGAAATTGATGCTGACCCAGTGCCTGGATATTGCAACTACGGAAATGACGCCTTGGCGCATGGTGTCAGCGAGAAATTGATACGTAGGCAATTATAAGTAAATGGCAAAATTGTGGATACTGCAGAATGGTTGCACGCACAATTCGTACATTCAGAAAATAAAAAAACAACTAACATCTAATTCAGAAAAAAAAAATCCGTTTCCTCTGTGATTCGAATTCGGTCATCGTCGATCTCGACGTGCAAAGTTTCTCAGAGCACGAACGCACATCGCCACAACTTCCCAATTCGAACTATAAAGGTACTACGTTCGATGTACACCAATTTACATTCGTGTATGCACATCAAGCAGTAACTATGGATCGATGCCCGAGGCTTAATCTACTTCACCTGAGTGCTACCAGTCTGCGATCTCGTATCGGCTACCAAATTTTG
Organism: Eristalis intricaria; assembly: GCA_964034865.1. NCBI lineage: Eukaryota > Metazoa > Arthropoda > Insecta > Diptera > Syrphidae > Eristalis > Eristalis intricaria. The sequence continues at coordinate 48,915,124 of OZ035876.1, forward strand.
CGAGTTTATCGTCTCCTGCTGTACTCCTCCCTCTGGGATGACTTATCAATGCCCGGGTGGGGCTGGGAGTGCTTCCCGATCTTGCTCGCTTCTACAACACCGTCCATACTCATGCGAAGTTCCTCCTCCTCGTTTCACTGTGAACAAACAAATAAACACTGTTTTCCTGAAACCGGAAATTCCTCCCTACCTTCCTTCACTGGTTCACAAACTCTTAAAAAAAAAAAATTGTCCAAGTAATACTTCATTTTTTTGCTCTATGCTCTTAAGCCTACCGTCGGAAGCTTAAGAGACTCGTTTTTCAGCTTCACTACACGATTATAGAATGCTCTTCCCAGCCTAATATTTCCCACAGACTACAACCCGCAGATATTTAAGACCATGTACCTCCTCTCCCTTTCTCCCTCTATACCTTCGACCCGTGCTGTGTCTTGATCCCGGACACATAAGGGTATTAACAATCCCTTGAGCACGTGCAAATTACAAAAAAAAATGCTCTATGCACCAAGTTCAGTGGTCGACGTGGCGTAGTGGGTGAGTGCGTCGACTCCTACGCAGAGGGTGCCAGGTTCCATACCCGAATTTAACACCTATCATAATTCACGGCTCCACCTCTTTCGAGTCACTGACAATGCTCAAAGAGTATTTCTGTCTAGAAAAAGCTTCTCAAACTTGGCCGTTCGGAGTCGGCATTAAACTGTAGGTCCCTTCCACACGTGAGAGAAAAATAGCACGCGCAACACGAGTGGTTGCTGAGAAGCTAGGCACATATTATTATTATTATATTATGCACCAAGTTCCATCTCGGAAGTCAGAACGCAACTGACTTGGACGGTTCCAGCTGTGCCTTGCGTCGGCTGTACTTTGGAGGGTTACGGATCTCCACAAACATCATGCCATCTACAAAGCCGCTAATTCCCACTACCACTCCCATACCAAGATCCTGGTCATGGAACCATCATTGGATTAACTTGGAACACCAGAAGTTAAAAAAGTAAAACAACCGCTGCCCCACAGGATTCGAACCTGAGTTCCAACGATCCGAGCTAGCGATAGAACCACCGAGCTAAGAACACCATTAGCACAAGATAATCTATGATTAGTGACGTAACATCCGCCCCCTCTCCCCGCCACGCCACCCGCATTGCTCCCTCACTCCGCCATAAACATAAATATTAACAAATCCTAATTTGAAGACAGGCGAAAATCTTTAAGGTCTTTGGGCCTCATTAATTGTACAGAATGAAAGATGAACAACGAAGCTATAGAATCTAGAGAGAGGTGAGAGATGGAGGAGAGAGATACAGAGACAAAGACGTATGTACAGATGTTTACTGTGCAACACAAAATTTGTTAGGCCACAGAAGGTCCTAGTCACTAAACGTGCTTTGGAGCCATGAACGTGTGCTAAATAAAAGTCTATTTTTAGAAATGCAATGAGATGAAAAATTTCAACTTTTCCCACGTGTTATTGCTTTTCTCCACCTGTCTAACCCATGTGGTGTTCTGTGAATTTCAGAAGATTCTTCCTGCCCTTTTAGGTAAGGACCGGCGATACTCTATATCTTCCCCCGTAGAGTTGTTGTTCTTCAAGCCTCCTTTGCATTGGTCGAGTGTAGACTAGGAAGTCTAATTCAACAATTTTTGTACCTGCCTCTAAACGGCCTTTTATTGGGCCTTCGTATTTTATTGATTTTTGTTTATGTCTATAGGGCATTAACAACTAGTATTTTTTGATCCTACAATGAGTCTGGAAACCTCTCGCAGCATGTCATGTCTTCTTGGGCAGCTTCAGAGCCAAAGCTAATTCGGTTACAGACCAGTGCTCGACACGGACTTAATAAATGATTATATTCATCTTAGTTCAACCCCTACGCAACTTAACCTCGCTGCCTTCGTTCGATTCCCGACCGGTATGACACGGTCCCACCTCTTTCCAGTCACTGACAATGCTCAAGGAGCAATTACTGTCTAGAAAAAGCTTCTTACACTTAGCCGTTCGGAGTCGACATAAAACTGTAGGTCCCTTCCACACGTGAGCACTCACAACACGAGTGGTTGCTGACAAGCTAGGCCCTGACCCTTTACGGGCTTTAGCGCCACCCAAATTATTACTATTCATTCTTAGCATACAGATATTGTTTATTGTAATTCTTACAATACATATACAACAAGATTATAATAAAACAATCGAAACATCAAAAAATCAAAAACAACTACCCCGGTCTTATTATTCTGTCCGCACCCTTTTGCAGGTCGATCTCGTTTACTGAATAATTTGCTCTGTATGTTCATGCTTACATGGTCTCGCTTTAGCTGCGAAGAAGGTACCGCTGCCAACAAAGAAAAATATGCAGCCAAGTTCAATCATTAAATTACCGCCAATGAAGAAGTCAATTTCTTTATTTTTTTTCTCCAACTGGTCTCATTGTTCTGTCCGTGACTGTATGTACATCCACAACAAAACCCACACCCGGTTGAAGATTTTTAACATGTGCTACCGTGAGGGTAATTTTCTATGCATTTTTCGGTCCGCGGTCGGTGTTCGAAAAATGATTCACATACGCCCTAGTGAACATTAGCAAAAATAAAATGTTCCACATACGCCCTAGTGAACACTCACAAAAAAATTTTGAAAAAAAATTCCACATACGCCAGAGTGAGAAGCTTTATCGTAATTAATTAGTGAGTTTTGGGTTGAGACGAATTTACAAACTTGGCTTAACCTAACTCCACTGTACGGACCCGTACTCCAGGGATTATGTGTGATGGGCAGGCTAACCAGGTTTATGGAAATGGGATGAGATATAAGATTCTTTGCCGCTTTATCTTGAGACTGCATTCCTACCATTATATATGAGGAGCACACCATTCAAATGTGAGTCGCGTAGTGGTTTAGTGTGTCGACTCCTACACAGAGGGTTCTAGGTTCGGATCCCCAATCTATCAACTTTCATAATTCACGGCTTCCACCTCTTTCGAGTCACTGACAATGCTCACAGAGTATTCCTGTCTAGAAAAAGATTCTCAACTTCGCCGTTCGGAGTCGGCATATATATAGCATACAATAGAACGCACAACACGAGTGGTTGCTGAGAAGCTAGGCCCAGGTCCACCTCGGACTGTCGCGCCACCCATATTATATTATTATATAAGATCTAAAATAAAAGGCGGAAATGAATCACCTTTATGATGCCTTGATTGATTCAATTGAAAATTAAATGAAAATATTTGGAGTTTCGCACGACTCACTCACTTGCATAAGGACTCCAGCTGAAATTCATTTGGTTCCGATGATCTTGGACTTACCTGAAACAAAAGAGAAAATGTTTAATGTACGAAACAAGAATTTTTACTTCTTATATTTTTTAGAGAACGTAAATCAATTCAATTTTACTAACCAGTTTGGACTTTATTTGTCTATTATTGTGTATAATTTTTTAAGTTATGTAAATTATATAATTATTCTTTATAAACTCTAAAGTAGATATAAACAGTCACGCATCTAATGAAGAGATATCCGAACAGTTTCTCATTCGTCTGGGTTGGGTGCAGGACTAGGAACTGTGAAGTTGACAAACAGCCAAAAATCTCAACCACACTGCCAGATGACAGAACCCTTTGTAACGAAGGCACTCCCTTAGCTGCCTTTAAATTACAACTCACGAATCAAAGTAAGCTCGAAGTCAATGCCAGATGGAATGCAGGCAACACTTGGCAAATCATCAAAAACAAATCTGGCCCAGTCTAGACCTAGAAAAGACCTGATCTCCTTAAAAAGATCGACACTGCCTATTGGATCTGCACACAAAAAGACTGAGATTATTCTCATTGTGGAAGCTGTCTGGATGAAGAAGAGGGGGAAGTGTGCACCACCTTCCATGCAGCTGCCCTGCACTCGCCTTGGCTAGGAAAGTCACTCTAGGCTCCTACTTCTTTGATAACCTAAGCGATCAGAGAGAGAAACACCATTCAAATCGCTACTGACTAGGACGACATGTGGTTTCAACAGGATGGTGCCACAAGCCACACAGCCCACGTTACAATCGATTTATTGAAGAGTTTGTGTGGTGAGTGTCTTATCTCAAGAAATAGTCCAGTTGATTGGATGCCTCGTTCATGCGTTTTAACGCCGCTTGACTATTTTCTGATTGGCTACGTTGAGTCATAGGTTTGTGCCAATAAACCAACGACGTTGGGAGAGTTGCAGAGCCAACATTGAACTCGAAATTTCGGCCGAAATGTGTTGCGGAATTGTTGAAAATTGGGTCCAACGAATCGACCGCTGCAAACGTGCTCGCAGTGGCCATACGAACGCAGTCGAGTTCCTTTCATAAATGTTTTGATGGTCCTTCAAGCTGATAGTGGTTTTTGAAATATCTCAATTGGTTTGCCTTTTACTTAAAAACAAGTTGTCATGTCCTTATTGGAAAACCATTTATTTCTACAGTCGCAGGTCGAAAACATCATGCGTTGACCCAGGCCAAACATCAACATCGCAACCGTATCGCTTACAAATTCCAGGAGGAGAGTACAGAAATAGAAGCGAATGGGGTACACAAACGACTGACAAGTGGGAACTGATAGAATTGCTGCCAATACGATACGCATCAGTTATTTTCCATCTTGTTAATGATGTTCGCCCCCACAAGATATTTAGGAAAATATTGATCGGGAATTTTTCCTTGCCCGTCCTATCCATCAGCCTTGGTCTCTTCTGAACATTACTTGCACGGAAAAATCACGAACTGTTATTCACCTACAAAGACTCAGTTCTAGATTAGTTAGGTTAGGTAGAGGGCTGTTTGTGTATTTATAAACACACTTAGAGCATGTTGGTCCAGTGTGATGCCCACAGTCCGAATAGTGCCAGTGATTGACTGGATTGGACCAGATTTGAAAACCAGATAAATGCGTATTAACTTTGCTTTCACTGGGACTCGAACCGGGGGCCCCACTAACTAAGGGCAGGCACTTAACCCACTGTCCCATCCAGCCTGTTTAGAAATCTTATTGTTCTAAGATTGTGTGTGTATATTATGTGTTCTTATATTATTTTTGAGTCACTGTCCACACGCATCGCGCCACATTTTTGCAGTTGCGCTTCTGGATCGGACCATAGTTGCAGTGAACAATGCGTGGGCGGCTAGTCTAATCGGCCCATTTACGCACACGCGTTTGATAGAATGCATACGACGGTAGTATGCGGATGGATGGCAGCTGCTGCTGGTCTCGGTCACTTGGATCTCGACCGCAACACCAACCACATCGCCTGTTCTTAAATGTTGTAATAATTGTATACTTGTGAATTATTTATTAGTGATTAAAATAAAAATTTATTAATTTATGTTGTTCAATGAATTTGTTGTTCAACGCAGCCGTTTCGGATTGGATTGAAAATCACCGAGACTGAGCGAAGTAAAACTACTTCCATTCGCATAAACAAGTTTCCCAATTGTGGGCAAAGACGAGCCGTAATCTCGAAATGTCACATTTGTCACTGCATTGCTCGTGAAGGCGGTCTTCCAGACCTCGTCGTTCAGCAAAGTGGGGAAATCCGTCTAGGTTCATTCGTCGGTCAGCTAGGACGGTGTTGTTTTTCTCCGGAATCCTCTAGTCCGTCAGCTGAGAGGACAGCTTCTTTTCAATCAGCTCAAAGTGTGTCCTCTCGTCGCTCTTAAAGGTGGTCTTCTCGAAAATCCCCTAGTCGGTCTGGGGAGTCCTTAATGATGGCCACCATGTCGTCGTTCGATAGTTTTCTGACGTCCATTTCGATTGGGATGTAAAAATAAAATCCAAACTCTGCTTTCGAGGTTGAAAGACGGTCAAATCGGCTTTGAAATGATGGACTTGATGCCCTCCAAACATGGGACTGATTGCGGATAACGACGATTGGTGGTGCGGCTGTTCCTCCACATCACCGTCGACCCCACGATTTCAATGATTGCGGAATATTTTTGTCGATAACAGAACAAGGGCATTCCTCCAATTAATTATCTAGACAATTTTGAGGAACAAAGGCGTTTAAAACAGCTCACGGGCAACCCAGCCTCAACCCGCCTAGTCGCTGAGAGGCGGAGAAGGTCTACAACCTCAACCAACTTCGTTGGTTAGTAAGTGTGTAGGTAATGTCCTTGGAAAAGTTGCCTCCTCGAACGTCGAGTGAATTTCGGAGAAAACTTTCTGCCCCTCCCCCCCCCCCTCCGCCCCCCTGCGGTGGAGATTAATTCTAGAGCACAGCAAGGCACCCTCCCAATCCGCCATCATTGTGGATTCGTTCAAACAACAATCGAAAATTTTAATCATTTCCATGTACACGTGTTCGCCGCTTAAGGAATTACTTACGGTCTCTTCACATACCTCCAACCTCCCTCTCTCTCCTCCCCCCCCCCCCCAACCTCCCCTCAACCACGACACAAATACACCAGTGCATCAAACTGAACGGTATTTGACGAAGACATGTGTCGGGGATGTATGAATTCATTATTAGAACGTTTCATCGTCACCAGAAAAACAGCCATCGCCTGTCACCACATCCCGCGAGCGAAATTCGCCGAAAAAGGGACTCGTCCTCCGTCGCGGTATGTGACGATGACATGTACCTGCACACACACGCTCCGAGAGATGACACATCAAGGAGCGCCTCGGATGATGAATAAAACAGGTAAACACATCCGAAACAGTCTCTCATCAAATTTTCACAAAAAACACTGAAACCAACTTGGGTCCTCCCGCGGCTGATGAGGGTGAGATGCTGCCGCCGACGTGGAACGACTCTCGTGGCCAACGAACAGTAGCTTGACTCTTCCTCGGCCTCGGCCATCGGCGGTACATGTGCCGAGGGCAGTTTTTTTGGCATAATTATCCGGAGCGCAATGGAATAGCCTTCCGGGAGCGCTAGTCCTGCCCTAATTACGCTCATTTGTCATTGATAATTCGCATTAATTTACTCACGCCCCAGCAACAAAAGCGGCCGCTACCGCAATGAATGACACATCGTTGGCAGCGGCACAAGATGCAATTAATTAACAATGCCCGCTTGAAGACGGTTGCTCGGGCGGTGCGAGATGCGAGCTCGAACAAAATGTCGGATTACGGCCTCGTACCGTGCCACCTGGTCCGAATTGATTTATCTGTTGGTCCTCTCTTCGCCCGTCTCGTGTGGATAGGGGTCCGCTTTGAAGAGTTTAATTTATTGCGGTTCGAATGGGCGGTGACTCTGCCCCCTCTCTCGATCAGGAATAAATGAATACCTTATTCGACTTGGATTTGTGAGAGATTGCTTTTGGCGAGAGTGGGTGGCCTTGGGTGGGGACCTGTGAGGACGATGGAAATGGATTCCGTCAAGACATTACCATTTAATGGAATTCAAAGTCCCTCTCCAAACAAGCTCCTAAGTCATTCAGCTTTAAGGGACACCCCCTGCCACGTTACATGATCACATGTCGGATCTACGTGACTCCTGAGTCCTCCACGACATCCATGCCCTCACAAGCTATTGTTCCGCACCGCAAGTCAACAACTTCGCTCAGCCACTCGTCGGCATGTGCAGCAGCCCTTCGTGCAGCCACCCCTCGACAAACATGGACAAAAGGATTAAGAGCTTGTTGCATCCACCGCTGAACTGCAGTGAATCAGGGAAGAAAAAATCCATTGTTCGTGCAATTGCCCAGAGATCCGTGCATCCCCCATTTTCGGGGACCCCCTCCCTTCCCCGACGGCGAGGCACTTCAATATTTTCGCCATCAATCCGGTGATGGATGGTGTCTCCGGGTCAGAAACGGCGACATCTTGGCTGGATTACACACGCCGGCCCCTCGCATCGAACGAAGTCAAGGGGAGATAAGCCCGCACGCATTTATTATTCCATTCAAACGGACGCCATTAAATCCGGCCACGGGGAGAATGAGCCGCTCCCCGTCCCAGCCTCTGTCGGTGCCGTCGGTTAAATGGACCAAGACCGGGGAGGGTGAGCCGTAGTCGGTTAAATGGACTACGACCGGTGGGGCTAAGCAAACAGTGACAAATCGAATCGATGATGAAGTCGTCGTGGGACGTTCGCCTCGATTTACGAAGCCTACGCCCACTCAGGCAGAAGGCACAAGGATAACAGAGAGAGAAAGGGATGGTTGCTCCGAGGGGAGGCTTGTGCTTAGCCTGAGGTTGCAAGATCCAGGTGCTTCGGCGAAGCTAATTACAGAACTTCGCTCGCGCAAAATCCACGCGCCAGGAGGGGTTGCCTTGTGATCCCATCACGAAAGGGTGTAAATCAACAGCATCAACATGTCGACTGTATCAATTCGCCTTGGGGACAAGTCACCCACCCGAGGGAGAGGGCAAACCAGCACCAGGTATCGTCGATGTCAACCGTCAAGGGGAAGGGGTTGCATAGCCCCGAAACATCGCATGAATATTGAAAGGAAAAACAAATCAGTCACGTGTTTAACTTGTGGGCTCCACCGAGCCAATCATCCATCCTGGCTAGGGGGTGGAGGGGGGGTAGGGTGCGCTTACCTGGCTCGAAGGACCTATTACGATTTGCATCGATTTGCAGAGATTATCGAAAGGAAGCTGCTGCCATATGGGCTCTGGACGACGGACGGGCGGGGGAGGTGGAGCTGGGTTGACTTAATTGAATCTTAGAAGGCTCGTGAGTGGCATAAATTATTCATGAATCAACCCTGTGTGTGTTTGTGAAAGAATGAAAATTTAAATCCCCTCCAGGGAGGCGACGGGGAGACTCTGTGTGGAGGGCTTAAATGAAATCCCTGCTGAATCTAGGTCAAATGGCAGCCACGTACGTTGCGTGTTGGTTGCTCCATTCTTGGAGATGTATTAGCCAGCACAAGGGGACCGGAAGGGATACGGTTCTCTCCCTCTCTCTCTCTCGGTTTTCCAATCGACCATCGCCGACCGAAATCCCAGCCGATATCGGAACGTTCTGCTTTTATGGGCCGATGAATATCGAGCCGCAGATAGGGGCTCCTACATATTTAGTCATAATTAGGGATGCGGTATGGATGTGCAAAGGGGCTCTTGCGGATATCCTTGGAGCAATTAAAATTGCCTTTGTGGCGTTTATGGTCAATTGAATGGGGCGAGCTGGGCATGAGAGCAGAGTTGCAGCCTCAAGGCGTCCCGGCTGAGGAGTCACGGTTGCGTAACCAGGATTATGGCTTGGGTCAAGGGAGCTCTGAGAGTAGGGGGCTTAGCTGTTGGCTTGATGTGGGCAACGTGACAAGGGCGATGTGCGTGGGTGACTTGGGCTAATTTGTGACCGAAGATCCTTTGATGATTGTGGATTATAGAAGAGCGGGCTACCCTCGTTGCGCAACAGGTCCGTTGTGAGAGGACACGTTTTCTGGGTGAGCAACTGCGTCGAAGGGCGAATGGCTGTTGCCGGGGATTGAAGGTGGCTTGTTTTTTTACTTTAAGATGGAGCTACAGTGCGTGGTGAACATGGACCTCAACCAAGAAGAGTCTTCAGTTAGATCGACGAGAACAGGAAGCCCTTTTTTTACTTTAATGTGCCGCGGAACTGGGCCTCCTCCAGCAAGCGTCTCCAGGCAGCTCGACCCTAAGCTAGCTCGGGAACAGGAAACGGGAACGGGCAGCTCGATAAGTAGCTAACTCGGGAGCAGGAAGCCCTTTTTTTACTCTAAGCTGGCGCGGACCTGGGCCTCCTACAGCAAGCGCCTCCAGGCAGCTCGACCGTAAGCTAGCTCGGGAACAGGAAGCCCTTTTTTTACTCTAAGCTATCGCGGACCTGGACCTCCTCCAGCAAGCGAACAAGATGCCCTCTTTTTACTTTAAGCTGGCGCGGACCTGGGCCTCCTACAGCAAGCGTCTCCAGATTGCTTGACCCTAAGCTAGCTCGGGAACAGGAAGCCCTTTTTTTACTCTAAGCTTTCGCGGACCTGGACCTCCTCCAGCAAGCGAACAAGATGCCCTCTTTTTACTTTAAGCTGGCGCGGACCTGGACCTCCTCCAGCAAGCGAACAAGATGCGCTCTTTTTACTTCAAGCTAGCGCGGACCTGGGCCTCCTCCAGCAAGCGCCTCCAGGCAGCTCGACCGTAAGCTAGCTCGGGAACAGGAAGCCCTTTTTTTACTTTAAGGTGGCGTGGACCTGGGCTTCAGATCGATCCTTAGCTAGCTGCCTCCAGTTCTGCACGCATAGTTGTTCGAGGCCCCTTTCCACTTGCTCGCGGTACCTGAGTCGTGGCAGTCTTCGTCCACTGCGCCGTCCCTCGTGGAAGTGCCTATTTGTTCCATGAATCCCTCGTAAAAATCGAAGTTCATGCTTGCTCCCAGGATGTCGCTCTATGCATCCCTGTACCAGCTCTTCCACGCCTGGAGACCAAGTTGTTGAACGTCGAAACTGTCTCCAGTCTTAGGATCCACAACGGAATCCCCAACTGCCCTCCAGCAGAGTTCAGAGTCCACGCAAACTACCTCCGCTCAGCGTCCACCCAAGCAACCTCTCTGCTCTAAGCTCCTCAACAAAAGTTAACCCCATCATCCTTGACACTCCCCAAGAGTGCCGTGCTACCATCCGCTCAATTGACAGCTTCCTTGAAAGCATCACATGCAAACTTTTGACACCACTCTGGGACGCAATCGGTACCAGGACAGTGGAGACGGTGTGTACTGCTCGACAGTGGGGACAAAGTTGCAAATGGACACAACCGATTGCCGCAATCATCCGTCGGAGGTTTACGTACGTGCAGATGGAACTACTGCAGTTCAGGGATACACTGTTGTGTCCTTCTGGGGAAATGAATGGCAGGAAAAATCGCCATCAACTCAGAGGACCACACAGTGGACTACACCAGTGACAGTAACAGCCTTGCACTTAACATCTCCTCCGTTCAGTGGATACAGGACATTGGAAGTACATTGAAAGCATTTATGATTGGATGGAGGTTGGCAATGTTCAGTCGGACAAGGACAACGGCTTCTCCGACGGAAGGTGGCGGTGCCATTGTTTTTGCCATCAGCGAAGGGAACTGAAAGTGTTTTTCTCAAATTGAGTCGGTGGTCAGGGGTGGGAATGCACTTCTCAGCAGGACGCTACGCGAAGCTGTGTCCTTTTTGAGAGTATTTTCAGCGTTTACTGAACGAGTAAGGTATTGGAACGGAAATTAACACTGACGGCTCCAAGTCGGAGGAAGGCACAGGCCTTGGTGTAGACACCAGTTCGCATGAACTAGCAGCAGCCATGAGGGTCCCGAATCAATGGAGTGTCACTCTCTCCTGGTCAGGTGTTGGAAGTGATGCTTAAACACATCCACTATTCCCTGCGGGTAAGTAACCAGGTTACCCTTACATTTTCGAAGAGCGTGGGTGCCTTTACTAAAGCCAGCGGCAAGGCTTTTGGCTTTTTTGTAGAAGGCCCGCATTTTCTGCTTTTCCCTAAACTCGTGGATATCCTTGAGCTGGGAGGTTGCGAGAGACCTTTTCTTCAGGCGCAGAAGCTTTTTATCCTCCCTGCTTCTAGCTCGGTACTCCTCCTGAGCTGCTTTAGCTTTTCATTGCAGCGCCTTTTGGTATGCCTCGTCAGTTGCATGTTTCTTCTGCCCACAATCGCCATCATACCACGGGTTCCTCATCGGAGGTGGTAGGTAGCTTAAGATGGTTTGGCTACCTCTTTGATATCTCGTTGGCGTTGGAATGTGACGTGGGCAGACCAGAGAGTCTCTCACTCAGTTGCTCTTCGTAGGCTCTGGCAATCTCAGGTGTGCTCAGGCGTCCAATGCTTAAAACTCCTCTTTGTTGGCTGGTGCAGCTTTCTGACATTGGACAGTCGAGCTCTGAATCTTGCTGCTTCGAGGCAATGGTCAGAGTCGACGTTTGGCCCCCTGAATGTTCACACATCCAGGATATTTGACACATGGTCGATTTGGTTCGCGGTTCGACCGTCTGGAGATCGCCAAGTTGCTGTGTGGATTATTTTGCCAAGGAACCTCGTGCTGGTTATGACCAGATTACGTGCTGCCGCAAAGTCTGTGAGTCGGAAGCCGTCATCTGTTATGGAGGAGGCTGTGCCTTACAATCACTCCGCCAAAGATGGTGTCCTTACCGATTTAAGTCCCCGAGCACGATCTTTACATCGTTCTCCGGACAGGCTCTGTAGGCACCGTCCAAAAGGTCATAATAGTCCTCTTTGACAGAGTCTTCAGGCTCGCCGCTAGGGGCTTGTTCACATACGAGGCTGATGTTTTAAAATCTGCCTTGGATGCGGATCACTTATCGGTTTAAAGTCGAGGACCTTATCCGTTTTCCCACAACGAATCGGCATCCAATTATGTGCAACCTCTTGTGACAGCTGTAATACATGTCGCACTCTTTCTTTTTGCCGTCTTCCTATCCAGCGTATTTCCTGGATCGCAGTAATATCCGCCTTGTACTGGGCGAGGATATTTTCCAGTCTATGAGCGGCCCCCTGGAGTGTAGAATGTTCTTACATTAAAGGAACCCACTCGCAAATCATTGTCATTTTTCACGCCGTGTCGTCCGTATATCCGGTTGTTTGTTTTTATGTGGGCGGGTTGCTAGCCCTTCGCACAACCACAAGGGGATCGTTGCATACATTGTTTCACCTCAGAACGCGTGCTGTGAAGACTATCCAGAGGGCGCCGCGGGGAGGCTGTTTGTCAACTTGATCTGTGCATCAACAGGGATCGACAGGGGTTGTGTCTACAGACCCTGTCCCCTGGCATCCACTAGCATCTTCTTCCACTTATGCCTCCGGAATGGCATCAACTAACACGTCAGAGGATAAAAATCAAGTACACGTCCAGCTCCCCTCCCCCCAGCAGAGAACGGCAGCACGCGGTGATTCCACGGACAGGGGTGCTTCTTGTCCCCTCCCACGTACACCACCCAATCGCCAACAACATCCCCTAGCCTGAAGTTGGTCATTAATCCCCGGAGCATTGGCGAACATCCCCAAGCCATTGACACCAAGTTGCTGGACTCTGTATACCCAAGATAAAAAGGAGTCTCCCCAGTCGACGAGAGTTGCAATAAAACCCTCATAGTCTTCACACTCTCGTCATCAATCCAAATCAACGATTTGACAGATATCCCTGCCACCTCACCCAACTCGGGCGTCAGATATCCGTGCATTCACTCGGCCCCTCATGGAGTGCGGTGAAAAGTCCTTGTATCTGATCGCAATCTCATTTCGCATTAAAGGGAAAAACGTGATACAGTCCCGCCCCTTCGAATCTGGGTCACGAAACACTACTTCGACGGCGAATGCAAACGAACGAAAGAGTTGGGAAAAAGTTTTCCTCCCTCCCGCAACCAATATTCCCCCAGGGCCCCCTCCCAAGCACATGACTGAGTGCCAAAGGCGTCCCATCACGGGGATGATCTATAAAATGTCATTTTTTATTGATTTGACAGAGTGTCGTCCGTGGGAGTTCTCATTTCCATCTCAAATCGAAAAGAACAAACAAATTCGATAATCCTCGGATAGATTACGTTTTAAATTGAATCGATGCAAGCGAGCGCTTCATTCTGACGAAGATATATGCGGCGGATGCGGAACACACACACGCCTGAAGAGGCTTTTGCAGATGTGGGTCCTGACAGGCTCACTCACTGCGTGCCCTTTGAGGGATCTCGAGCGACCGTGAACTAGTCTCAAGGGCACTTGAAGGTGATGATGTTTTCGATGCCATTAGGGAGCTTTGTCAGGCTTAAGGACGCAACGGTTTGGCTACAAGTCACACCATCAAGCCCCCGAATTCGATTCGCCGTCAAAGCCTTTGTGCACTCAAGGACCTACGGTACACATGAGGCTCAGATGTGATTTGAGCACACCACTTCAGCGAAATCCCAGAACTACACCCAACAGCCTCATAAAATGTCAAGTGGCAACCAATTAAGGCCAACTCAGGCAAACACAAAGCGCCATGGCTCTTCACACCGTCAATGTGATCCCAAATAGACGCAATCAACGCCGACAACAACTCGGCAATCAATTGTCCTTGAAATTACACCCTTTCTTGTTCACACCGTGTCACACCTTTGTTTGTCAACAACGCCGCCCACGTCCCGAGGGAAATCCCGAAAACAGACGCCAGGCGAAAGGCAACCAACAAACGCACACAATCATTGAACATTGACTGATAACTGGTATTTCCCAAGCGATGGCGCGGCGGGAGGGGTGATTAAACCGCCCCGCAGCAGGGAGAAAGCCCAGGTGACACCCTTTTCCTGTGCAAACACCGCCTAACCTAAGAGCAATTAATGCCATCTTTCAATTTGTTACTCGATATCGTGCTAAGGAGCATTCAGTCAAGCGCCCAAATGCCACCGCTCTGCCACCAGACTTCGACGGCGGTGGAGACGGTGGAGGCGGTGGTGACAATAACGACCACCCACCGACGACGCCCCCAAACAAGCACTTGACTGGCACGTAACGCGCTCTCTAATGAGGCGTGGAGCGCAGAGCAGAAATCAATGCGCGTTGTAGATACGTCGTTAAGGAGCCGCACTCACTTGCCAATTGACACACTATCCGAGAGGCACCCCCTTCACCGCCGGCGAACAACAGCTGCCACTTGTCGCGACCGTAGACGTTTATCAACGACCTACCGGGCGCAGTAATCATTCGTGGACTGGGTACGGGTGACATTTCTTTTTTTTGAACGCTTTAATTAACCTTGGCTCCTACGTTGAATTAAAACGTTCCTTTGCATTCCACCGCGTTCCATGTCCACGTTGAGTCGACGACAGTCGGGCGGCCTTTCGGAGGGGTGACTGAGTGACGTAAGGCCACCTGCAGTGGCCGAGTATCTGCATGCCGTTGCGAGCTGTGTCGGCATTGCTGGTGGTGGTGGCAATGGCAGGCAGGTTTAAATTTAGACACACACTGCATGGTGCGGTGGCCCAGATCATAATGACATTGTAGCTCGTTAATTGATTTTCATTCTCAGTCCGAGAGGTGCATCGATACTCGCCGGTCGTCGTCGTTGTCGATGACAGCAGCCGATGCCATAAATTGATCTGTGGCCAGAGGGTCGGGTCGGCCCGGCCCGGACATTGTGTCGAACGTCACCTTGAAATGCGATCGTCCTCCGACCGGGCTCCGAGTGACATCTCTCGGAGATGAAGCATCGATTCACTGGCGACATTGACATCCCCTATGTTTGTGCGTGGCTTCTCGCCGTCGACGGCCGTATCGGTTGTGTTTGCTGCTCATTTCCTGCGGCGGTGGGAGGCCAGCCCACGTACGCCAGGATGTTCTCTAGAAGGGTTGAAATTCCGGTGACATAATCGGAGATATGCTCGCCTTTCATTCGAGCTGCAGGAGCACCTGTCACCGCCCTTGTGCGTCGGTAAAATCAATACGGGGGGGCTGGGGTGTTGTCGCAGTCGCAACTATCTTAGGCAGCTCGGAAGCGCCTGTCACCGGCGAGTGTGTCCTTATGCTAAACACTGAACTTTATTCACTGCAGAGCAGCAGTCCCCACTCCAGCGCCCACTGCGACGACTGACAGGAGTTTTGTTTCGGAATTGTCCTTCTTTTTTCCCCGTTCCTTTGGTTTCATTTGTCCATTGTCCGGTGTCCGGCTGCACACTCCTCGGCTCGGGAGCAACAGCCGGAATGGAAAAATTGAAAAACTCAAGTCCTAGAGTGAACCGATGCGGAAATGCATTTACTTCTTCGTAATTCAGACTTTGAGTAACTGGATGATGCACAAAATAAATGTTTGTCCTTTTCGTGTGTGTGTTCCATTGCGACGGTCGGAATTGAATTGTGCGCTTGAACGGTTGCATATCGTTTGACCGGCTTTCGTCTGCCAGAGCAAGGGAATGTTGCCTTTTCTATGAATTGACTGAGAGTTGCCCCCCAAAACTGATTGTGCCGTCGTGGAATACGTTCACTGGGCGCATGAGAAGCCAAAGGAGAGCTTGTGTGGACGACGGGAAATCGGAAAAAATATGCAAAACAACAGTGTCGAGAGGAAGTGAGCCATGACAAGGAAAAATAATGGCATCTTTCTTTTTATATGAAAGTTACGTGTTGTCGATAATGTGAATCTTGTGATGAACCGTCACGAGAATATTGACAACTTTGCAACAAAATAGTTTACAGTGTGGTTCAAGATCAGGCTACACTTTAAAATTCTACTCTATACTAATATATAACGCGGTGGAGTTTGTTTGTTTGTTTCCCTTTCCCTCAGGAACTACCAGCCCGATTTGAAAAATTCTTAGATAGAGCGTTTAGTAAGACAATTTTAACGAATTGATTGTACATTTAAAATTATACTCTGCATTTTAACTAAATTAATTCCCACAGTAACCCTGCGATCAGAAGGTTTAAGAACGCGCCAAAAAGCGGAACAGAAGGAGAGTAATCGTAAGAGAGAACATAACTACAGCGCGGGAAGTAGCTGATAAAATATAAAAATGTTTATAAATGACTAAGTTGTCCTCACATCTTTCCAGACGAAACTCCAGCACGCACTCGATAGGTTTGTGGCCGTATGGTGGTGCTATGGATGACAAATCAGAGGTTATGGTAATTTCCAGAAAGCCTGTTCAATGCACTCTACATGTTAGTGGAGTCCCATTGAAGCAAGTTGAGAAGTTTAAGTTTATCGGGGTCTTCTTCACGTGTAATGGGAGGAGTAATGCTGTACTCTCCCGTTGGATTGGTCAAGCTGGGTCAGTTCTGACACAGGTTGAGAGATCTGTAATCAGGAAGACCGAGCTAAGTGTGAAAGCCAAGTTGGCGTTTCTCAACTCAGTATTCGTTCCAACTCTCACCTATGCTCATGATGCTATGTCCATAGGTCCACAACGAATTAGTACAGAACCAACACTCGGTTGAAGGTTTGAGAACATACGCTCTTGGGAGAGTAACTTGCCCCTCTACGGTCGGTGGTTGAAAAAATGATCCACATACGCCCCAGTAAACACTATCACGAAATATTGCGCATACGCCACAGTAACTTAATATGGTCCAGAAATATGTTCCACATTTGCCAAAGTGAGAAGTTTTATCTAGACAGACAAGCATTGTTAGTGACTTGGGTGAGGTGAATAATGTCCAAATGGATTCAAGTGCCTGTTTCTTTTAAATCGGTCACCACACACAACTAAAGTTGTGTTGCTGGGATTCAAGTCTATTTTTCGTATATCTCTTAACAACAAAATTGGCACTTGGACCCTCTAGACAACCCTTCAATTGTGTGCGCCAACGTAGACGAGGCCGTTCTCTTTTGTAAAACTCAACAGCAACTCAAGTCCACTTAACTTCGTCAGATGCTTCAATATTTCAACAGATCTCAGTGACGTGGATTTCGGCTTGAAACACGGTAGGACTCTTCCAACTTAGGAATGGAAATCCTTGTGTTACTTCCAAAGACTCCAACCCCAACTCCTGAACCACTCCAGACTTCTGGGATCAAGTCTCCCGATCCAAAATTTCAACTTTAACTAACCAGACAGGATATTGCTGCCTGCCTATAATAATCGGCATTGGATGGCGCAGTTGGTTAAATGCCTTCCCCTGGTTCGCGGGATCTCCGGTTCGAATCCTAGTAAAATCAAAGTTAATACGCTTTATCTGGTTTTCAATTCTCATCCAGTCACTATTTGACGCTGGGATCAAATTAACGGCATTATCAGTGGAGTGGTCGATCAGAGTGGACCAGTGAATTCACAAGCAGTCCAGCATACCTGCCTACCTACAAGTCTCTTTTAGCGATGGAGTAGAGTATCCTATGGTGATCCGTGGAGTAGCCTGGTTTGCAGTTTGGTGGCATACCTGCCAACATGCTAATACAAGCTGCTGAGAGGAGATTTCTTCGTGTTGTTATGGTAATTACTCGCCAGGATAGGGTGAGAAACACGACAGTGCACGAGGAACGCCACGTTGAGCAGCTGCTTCTTCGAACGGAAACAGATATGCTTCGTTGGTTTGGTCCCGTAGCACGAATGTCCACACCGTCACGACTTCCAAGCCATTTTGTTGCAGCAGGCTAAGCGGGTGCTTTACTGTCGAGGAGGAGGACGGCGGCACGCTTGTGGTTGCACGGCTAAGCTCGTCGGACGGGGTGGTTCTTGTCCCCTACCTCGTACACCACCCATTTGCAAGCAAAAAGAAGAGAGATAGGAAAAGAGAGAAAGTGAGAGAAAATCTAATACCCTAAAGCAGACCACGGACGGACGAGTAAAAACAGGAAAGAGAAGAAGTAGGAGATATGGGAAAGTGGACGAGGAAAGTGTGTTCAAAGCCTATGCCTCTACCACCAAAAGAGACCGGAAGAGGGCTCGCGGAGCTAAGCTATCTCTCCTATATCTATGCCTTAACTAACCTACCTAAACTTAAATCTAAAACTAACCTAGGCCTAGTCTAACTTAAAGCCTTCCAGCGTCGCTTTGCATCAAGGTTCGTAAAGAACCCGAGGGTGCCTGCTGTTGTTGGCACTAGTCCGCAAGCCAACCCCTCATGTCAATCGATATGACCTTTGCTATTTCCCTTGGCGAATTTTATGGAAATAGCCCCTCCCCATACGCTTGGGGATAACCCCTGATTAGTTAGAGTCGATGGCGGAGGATCGAGTTGCCTGGAGATCTCTCGTGCATGGTTTGGCCCCGCGATCCTGGTCAAAAGATGATGATGGTGAAGAGTGACGGGTGGATTTTCAAATTTGACTGACATATCCAGTCAGCAGTTCTAACAGACTTTTACGTGTCAAGACATATAGATCAGAGTGCAAAGAGAGAAAGTACACTTGAACAAGGCAGGTTAGAATTTTTTTTCCGTAGCACTTGGTTGAACATTGTAATGCTTCTATAGACGACTGCCTAATTTTATCCCTTGCGTTCGGATTATTTTCAAAGCTATCCCAAGCCGATATATAGATTGGCTAAAGAGCCGAAGAGAAGGAAGGTCTGAACGTTTTAATTGCACGAACTTGTCTTCGATTTATTGTCAAATCCGTGCCCTTTTTATACAAACATTCTTACATGCTAGCTTATGCCTAACTTGCAGATAATAAATGAGTCGTATCATGTCGAGTAATCAAATAATAAGTGTGTCATCGTATCGTAAGCGAGACAAAAAGAAATATAATACAGTGTCGATGGACTTCGGATGCAACGTTTGTTTATACGGCACACTGTCGCGACATTAATGTGTGGTGGTTCCTCTTTCGAAGAAATATCCGGAGTGTGCAAGAAGTGTGGAATCGTACATGAAGTGTAGCACTCGGATTTCAATGAATGAGCTCGCTGTATTTTGGATGTGAATTGTAGCGTACCTTGTAGTACGGTATTCGGATGTCAATGAATGAATTCGCCGTATTTTTACTGTCGATTGTGGCGTACTATTAATGTCGTAAGCAGGCATTACAACATATCCGCAAATAGCTTAACAAATCATTCGATAACATAACCTCAAGAAACTAAGTAAATTTAAGCTTATGCGGGTACTGAATATGAAGTGTGTGAGTGGGTGAGTCGCCGTGCCGTAGTGGGTTGGTGCGTCGACTCCTACACAGAGGGTGCCAGGTTCGAATCCGCAATGCACCAACTTTCATAATTCACGGCTCCACCTCTTTTGAGTCACTGACAAGGCTCCTGTCTAGAAAAAGCTTCTCAATTTCGCCGTTCGAAGTCGGCATTAAACTGTAGGTCCCTTCCACACGTGAGAGAACAATAGCACGCACAATACGAGTGGTTGCTGAGAAGCTAGGCCCAGGTCCGCCTGGGACTGTCCCGCCACTAATATTATATGGATACTGAACGAAAGGTAGTCAGAAGTAGGTACTCACGCCGAATTAAAGTGCCCATCATTTCCTGTGGAAAGTTTCCCAAAAATCAAATATCAACAGTTATATGTATTTGTACGTTGATAGAGAGTAAACAATAAATAACGAGACTTAACGAAACTAACTTTTTTAACGAAACTGATAGAAGTGGTTGCCACAGACAAAGTACATATATCATTTCTAGTTGTTCACTTCATCTGTTAAGTTGACTTAAGTCTCGTTACGTCCAATATGGTTTGCCCTTAAGGCAACTAACTGCATTTCTTGCAAAATGCTTGGACAAGGTGATGTCTCTTGTGTCACTTCATATAAGACAAATCATCTAAGACCTATAACATGGCTACTAGTCCAGTAGTAGATAACCCTTCTTCCTCAACAATTTCCATCTAATCAAAAGGAGACTTCACTTTTCTTTTCTCCTGGCGTAAATGGAATTCTGATATTCCCAACAAGAACAATTTTGCGTTGAGTTGAATATGAACATTGAGATGAGTACGAATGATTTCGTTGAGTTGACTATAAGGAGGCCGAGCTGTAGACAGTGAATGAAGCAGTCCTTGGAAACCTTTACGTAAACACCATCATCACCTGGAGACACAAGAAGTCGTTTACGGAATTCAGACGACATCGTTTTGCTTACCAGAAGGGATTAGATAATCTACTCAAGGGGGCTACATGACACCATCCTTCTTCCGAGTCAAGTCATAGCCGAGGGTAAGCAGAACCCACTTCTATATCCCCAATCCCCCAACCATTCAACTCAACCACGTTCCTTTGTCGTGGATGTTCTCCCCCCAACCCTACCAACGCCACAGTCTCCCTCTCCGACGTGACGAATACCAATGCCTTTGAAACAGAATTTTATTCGAAAATTGAAGTTTGCGATAATTTGCAAATATTTGCACACCCATCGCCATCTAATGGCATCATATTCCGTCGCTCAACAGTGGAACTTCCGGGAAGTCCTCATTTAGGATGTCCTTTGTCGGTCTGGCTCCGGCTCTGACTCTGTCTATTTTTGAGTTTCTTAATTAAATTTCAAAAATGTTCAATTTTCAATTTGCCGAAGCGAATCACACCAGTGGATGCTGGGAATTTCTAAATCCTCGCCCGGATGCCGCCTTTGTGGCCCTCGGAGTGTAAAGGATTCCCTTGGAATATTCAAAATTGTCTTCATTAGGGACACTAACCGGTTGCTGGTTGGCTGGTTCATTTGGAGACACACACAATCATTCGGAGAAGCAGGGGATTGATTTTGGGGCATTAATTTGGAGATATTCTCCGTTTTATTATTTTCTAGTTATTTGCATACATTTCCCAGAGACAGAGGACTGGACTAGAGGCGGGGAGGTCGGACGAGAGGGCATCCAAGAGGAGCAGAGATTGGAAAATTTAATGATTGAAGGATATCCTTTTGAGTGGTCCGAGTGGACATGGCATGTATTTGAAGGGAGGACACTGAGGAAACTATTCATTGTGGACGGATGTTTTTGAGCCGACTGTGGTCGACCTTAGGTTTGTAGGCCTTTTGAAAACAATCTGTTCAGCTCTGCAGATTTCCTGGAAATAAGCAACAATGCGTAGGCAAGCTCTTCTCTTCTACAAAGGCTGCAGAAGAGGACAAGGGCTTGTGACATGAATGGGGAATGTTGTGACAGGATTTATTAAAGTGGAAGGTGACGATCATATCGATGATTATAGTCTGTTATAACGCCACATGAGTGGGGACACAGTCCGAAGTTCACCTGAGCCTAGATTCAGCAACAACCACACGTGTTGTGCCTGTTCTCTTACGAGTGGAGAAGACTTACATTTTTCGGACGATTTAATTAAAAATTCATTTTTAAGACGAATTAAGCCTTTGCAAGCTGCTATAATATCTGCACATTGGAAGGAGAACTTTTTTCCAGTTTTTCGAGTCGGGCAGACATTCAGTGGAGAAGCTGATACACCCGCTCACTCCGTCACGGCGACCAATGACTTGCAAGATGCCATGGAAACCTGGACTCCACTTTCAGACAGTCGATAAATTTAACCCATTCCTTTGTACAATCAGATGAACTATTTCTGGATAATTGACTGCTCCATACATAATACGACTGCTTCGCTTTCAATGTTTGACTGAATATGATATGGTTAATATCGTGAACATCGTTACTTTTTGCAGAAAGGAGAGCTAGCTCACTTAGCCAACTATGATTCGAATATTTGGGTATACTCCTTCTTTCGACGGCACTAAATTACACAAGTAATCGGTAATATCGGTAATATATAATAATCGTTAGTTAATAATCGGTAAATAATAAGTAATCTTTATAGTTTTTAAACTGTTTGAAGCCGCTTAATGACACAATATTGTGTTGCACGGTTGATGTGCCATTTCTCGGGTTCGACTGTACATCCAAACAACCAGTTGGACTCACCAACTCCCATTGACCAACACGTCCGTTCGTTGCATCTTGTTTCTTTTCCCAACTTCCGTACAACAACCTTTCGTAATTCGTTTACTGTAACAGTGTGCCGGTTATTTAACAAGCTTCCTCTTTACATTAGATCACTAAGACTTCCTGTTGCGTTTACAAGACGGTTAAAAAATGGCTCTCTAGATTAGACATAATTAATTTGGATTATATACTTCGGGTCCAGTAGAACATTGTTTAAGTATTTTTTCTTATATTCTGATTTAGTTTATTTATTTTACTTCTATTTTATATCATATACCACCCACCCGTCGGAAAATAATAACGTACAACGGTTGATGTGGCATAGTAATCTATTTTTTTCTATAAAAATAATTTATGTCATACAATTTTCTCACATTATCATTCTTGTTTAATTAATAATAATATGGGTGGCGCGACAGTCCGAGGTGGACCTGGGCCTAGCTTCTCAGCAACCACGTGTGTTGTGCGTGCTATTGTTCTTTCACGAGTGGAAGGGACCTACAGTTGAAGTTGAGAAGCTTTTTCTAGACAGGAGCCTTGTCAGTGACTCGAACAAGGTGGAGCCGTGAATTATGAAAGTTGGTACATTGCGGATTCGAACCTGGCATCCTCTGAGTAGGAGTCGACGCACTTACCCACTACGCCACGGCGACCATAAAATCATGTTGAGTCAAATTAAATTAAATTAAATCATATTAAATCATAAGTTAAATCATGTTTTACAGTTTATATAATGGGTAATCGAAAAAGTCTTTTCGTATTTTGCAAATAGATGTCGTTGAAGTCGTCTATCTCCAGTGCTACCAATCACATTGTATCATACCATATGGTGTTGGAAAGGCCAAATTTTAAGCTTCATTTAATCAAAAAAATTGTAAATTCGAAGAAGTTAAAAAAAGTTACAGCTGTTCAAAAATAATGATGAAATTCGCTATATTTTGAAGATTTTGTATAAAAAGGGGAAGAATGCCACGCAAGCCACCAATGAAATTTGTGAAGTTTACGGAGAAAATGCTGTATCAGTTCGTGTAGCACAACAATGGTTCGCTCGCTTCTGTTCTGGAAATTTTGATGTGAAAGAAAAGTCGATGAAATTATAAAAAAGATTGACCACGACCGTCACATAAGCAGCCATAACTACAGCCAAGGAATTAACCATTCATCATCAAACAGTATTGAACCATTTAAAAAAGGCTGGCTACAAAAAGAAGCTCGATGTGGTACCCAATACCACATAAATTGTCTGCGAAAAAAGTTTGATTAGAAATACGAAAAAGACTTTTTCGACTACCTATTATATCGATTGAGAAAAAATAAAATCTTTATCTATCTATATTAGTTTTAAGAGCCAAAGTTTGTCAGAAATGTCAGTTGTGAAAGAACATGACATCAGTACGGCCTGACAGCCTCGCAAAGTTCTAGATCCCACCCAACCCTCAACACGTGTGCTACACTGACCACATCTCGAAAATCCAGCTTCATCTCCAAACCGCCACGGACACCTGCCCGGTGCCTCCATCGCTTCGTAATTCAATCCGTTAATCTCCCAGCTGCCAGTCAAGCGCTGCTTCTGATTTGAGGAATACTCCCCGTCACTTGGCTGTTGAACTGTGACCCCCCCCTAATCCCCCAAAGACCCGTCGAAAATAAAGAAAAACCCAAACTTGGGATTAAATGCCTACACTTCAACTGCCATCGTCAAACGTCTCTCAAACGCCACTCGTTCAGTTCAGTCATCCCCTCTCCCGGCCCGTGATAACATCCAGAACTTAGCACGCACTTTCTCGCCTCAGATACATAGATACGACGCGCTGCCGCACTGAAGCGGATAATAGTTACACTCGCTCGCTCGTCACTACTCTATTAGGCAGTGCGTTCAAATTCAATGTTCCCCCAGCTCACACACTCCGAGCGCATGCATGACGAATTCAAACGGCCCTCCACCGCCCCCACCATCATCACGGCCTGATGGTTATTGCCTTTCTTTCGCAAACGCACACAAGTTCCGCACGCCAACTTCTAATAACAATAAAGATCGGTCCCGGAGAAGTAGACGAAATCATCCGGCACAAGTGCGGAGGCGCCCGCCACTCGGTGGCATGTCGCTTCGTTCTGCCGTGGTGTGTCCTTCTGCCAACAATGACGAAAGTATGTGAAAATTCGCAAATTCACAACGAACCCCGGCTCCCCTTCCACCAACCAACCATTCACTGAAAGTTAATGAAAATGAAGTGCACACACACGCGTCGTCGAGAGCGGATGGCGGGGTAATCCCGGTAATCCTGGGCCTATATCCTTCATCCTGGTTATGTATTATGAATTGTTATGCTGTTCAGTCGCACTATACACCTCGGTGGGAGGGGGATGGGATAGTTGGCCGGATGGGGAGCTCGACGGTGTGGCGGTTCCAGGAGATTGCCGTAAAATCTGCGTAACGTTACTCATTTAGACAACGTACCCCCCGTGCCAGCTCCTCCAGCACCGGGGTGGATGGCACCGGCTTTCGAGCACGTAACACATGCCCAAGGACGCTCCGCCATAAAATGTAATTGAATTTACATACAAACGCAGAAGACAATGAGAGGCGAGGGTTGGGAGGGAGTCTCTTGTAAATTGTGCGGCATTTCTCGGGAACATTAGCCGACCGAGCGGCGGCGACAGGCCACAGGGGCAAGCTCCGGAATTCACTGCGAGAAGAGTTGCTTTATTGGGATTCCTGCAGAGGGGAGGGGAGTGGGGGCAGCGAAAACTATCTGCCGACTGCAGTGGCAGAGCTTGTTAAGTTGAGACCCTGCACAAGGATACACACAGCGCGGTCGGTGTGTGTTCGGGTGGTTCTGTGAATTTCGGTCGCTTTCGTTGCTAGACGATGGAATTGTTTCGATTTGAATTGTTTCCGTTGCCATCGGACGAGGAGATACTTTTGAACGTTTATTCGGAGGACGAGATGAGCTTGAACATGATCAGCAGGAGCAAAAGAAAGGAATTCATGGCACATGCCAGGGAACCAATTCTTGTTTCATTCTAATTGACTCCGGGAGAAGGAGCGAGGAGGTCGCTCTGAAGCACCCATACACTCCCAGCCTGCTGGACACACTCGACTGCATGCGACATCACTCCCATCGATGTACTTAAGCGGAATGAACCTCGACTGCAATTGACAGTTTGAATGTGACAAGGAACATTCCAGCGCTCGCCATCGTCAATCATTGTCACGGAAAAGAGGCCATCGCTGGGCCGAACTTTCCCGCACGCATCACAGTCCATCGGATCGATACACAACAAGTGTAACCAATAGCCTTGTACAACGTTGCCCCACGCCCCCTCACACTGTCGATATTTGAAATTCGAAATTGTTAAAGGGACGCGCTCCGATGTCAATTCAAATCACCATCACCCGACCGTGACGAGGATGAGAACAGGACGATGCCACCCAGCCCCCCACCCACCCACCCATTAACGCCACCACCTCTTCAGAGAGAACCCGAGAAACGCTCTGGTATTCATGCTCATCACAGTTAACGTTCCTCCGCGCTGAGATGTAATCACTCTGCCGCAGCTCTCATCATCATCCCCTCGCACACGCACACACACACAGACAGCCTTCCAGTCCATCGCTCGCTCAAAGGAAACACGAAAATAACAACCACAACAGAATAGCACAGCACACACAGTCCTTGCGAGGCAGCCGCCAGCCCCCAAAAGAATATCAATAACTTTGACCTAGATTTCCCGGCCGTTCCCACCCACATCCCCCCCCCCCCCACCACCCACGGCGCGCAGGCAGGAGAGAGTACGATTGTGTATGCAAAGAGTAGATGATTACTGTTATTGCGCTTATGCTGGTAGTCCCTCTTCGGCATCGCGTCACCGTCTCTGGAGCTGGCTGAGGAATTTCCACATGACCAGCGGATGGCGCCCGACAAAAGGACCTCGCCTTCACTTCGTGCTGGTGCTGGTCAAACACCGAAACACAACGACGGCAAACAACAAACCGAAAGAAATCGCAATCATTCGCCGCAGGACCTTTTGATTATTGCACACACACACTTAGACACACCCGCCCACGCACACAACGAGGACCAGTGTCCAGTGACAAGTAATTCCTTAATCCCTGGCATGTATTTTGGATATTGTTTCTGTGTTTCCCTTTGAAACAGGACCTCCTCCTTGTCCTTTGGTCGCAATGAATGCCCATTGTTTTGTGTGTGTGACGCTTCCCTTTTGGTCATGCATCCTCGGACTTGTAATTAAAAACGAATCCGAAAGAGCTGGCCGTAGATTGAGGCGAATGCAAGACGACACTCGGCTTTCAAAGCGAATGCAACACACTGCCGATGGCGTAAGCTGCGCTCGGTGACTGCTGGCCATCTGGCGGCGGGAGGCGGCATCAATGAGTGTCACAAGGATGATTACATGCCAGTCGATGTGAAGAAGGGGCAGACTCAATGGATTTCCCAGGAAATTCGAAATGATTGCTGCGGGGGTACTGGGAGATGGTCCAGATGAAGCCACAAGCAAGCCTTTTTGTCTCTCCTCTAATTGAAACCGTGGCTGGGATCAAATGCATTCGATTTTTGCTTTCTGCGTGAATGGGGACGTGAGTCGGGGGGTGGTGGCTCCAACCGAGTTTTCTTTCAGAGAAGGGACGGCACACATTCATCCAGACGATGACTTGCGAGGTTGTGGCAGTTGTCGAAGAACGCTTGAAAGACAGTCTTGTTCAGTATTGCCTTCCGTCCCATGGTCGCTTCTTTTCCTCCCCATCCTCCAGAATCAAGCGTCCCTTCTCTGACAACAGCACCAACTCTCGCCCCCGTCCGATGCACTGCCTTGACGCCTCTTTTCCTCTTCCGACGCACTGACTTGACGCCTCTTTTCCTCTTCCGATGCACTGACTTGACGCCTCCTTTCCTCTTCCGTCCAGCTCCAGCACGGCTCTCGAAAACCGTGTTACGACGTCCAAACAGCACCGCATTTCCCTCAGTCACCTTCGGCCGTCCCACATAGACAAACTGTCAATCCGTCATCGATGGCAAATAAACTCCCCCCCAACGAAATTTACAACTCCCACCCTACACCCCATCAAGTGGTTATGTGACACATTAGCCGGATGAGCCATTCATTCCACCATCCATTCCAAGCAGACAATGACGAACAGTGATCGTTTTATGGACCACAACGCAAAAAGTGAAACTTAATCCAACTAAAGACCAATCATGTCCCAATGACTGCGGCCATCATTCAATGCGTCCGCCATCCGCCCCTTCGTACGTCGAGCATATGTTCCCCTCCCGGATTCGTATGTCATACTCGGCGCAGCACTTG
Source organism: Eristalis intricaria (assembly GCA_964034865.1). Taxonomy (NCBI): domain Eukaryota; kingdom Metazoa; phylum Arthropoda; class Insecta; order Diptera; family Syrphidae; genus Eristalis; species Eristalis intricaria. The sequence continues at coordinate 48,942,696 of OZ035876.1, forward strand.
ATGGTCTCCCATCAAAGCCGTCTAAGTGCCTCGGACTCAGATGGTCGTTTGGAATGGTGCTTAAGCAAATGTTGAGATAATCATTTCGTTTTAAAGGACTTTTGAGGGACGTGCCGTTCGTCATTTCACTTCAGATTTATGGACATCTCTGGGCACTTTCTCCATTCAGATCATAACAATGAGGGGTGGGGGCTGGATGCTGTAACCCGCCAGTCGGGGGACTGCGGTGAAGTACCATCTAAAGCCATTCTGGTTTGGCATGTCCTTGTGGGCAGAAAATGTATTGAATTGCCATCAGATGGCATTAATGAAGAGCCTGGACGGGGAGGCAGACGAAGGTCTAGTTCTGGACGAAATCCGTGCCGAGTTGTGCTCCTGGCGATGGAGGGCCCTTCTGGGCTGCAAATGACTTTGAATTGTTTCACGTTGTGCGCTGAAATTGAACTGATGAGTGGTCGGGTATTGAGACGCTATATTGGGACATTGACGTCGTCTTTCATTTTCCGTCGCTACACTCATTCCAGTTCCAAAGACCATTGTTATGACGTGAGGCTTTTTCGCGGCCGATTTGGACTGCATTCGATCGGGTCATGAAGACGACCATTGGCGGGAAAGTCTCCAACGAAGGAGCATTGCAGGAGCCTGACAATGCTGCCCTGGTGGACGCTAGAAGACAACCCTCGCACTTTGAGACTTCTGCTGTAAAAAGTTCATGCAGAAGAGGCCCAACACTGCTTCCATGGTGTACGCCAGAAGACAACCCTCGCACTTTGAGACTTCTGCTGTAAGAAAGTTCATGAAGAAGAGGCCCAACAATGCTACCATGTGGTACTCCAGACTTTCTTAAAGGGCTGTACTCAAGTGCTATAACTTTTGCGATGAATTTCGCTGAAAAATTTTAAAGAATTCAAAAGCAGGCGGATTCAATACCACGCTGTCAACATGAAGTTTTCTTCAAAACAAAAAGGAAGAAGGACTGCTTCACGCAACTTCTGAAGAAGAAAAAAATATGCACGGAAGCCTAACGAAGGGTCGAAAAGAAAAAGGACATTTTAGGAATTCCAGCACCAACCCATCCACCTTGAGAAACCCCCAAAAATTCATTCCCTGCCATTGCGAAGGTCATCCAATTCCCGTTTCAAAAACAAAAAGCGAAGAAGACGAAAAATGTAATTTAACGGTTGATCGCTTTCAACAAGCTCAACAACAGGAGCAGTCATCCCCAACGACGGAAGGCGTATGGCCTTTCAAATGAATTTTGATTCAAAACGAAGTCACTCTTGTATCACCTAATCCCATCAACATGGCATTCGACAAGGCAGCCCCCGGCACTCCATTCACACACGAAAAAAAGTGTCAAAAATGTGTCGCATAATGGAGTCGAAACGTGTGATGTGTCAGGTTAACAATTGAATGGCAGTGAAACTACCACGGGTTGAAAGGTGACAATTTTCGTGGGCAATGAGTCGAGTGCCGTCCTATTTCCGACAGGATATTACCTTGCTCAACAGACTGTGATGGGTTTGATGGAATCTGTTCTCATCGACAATGTGTCGCATTTCATTGTTGCGCTCGGTGATTAATTCTCGGGAATCCTTTCAAAGGTCTTGACTGTTGTTTGTCGGTAAGGTAGTGTGGGGTGTGTGGGTGGAATCGGCATCAAAATGAATATTTTTGACCAACATAGGGAATATGTGCTCTCTCTCTCTCTCCCACGAAGGATTCATTCAGCCGCCTCATGTCTCCGACGCTCGTGTCCATTCGACATTCAAAAAGCCCCGTTTCCATATGTTCCCCACCCAAAAAAAAAAAAAGAGCAAAAAAAAAACCGAGAACCAAACCGCACCCCTTGACAAGTATTCGTTCGAAAAGGCAACCCACACACATCGCCTGGGACATGTAATATTCCATTTGAAGGTGGTTCACGAGTTAAATTGCGAATTACGCCTGACTCCTTATCAAATTAGGCAATCAAACGGCACCGACTGCCGTGTGCATACAGCCTCCCACCCGTATGCGTGATTATGGCGATTCATGAATTTTTCCTTTTGACTCGACACTTTTGCGGATTACTCGTGCCGATGCCGGTTAGGCCCATCCTCATCATTTGCCGTCCATTCTGTGGATGTGTATCTAGATACATGTCTTGTAAGTTGAGTGTTATGCGATGTAATTCGGTTTAATGCCTTCCAAGGCAGCGTGCACACCGCCTACACCTGAGAGAACATTGTGCTGGTGTTTTGCTTTGGTCATGTTGCGTGGTTCACTTGTGGGAAAATGTACACGAGGACGATGAGGGAGGGGCCTGCCAAGGATCCCAAGCAATTTCAGTTTTTGTTTATGCTTTTAACGGGGTACAGAGCAGGAGGAAGCAACTCCTGTGGAGGATCTTAGGGTCCATCGATGACTGGCGGTTGCTGGGTGTGTAACTACGCGTGGTCCGGGAAATGACGCGGCAGTTGTTTGACTTGATTTTGTGAATATTTGAACGTGAATGGAAGCATTTTTTTGTTTTTACTTCGAATCACCAGCTTTGAAATGCCCTCTGTAAAAAGAAGACAAAGAAGAGGTCCAACGATGCAGCCCTGGGGTACTCCATATATTTTTTTTCAAATATCTAGGGTTTAAAAAAACAGTTTGAAAACATGCGAACTTTATTCATGTTGAGAGAAGAGGCCCAAAAATACAGTCCTGGGGTACTTCATATATTTTTAAAATAGCTAGGGTTTAAAAAAGTGTGAAAAGAAGACGAAGAAGAGGCCCAACTATGCTGGAGTATGGAGTACCCCACCATATTTTTTTTCAAATATCTAGGGTTTAAAAAAACAGTTTGAAAGATACTTTACTCAATTTGACAAACTCACACGAGTTCTTCTTCTACTACTGCTCCGGTGGGGGGTAGACCTGGCCCTGAGCCAACAAATCTCTCCAGCTGGCATGACCTCGTACGACAAGTTGGGTGAGGTCCTTCTCCACTTCGATGCCCCATCCATGTTTCCTGGGCGCCCTTCATTGTCTTGTCTCACTGATTTGGAGTCGAGTGAAGAATGGAACATCTCCACTATTTGACGTTTCCGAAAAATGGACTCCAGACTTTCTGCTTTGAAGCATTGTTTTAAAAACCAGATAAGTGCGTGCAAAAAGTGTTTCACAATAGATCAGCGCATCAGAGAGACAAAGCTAGCTCTGATGCTGTCATCATTGCAGTTCCTTATCTCGGCTGCGCTGCAGCGAGTAGAATGCCAGGACCTAGCTTCTCAGCAACCACTCGTGTGGTACGTGATATTGTTCTCTCACGAGTGGAAGGGACCTACAGTTTTATGCCGACTTCAAATGTCCAAGTTTGACAAGGTTTTCCTAAACAATTATAACTCTTTGAGCATTGTCAGTGACGCGAAAGAGGTAGGACCATGAAAAGTTTTTTTTTAATTCTACCAGCCGGGAATCGAAGCGAGGTTAAGTTGCGTGGGGGTTGACGGACGTACCCCCAACGCCAAGGCCACCACCAACGATGATCTAAGAAACATTTTGAATGACTTCTGCTCGATGGTAGAAGTTTCATCCCTTCACTTGCACAAGGTCTTTCACACAAGAACGCGGAAGTAAAGATTCTTCAAGATGACACACCGAGAGGAGAGACTCAGGAGAGAGAAAAACCAAGAAATCTTCACTAACACTGCTTGACATTGGTTTAAATTCTGCAAGCGGCTTTTACAACAATGAAAGCCTTACAAAAGGGGCTTCCTTATTCGTCGCGAAGCACTCAAACATAAGCGTAGAATCTGTCCTTAATCTGTTCATACGTTTAAAGGTCAGATCTTTGTTCGCGCTTCCACTCAGGGTCTTAAACACAATCCAGTTCTCCAAATTCAGTCTGCCTTCGTCGTTCTGCATGTCAGAGATCTCGTACAAGAGGTCTCTTTTAACGACATCCTTGAAGGTTCGGTTTACTGTATCAGTGTTCCTTGCCTTCTTTGGTGTCTTGTGAGCCTCGTCATGGGATCTCGGTCATTTGAACGTTGAGTTCTTAGGGGCAGTTGGTGCTTGCTTGCTTACCTAACGGGTTAGCTGGCTAACCTTGCCGATCGTCTTGTTTCTGGTACGAGCCGCCTTCTCGGCGCCCTTCCATTCGGGTCGTTTTTTTTAATGTGATCAGTTGAATCCTTATTTGCCAGCAGTCTCCTGGTTCAGTAGGGGCAAGCCTGTTGCGGCCTTGCTTTTAACCTCTGCCAAAAAATTGCTCGCCCATCGAAAAGTGCCCCTGTCCTTGTCTGTCCAACTGTCTTCGGATTTTTTTAGGATGCGATTAAGTTGGAACCTGAAGACTGGGTGGCGTAGTTGGTTGAGAGCCTGCCCCTGGTTAGCGGGGTCCCCGGTTCGAATCCCAGTGAAAGCAAAGTTAATACACTTTTATCTGGTTTTCAAATTTAGTTCAATCACCTAACCTTAGTTGGAACCTGGCACTTCTGACTGCACGTTGATGTTTTACGTGCGGTGTCAATTTCTTTGCCGCTGAGGCCTCGCTTTCTGCAGTTCAACTGCAGCCAGACTCTTGTGACCAGTATCCGATAACTGATCTGAGGAGGCATCCCTGTACTCAAGTATGCCTCTCGTTTTTTCTTGTCTGTCTTGTTGTTGTCTAGTAGTAGAGTCATCATTGTCTAAGTTTTGTTCCACGACTCGCCAAAGTCCTACGCAAACAAGACCTTACTTGCATATCGGGCACTTCCCAGAGGACAGCTGCGAAACCCTGATGCCGGGCAGAGACTTGTGACCATATCCTTTGGAAAAGCCATACATTGATACACAGATGGATTCAAGACGGCCGATGGAATAGGAAGTGACTTTTTCTCGGAGTTTCATAATCTGAGCAAGTAACTTCGTCTACCAAATCAGTTCAGAGTCTTCCAAGCGGAAGTGATGGCGATTAGCGAGGCCTTGTCTTGGCTAAGGAAGAAAGTGATATCCGTCCGCCATATATGCAGTTTTACGGATAACCGGGCAGCAATCAAATCTCTGGAATCGTTCTCTATAAACTCTAATATAGTAATCGACTGGCTTGCATCTCATCATCCCCAACTCTTATCGAGATATCTGCACATTTCAACATTCGCCTGTCGAGGGTGCCTTCAACATCCCGGGAAAGTGCAAAATTGATAAACTCTCTAAACCATTCTACTAGACTGCCAGTTGATGGATTCTCTCGTAACATAGGTACCCCTAGTTTCAGCGCAATGATCTCTATTCAAAGAAAATTTTTATCTATGCCAGATGGTTGACAGGCATCGCTTGTCAAACCTCAAATCTGTCCAAATCTCGATCGAGAAATATCAAGAAGCCTGAACTCCCTGAAGGTATCTAAAGTTAGTACTGCGGTGGGGATAGTTATTGACCACCGCCTTCTAGGCGTTCTCGTAAAAGACTAGCTTCTGTAGAAGCTGCCTAGACGAAAAGGTAGAAGAAAGCACCTGCATCTGCAGCTGTCCTGCACTTGGCTCCACTGTAAAACTTGGCCCCTACTTCCACGACAGTCTAAGCTACCTCAGCAAAATACCGGTCAACTTGCTTACTTTACTTATCAGGCAGGCGACCCATGCAGGATCTTAGACTAAGCAAATGCTGCCTTCTATCGCTGCTTCCAATCTTCAGGACCAAGCGGTCTTGCATCCGCGATTATTTGGTCTTTATACCGGAGATTCGGTCTCCACCTCCTTCTCGAACCAGGAGGCTCAGATTCGAAGACCCTCTTAGCTGGAGCATCGTTGTCCATGTGGCCGAAACAGTAAAGTCTCACGGCCTTCCGGACTACATCCACATCCTGATACAGCGAGTAGAGTTCGCTGTTGTGTCTTCTCCTCCATTCGCATTACTCTCAGACGGGACCATATATCTGACTTAGAATTTTTCTCTCGAAGGCACAAAGAATCAGCTTCGCAGTTTTGTTTAGCGTCCAGCCGTCGGCTCCATACAGCAGGACGGGGCGAAATAAAAGTTTTGTAGAGCATGATCTTGATCCTTCGAGTAATGAGGTTTGAACCCAGCTGCTTCGACAAACCGAAGTAGCTTCGGTTGCCAAGGGTGACTCTACGTCGGTTCACGTCTGCCCCGAGGTAGACAAACTCCTTGACAACCTCAAAATACCCGTCAACGCACAAATAACATTTTTTGAGAAAACTGTCATAAATCACGGCGAACCTCTTCAATTGGAAACACCCACATGGCTGTACAATGGGCCTACTTTGGCCCAAGTGCATTAAAGCCAGTTCCTACCTACTTCTACCTAAGCCCCCAACGATATGATTTGAAAATAATTGAAGTCCCAAAACCCAGGGTCCTGCTCTGTGGAACGGGCAAAGATCTGGAGAATGACCATCAATCTGAATTTCGTAGGATGGCTGTCGTTCGCGTGATCTTTGTTCCTCTGAAAGACCTTCGAAATGACATCCTCGTACTTATGAGAAGTTGAAGTAAAGGACAACAAATCAGTAGCCATTGTCATGCTAAGCAAGTTAACCACCGTCCCCCTCCCTGCCCCTGCCTCATCGAAACGCGCTCTGAAGACTGCATAATTTTAAGTCAAGGCCATCAGGATTAACTACCTCCATCCATCGCAAAATGCCTTCACCAATGACCGCAGAAATTCTCCTTCCTCCTGTCGAAGGCCTTCACATGAACGTCATTCTTTCAGCAGCTTAACCCCCCACACACACATGCGATGTTCCAATGAATTCCCTACACAGAGGATAAACAAATTCGCCGATGAAAGCGCCTCCTCCTCCCTTCTCTCACCACTCTCAGCGTCTTTTGTTCGAAGGAATTTCCTTTCACCGCACAGATTGCCCGGCTTATTCGCCAGCTAAACTGTTTCCATGAACACATCAAATTGCAAAGAGCTGGCCCCTAATTCCGTTCTTTTTTTTCCGATTTTCTTGTTTTGTTCTCATTCAAGGCTTTCAATTGAATTTACAAAGTTAGGGCGCTTGCATTAGATTCAATTTAAATGTAAGACCACTTGATGTCGACTAACGGTTACCATTGGCAATTTGTGTGGGGGGAGGGGCGGGGATGACAGGTACGACTGTAGACGGAGGTAAGGTAGGTGCTCGTCTGATGTCGTCTCTGTGAAGAGGGCACACTTGAGGAGGAGAGAGAGAGAGAGAAGTGAAATTGGTATTTTTTCCTTCCAATCGATGGATGGAGTGGGATTCATTAGAGGTTTGGGGAGGGACCGCGGTGGGTGTCCGACGGTCGATGTGCTTGAAATGTGAACGGCAGCACGTGCGTGAAGTTTCGCTGCGACTTCAAGTGGATCTTGTGGATTTCGTTTTCAAGTTGTTCGTTAGTTGAAGGAGGGGGCACTTTTTCACGCAGGCTTCAGACGTGACGCTGGCCCTCGATGAAGCGTCGGCTTTTGCGCGGGCTCCACGATGGATGGTGGTGCTATTCTTCGGTTCAATCATGTGTTCGATGGGATGACCAATTGGGAGGGTTCCTACTTTAGGTCTCATTCTGGCGCTCGGATTGACAAGCCTGCTGTACCACCTTCGATGTGGTGAATAGACGATGGCGACAAAAGTCGTTCTCAATCGACGCATCCAGAGCAGCCAACCACCCTCAAACCAAGAGACAAGTTCGATTGCAACCGGGATTCATGTATTCCCTGAAACGACTGTTAATTGACTACCAAATGACCATCAATCAACTCCCGCTCATCCACTCGACCAGCGCTCGACTAGAACTCCTCCAGCGCTTGACTTCATCCTCCACGCCAACAAGTTGACATGAAGGACCACAAAAATGAATAAAAGCCAGCAAATATTCAAACACTCGTCAACCCCTCCAATCTCCACGAAGGCACTCAGAACTCGAAACAGTTAAGCCCTTCACGCTCCCCGCTCCTCGCACGGCGAGAGAGAGAGAGCGACAGAGCGAGAGACAAAGCAATGTTGTTTCCACTTCGGGTGTCCTTTCCTTGCCATCCATTGTGTCGGGATGATGCAAGATTCCACTTCTAGTTCATTCATTCCTTTGACACGTCAAGTGGAAAAGGTTTCTCTGGAGCGTTCCCAGAGCGACGAAACTCCTTGCCACTCGCCACTTGTCTTGGATGGAAATGGAACTTCAAACACTCACTCACACACACACACACCCAAACGCCTGGACAAATGAGAGCTCTTAAAATTTAATGTCACCCACGAGCACGAGCACGAGCACAGATGTGTCATGTGATACTTTCTGTTTCACTGGCTGTGCCCTGCTGGCCTGATGAATATTTAAACCGTGTTCCATCGATTGCTCGTTATCGATTGTGCCTCAGACTGGCCCAGTGCCTGTCGTGGTGGCCTTGTTAGGTTTTCCTTGTTTTTTAAACCTGCCCACCCTCACCTCCCTCCCCTCTCGACTGCACGGGCAATTGATTAAACCAATTATAACCGAGCTTTGTGAATTGAATCTCGAGAGGACTTTATTAACGTCAGTGATGCCCCTTTAATGAGTGCGTGTCCAGTTTTTTTTTTTGCTTTGAGCTGGGTAATCTGTTGCGAACTAATGGAAGAGCTTAACTGAATTATCGGAAATAATTGGTGTCATTTTAACGCCATGTGAACTGGAAGGCTGGCATCGAGTCACTGGAGGTCACTTTGGGCTTCAGTGCTGCCAAGTCTTGATCCATTTAAATGTTTATTTCATCGAATTGTTGGAGGAATGCGAGAAGAAAAGTGAAATTCTTCAGACAGAACGAGAAAAGATCGGTTTGAATTACTCAGTGAAGGCGGGAAGTATGGAGGTACAGTGGACTCTCCATAACTCGAACTCTCCCGAAACTCTCTCTAATTCGAACTTTTTCGCCATATTTTACATACATTTCCCCCAATTTCCCATACAAAAACCTCTCTCTAACTCGAAACGATTATGGTATCCCGTGACAATTCGACTTAGGGGGAGTCCACTGTAGATAACAGTTCACAACACTGGCAGCACTGGGAAGAGGGATGCATAGCTAGATGGGTGAGCTTACAGCCGTGGTTCACTGAGACCAACATGTGGGGTACATTGTGGTCTTGGTGGATGTTGGGATTACTAGCGTTGTTCTCCTAAAACCATGCATTCATTCATTCAGAAACTTTGGCAGATTCTAGACAGCACAAGCTCTCCAGCTCTTCAAAGAAGGCCTTCCGCAGGAACTATTTTCTTTTTCTTGCAAGAGCTGGACATTCGCAAAACAGAGGTTGGATGGATGCCACTCCTCCAGAAGCTGTTGTTCAGTCACGATGCTTGAGTTCGTATGGTGCAGCGCCCTGTAAGGGCTCCTATTAGCTTTCGACTTAGGCTATGTTGACTACTGAGCTATAGCTAATCAGTCGGCCACATGGCCCTTGTCATTGCTCCGATTTCTAGATTTAACACGATGGTCCAATGCTAGCCCATGTTAGGTTAGGTAGAAGGGCTGCTATTGAGTCCATCAGAACACTTAGACCATGTTGGTCCATTGTGAGACTACTTCCATTGATTGACTACTCCAGTGATAGTAAATGGTGACTGGACCAGATTTGAAAGCCAGATAAAAGCGCATTAACTTTGCTTTCACTGGAATTCGAACCGGGGACCCCGCTGACCAGGGGCAGGCACTCTACCAACTGCGCCATCCAGTCGTCGTGCTGGCCTAAGTATGGCTGCTGTCCTTCTGCATCGCATTCAGCCGCTTTAACCTAACGTGGTCTGGCACTGCCCAGAGCTTAAGGAGAACAGTGGTGTGAGCCCGCAATGGATTGCCCGATATTCACCCAGCTCAGATCAATTTTCCGAAAGGCTGTCCGCTTTTTCTTTTCCTTGGGTGCCAGTGTGCCCTGATACCCAACATAGGGTCACCATACTTGCCAAGAGATTTCACTGAAGCATAACCTGACTAGTTTCGACATCAAGATGCCCGATGGCCTAGCTTTTATTAGCCGCTTGGCTGTCGGAAAAGGCTGGAATCGATTCGCTGTTCATGCTGAGTTCTTTAGAACAAGTGCTCCTTCGTGTATAGCTTGGAAGACGTTGCTGTCGTCTCTAGGTGCCAGGGATTTCCCGATTAGATGGTTCCCTGAGCGTCTACCCTCACTCCTTTTTGAGCCGTCTGTGTACAACGATAATGGTCACCTTCATCTTCTATCAGCTGTTCTTGCCATTGTTTCCGAGAAACGTATGTGGAAGGTCTTCTCCGAGGCTGATGTTGGTGGCAAATAAAGGGACGAATGAGACAAGACTATTTTCATGCTCAAGAATGACGGTATGATTACGATTGCCATGCCAGGGATATTCGCTTATCCTTCTTGGCACATTTTTGAACACATCCGGTGGCTGACGTTTGACAAATGAGAGACACATTATGACTCACAAAATAAGACCCTTTCCGCGACTACACGTAATAAACTGACAAGGATTTCAAGAAGCTTTCACATCTTTAGACAGTCCACTTTCGCAGGTAGATGATTTTCAGCATATCAGAGATCTAGCATTGCGTTAAACAGTTATCACTACGGAACGGACATGGAATTATTCTTTTCGCAGTCGGAACTGAGTCCCGGAGGCATGTAGTGGATATAGTTGTGTCAAACATGTGCGGGGAACTATGTTCCATTCACATTTCACCGAAAGGAAGGGATAGATTGACAGCTATGGATGTAAATACGTGTGTGGACGTATGATACATGCTAGTTCCGACTCAGGTATGCACAACCGTGTATGCAAGCTTCTGTTTGTTTGAGAGGTTTTTTTTCCTAACTTTGACCCTCCCACACTATGCGGGACCCCCTTGGTGCTAAGCGACAGCGCCTTATACTAGACACGAAGTTAAGCTGGAAGCTTAATATCTAGGAACATGTCAAGAAGGCCTCAAAGGCTCTCTACTGCTGTAAAAGGGCCATTGGGTGCAAATGGGGACTGCAACCTCATTCATGGTTCACTTGCTATTTATATCGATAGTCAGACCCATACTGCTGTATGGTGTCGCAATTTGGTGGACTGCACTCGACAAGAGAATCAACATCACCCCACTCGCTAGAGGAAGGCATGCGGGGCTCTAAGGACTACCTCCGACGAAGCACTAAACATACTCCTCAACCTGCCACCGATAGAACTAGTTGGCAGACAGACACACGGCGTTTAGCACGGCGATTAGATTAAGATCGCTAGAAAGAACTGCAGTCTGGACATTCAACGATCCTCAGCAGGTATGGCTCTATACCCACAGATACAGAGCTCACTTTACCTAAACTCCACTTGGAGAAGAATTTCTCAAGCAGCATACCGCCCAGATCTTACTGGGAGTCTGAACACCAGACGCTGGAAGGTCCACTGCGAATCTTCACAGATGGATCGAAGATGGAGGCAGGTGTGGCTGCTGGCGTCTATTACAAAAATCTAAACATCCAGCTTTCCTTCCGATTACCAAATCACTGAAGCGTCCTTCAGGCTGAAACTATAGCGATTAAGGAAGCCCTGTCCTGACTGAAGAACAATGTAATATCGCGCACATATATCGTCATCTGTTCCGATAGCCAGGCAGCGATCAAATCTCTGGATTCTTCTTCTTCTTTATTTGGCCCTACAGTCCGGTGTGGACCTGGGCCTCAACCAACAAGCCTCTCCAACTAGCACGGTCACTGGCTACCTGTCTCCAATGTCGCACGCCAAGTTGGTTGAGGTCCTTCTCCACCTGTGTGCGCCACCTTAAACGCGGGCGTCCTCTGTTGCGTTGTCCCACGGGTTCCGAGTCGAAGACTCTCCGGGCCGGAGCTGAGTTGTCCATACACTCTACATCTTAGGCGTTGGACCCGAAGACGCCTGACTAGACTCATGTCGCTTCACAGCCCGTACAGTTCGTGGTTGAATCTTCTTCTCCAGAAACCGTCAACGCAAACAGGACCAAAGTTCGCACGCAGAGCTTTTCTCTCGAAGAGACCAAGGACATCCTCATCCGCTTTTGAGATTGTCCATGCCTCCGCGCCGTACAGCAGGACAGGGATGATCAAGGTCTTGTATAAAGTCAGCTTGGTCCTTCGAGAGATGGCTCTACTACTCAATTGCCTCTTGAGCCCATAGAAACAGCGGTTGGCAAGAGTTACTCTGCGTTTGATCTCGGTACTGATGTTGTTTGTACTGTTTACTGCGAAGCCGAGGTAGACGAAGTCCTTGACTACCTCGAAGTTATAGGTGCCCATTGTGACGCTCTGTCCAAGACGTCCATGTTGTGTGTTCTCTCTTGAATCTCTGGATTAAGTCACTTTTAATTTCAATACTTCCCTTAATTGCCACCTATCTATTAACGGGATGGCCAAGTATTTTAGCATCCAACTTATGTGGGTGCCGGGACACTGTGACATTCCAGAGAACTCGCTAGAAAGGGCACAAGCTCTGTACTCTTTCCGGGAGAAGACCTACCCTCCATGCCTAACGCTGCTACAAAACATCTGACAAAGCTTGAAACGCTTGCCCAAACAAACTGCAGATGGATATCTGGCACAGGACGCCTCATTACCAAACAACTATGGCCTATGGTCGATCCCAAGCGATCGCTTAGCTTGATCAAATTAAGCAGGCTAAATGTCAGACCTCTTAAGAGGGCATTGTGCCATCGGAACTCACGCCTTAAGACTAGGCCTTCCCTAAATGATTTCTGTAGAAGCTGCTTGGACGAGGAAGAAACCATCGAACACCTGCTATGTAATTGTAATGCTCCCTCATCCCGTAGATTCAGACTTCTGGGGGACGTTTTCTTTGTTAATCTGGCTGATCCGAACACTAGAACCAGCGTTCTCCTTCGCTTTATCAAAATCACAGATTGTTTGCGGAATAGGTAGCCTAAGATCCGCGTGGTAGCACAATGGGCCTATGTTTGGCCTAAGTGTGTCTGCTGTTCGTATGCGCGGCAGTCAGCCACCTCAACCTAACCATGCCTACACAGGAAAACTCTTTGAGCATTGTTAGTGACTCGAAAGAGGTGGGACCATGAGTGTCTTTGTTTACCAGGATTCAAACCCAGCACCGCAGAGTCGACGCGCAGACCCACAAAGCCACAACAACACAGACGCCACTTTCATTCAGCATTTATTACTTCAGACAATTTGGACGGATGATTGGAAGCAGGACCCGTCAACGATGAAAGGCAGCTGTAGCTCAGGCTCAGTTCCTTCATAGGTCGCATGCCTGATCATTAAGTAAGAACAGGTCAAATACATTTTTGGGGGAAGTACAAAACCTTAAACTGTATCTATAAATAGATCAACAGAGGCCCTCCTTTTGAAGAGAAAGACAAATTTATGACTACACTTCCGGATGCCGGATTCGTCGGGTACAAGCCTCCTTTTGAAGAGAGCAATAAAACGTTCATTATTTCCAAAAAATATTTCTTATGCGAAAAATCACTCGCTTATCGAACGACTGATGGACAATTGTAAGTGACCTCTTAGCACCAAATCCCCTTCCTCTTAAACTGTAACTCCAACCACCACGTGGAGGACACAAACAGTCCCCTTCCAACTCAATTTTAAGGCACATCTGCAGCTTCTCAAGCCACCCATAGAGAGAGAGAAATCTCTAATAAATTAATTACATCCGCCAGTCATGAGGCTAAGAAAAAAAAGCACACACAACTCACGCCTCAGTTGCCACCCCACCCGGGGAATGGCTTGAAAAAAACAGAAAACGAATTCGTTTTTCTTTCGAAACTTTGCCGCAACTCATCGATGATTCATTAAGTAACCGTATCCCCTGAGTAATACGAGAAGTTTCTCAACAAAATGATGGATTGGATGTCTCAAGAAGCAATCGGCAAGTACATCGATACGCCTCCCCAGTGCCTCCCCCAAGAGCTCCCCAATGGGCGTCGCCACTTCATCAACGAGTCCGTGTGTAATTGCGTGAAATGTCATCATGTGCGATACAAGCAGCGTCTTTCGGCACCTCATCTCTGCGAGGCTGGCGCCCATCCACAAACGAAAAAAAAGGTATAAGCTCCTGTTCGCAAATCTTATCTGGATTTCTTGGTAAATTTGAGACGAACACGACCCCCATCAGGGCTTATCAAGACATAAGCAGATAGCCAGGCGGTGTCGGTGTCCCATTTAATGGCGAAGGGAAATCTCTTTTCGGATGAACTGTTCCGGTGGTCATTACCCGGAGGAAGGTAGGCACAACGTCCCCGACTGCCTGCGTTGACCGGAGATAATGGCAGTAAAGCCCGTCGTGGGAGAGTAAAATTCTCGATTCCCCGGACTAGGGTTGGTGATTATTAACACAACTTTACACGTGTAATCGGGGGCGGTTGCTTGCACGGTCTTGTGTTCGTTTTGTTGCGTGCGGCGGATGTTTGGATGGTTATCACGAGGTTGGAGGAAATCAAACGCCAGCCCCTTGTGATAGGCATCAGTTTTGACGCAGCTTCATTTCCTCTTTAAGTCGTTTCTAAGCTTGCAGTGCTGTGTCGCCTCGAGGTCTTTACGAAGCTTGGTGTGACTCCCTTTCCGGTTATCCACCTACAATCAAAGTTTAAACCTCTTGAAGAACGGCCTGTGAATCGGTCATAAAATCCTCATTCGTCTCCAAATCTGACGACGATGCAATTGTTTTTCACCTCCAATCATTAAAAACTTACCTTGAACACATTTCACACTAAAAGGAAAGGGGGTTCTAGCCTTTTCAGAGTCCAATTGGGACGCTTGTCTAGAAGAAAATGTGTAAAATGGTACGTATACGCCACCGTGGCCATGCAAGACACGTCTTAAATCTGCCTCCTCGGCCTTTGAAAAATGGTACGTATACGCCACCGTGGCCATGCAAGACAACTCTCAAGACTGCCTGCCTGACCTTTGAAAAATGGTAAGTATACGCCACCGTGGCCATGCAAGACACTCCTTAGACTGCCTGCCCGACCTTTGAAAAATGGTACGTATACGCCACGGTGGCCATGCAAGACAACTCTCAAGACTGCCTGCCCGACCTTTGAAAAATGGTACGTATACGCCACCGTGGCCATGCAAGACCACTCTCAAGACTGCCTGCCCGACCTTTGAAAAATGGCACGTATACGCCACCGTGGCCATATGAGACACCTCTAAAATCTGCCTCCTCGACCTTTGAAAAATGGTACGTATACGCCACCGTGGCCATGCAAGATAACTCTCAAGACTGCCTCCTCGACCTTTGAAAAATGGTACGTTTACGACACCGTGGCCATGTGAGACACCTCTAAGATCTGCCTTCTCGACCTTTGAAAAATGGTACGTATACGCTACCGTGGCCATGCAAGACAACTCTCAAGACTGCCTGCCCGACCTTTGAAAAATGGTACGTATACGCCACCGTGGCCATGTGAGACACCTCTAAAATCTGCCTCCTCGACCTTTGAAAAATGGTACGTATACGCCACCGTGGCCATGTGAGACACCTCTAAGATCTGCCTCCTCGACCCTTTGAAAAATGGTACGTTTACGCCACCGTGGCCATGCAAGACAACTCTCAAGACTGCCTCCTCGACCTTTGAAAAATGGTAAGTATACGCCAAAGTGGCCATGTGAGACACCTCTAAAATCTGCCTCCTCGACCTTTGAAAAATGGTACGTATACGCCACCGTGGCCATGTGAGACACCTCTAAGATCTGCCTCCTCGACCCTTTGAAAAATGGTACGTATACGAAACCGTGGCCATGTGAGACACGTCTAAAATCTGCCTCCTCGACCCTTTGAAAAATGGTACGTCTACGCCACCGTGGCCACGCAAGCCAACTCCTTAGACTGCCTCCTTGACACGTCCAAAATCTGCTTCCTCGACCCTTTGAAAAATGGTACGTTTACGCCACCGTGGCCATGCAAGACAACTCTTAAGACTGCCTCCTCGACCTTCGAAAAATTGTACGTATACGCCACCGTGGCCATGTGAGACACCTCTAAGATCTGCCTCCTCGACCTTTGAAAAATGGTACGTATACGCCACCGTGGCCATGCAAGACAACTCTCAACACAGCCTGCTCGACCCTTTGAAAAATGGTACGTATACGCCACCGTGGCCATGCAAGACAACTTTCAAGACTGCCTGCCCGACCTTTGAAAAAAGTATACACCACCGTGGCCATGTGAGACACCTCTAAAATCTGCCTCCTCGACCTTTGAAAAATGGTACGTATACGCCACCGTGGCCATGCAAGACAACTCTCAAGACTGCCTCCTCGACCTTTGAAAAATGGTAAGTATACGCCAAAGTGGCCATGTGAGACACCTCTAAAATCTGCCTCCTCGACCTTTGAAAAATGGTACGTATACGCCACCGTGGCCATGTGAGACACCTCTAAGATCTGCCTCCTCGACCCTTTGAAAAATGGTACGTATACGCCACCGTGGCCATGTGAGACACCTCTAAAATCTGCCTCCTCGGCCTTTGAAAAATGGTACGTATACGCCACCGTGGCCATGTGAGACACCTCTAAAATCTGCCTCCTCGGCCTTTGAAAAATGGTACGTATACGCCACCGTGGCCATGCAAGACAACTCTCAAGACTGCCTGCCCGACCTTTGAAAAATGGTACGTATACGCCACCCTGGCCATGCAAGACAACTCTTAAGACTGCCTCCTCGACCTTCGAAAAATTGTACGTATACGCCACCGTGGCCATGTGAGACACCTCTAAGATCTGCCTCCTCGACCTTTGAAAAATGGTACGTATACGCCACCGTGGCCATGCAAGACAACTCTCAACACAGCCTGCTCGACCCTTTGAAAAATGGTACGTATACGCCACCGTGGCCATGCAAGACAACTTTCAAGACTGCCTGCCCGACCTTTGAAAAAAGTATACACCACCGTGGCCATGTGAGACACCTCTAAAATCTGCCTCCTCGACCTTTGAAAAATGGTACGTATACGCCACCGTGGCCATGCAAGACAACTCTCAAGACTGCCTCCTCGACCTTTGAAAAATGGTTAGTATACGCCAAAGTGGCCATGTGAGACACCTCTAAAATCTGCCTCCTCGACCTTTGAAAAATGGTACGTATACGCCACCGTGGCCATGTGAGACACCTCTAAAACCTGCCTCCTCGACCTTTGAAAAATGGTACGTATACGCCACCGTGGCCATGCAAGACAACTCTCAAGACTGCCTGCCCGACCTTTGAAAAATGGTACGTATACGCCACGGTGGCCATGTGAGACACCTCTAAAATCTGCCTCCTCGACCTTTGAAAAATGGCACGCATACGCCGCCGTGGCCATGCAAGACAACTCTCAAGACTGCCTCCTCGGCCTTTGAAAAATGGTACGTATACGCCACCGTGGCCATGCAAGACAACTCTCAAGACTGCCTGCCCGACCTTTGAAAAATGGTACGTATACGCCACCCTGGCCATGCAAGACAACTCTCAAGACTGCCTGCCCGACCTTTGAAAAATGGTACGTATACGCCACCGTGGCCATGTGAGACACCTCTAAAATCTGCCTCCTCGGCCTTTGAAAAATGGTACGTATACGCCACGGTGGCCATGTGAGACACCTCTAAAATCTGCCTCCTCGACCTTTGAAAAATGGCACGCATACGCCGCCGTGGCCATGCAAGACAACTCTCAAGACTGCCTCCTCGGCCTTTGAAAAATGGTACGTATACGCCACCGTGGCCATGCAAGACAACTCTCAAGACTGCCTGCCCGACCTTTGAAAAATGGTACGTATACGCCACCCTGGCCATGCAAGACAACTCTCAAGACTGCCTGCCCGACCTTTGAAAAATGGTACGTATACGCCACCCTGGCCATGCAAGACAACTCTCAAGACTGCCTGCCCGACCTTTGAAAAATGGTACGTATACGCCACCGTGGCCATGTGAGACACCTCTAAAATCTGCCTCCTCGGCCTTTGAAAAATGGTACGTATACGCCACCGTGGCCATGTGAGACACCTCTAAAATCTGCCTCCTCGACCTTTGAAAAATGGTACGTATACGCCACCGTGGCCATGCAAGACAACTCTCAAGACTGCCTCCTCGACCTTTGAAAAATGGTAAGTATACGCCAAAGTGGCCATGTGAGACACCTCTAAAATCTGCCTCCTCGACCTTTGAAAAATGGTACGTATACGCCACCGTGGCCATGTGAGACACCTCTAAGATCTGCCTCCTCGACTTTTGAAAAATGGTACGTATACGCCACCGTGGCCATGTGAGACACCTCTAAGATCTGCCTTCTCGACCTTTGAAAAATGGTACGTATACGCTACCGTGGCCATGCAAGACAACTCTCAAGACTGCCTGCCCGACCTTTGAAAAATGGTACGTATACGCCACCGTGGCCATGTGAGACACCTCTAAGATCTGCCTCCTCGACCTTTGAAAAATGGTACGTATACGCCACCGTGGCCATGTGAGACACCTCTAAGATCTGCCTCCTCGACCTTTGAAAAATGGTACGTATACGCCACCGTGGCCATGCAAGACAACTCTCAACACAGCCTGCTCGACCCTTTGAAAAATGGTACGTATACGCCACCGTGGCCATGTGAGACACCTCTAAGATCTGCCTCCTCGACCTTTGAAAAATGGTTCGTATACGCCACCGTGGCCCTGCAAGACACGTCTTAAACCTCCCTCCACGAAAGGATAGTGCTGCCAAATTTCCAAATTGACTCGTTATCTCCGCAGCACTCATCAGCACTCAATTAAAAACATCACGTCGTTCCACAAAAAGACATTGCCGATTTGCAGATCCGAAAACTAAGCTCTTCCCCATTCAGCAATTCAAGGCTCAACCGCACTTTAACAACCAAACCACACACACACTCTGCCACAAGCGAGAAAGACAAATTTATGACGACACTTCCGTATGCCGGATTCGTCGGATTCGCCGGATACAAGCCGAGTGCCGAAACTCATTTATCCAAAGGAACTGACGATGATCCATAAAACTCAACGCCTTCATAAAATGAATTATAAATGAATTTACATACCCCACCCGAAGTGACGGGATTCGAGAGACAGGGACGGCCTAATGAAGGACATCCTCATCATCGGCTAATGGCCGTAGCCATCACCGTCACCAGCTCCGCTCAAAAGCAAGAATTACGATCATTGAATGCTTTCATTTTGAGCAGTTTCTTTTCGGTCAAATGACGTGCCAGTCCACTTAGCCTGCTGCGACGTTGGATCTGTGACTGGCATATCGAATTACTTGACGGACTTGTTCGCACATCTGTTGCATGTCCCACTTCCACTTCCACACAACTGACCCGCCCGTCGTGACATGTCTCCGACTTGACATAGTTTTGAAAGTACTTAAGTTTGTTGTGTGAAACTTTTGACAGGGGGTCGCGTTCGGGGCTGGTCTTCGTGGTTAAGTGGAATGTGTGCTTAAGAGGATTACGTGAGTCCGATTACTGATGCACGCAAGCGAGGTAGACGTTCAGCGGGTTCGTTCCTAGGTGGCTTGGGAACTATGTTTGAGTTTGATGCAGGTCATTGGTGGCTTTATGGAGCGATTTACTTCTCAATTGATTCTTCTTCTTCCGGGGTGGACCTGGACCTTAACCGCGTTTAAGGTGGCGCACACACGTGGAGAAGGACCTCAACCAACTTGGCGTGCGACACTGGAGATAGCTAGCCAGTGACCGTGCTAGTTGGAGAGGCTTGTTGTTTCAGGCCCAGGTCCACCCCGGACTGTAGCGCCAAATAAAGAAGAAAGAAGAAGACCCACAAACCGCAGATGGATGACTGGCACTGGGTGCCTCATTACCAAACAACTATGGTCTATGGTGGATCCCAAGCGATCGCTTAGGATCAGATTAAGCAGGCCTAGTCTCAGACCTCTTCTAACAGGTTATTGTGCCATCGGAACTCACGCC
This sequence comes from Eristalis intricaria, assembly GCA_964034865.1. NCBI lineage: Eukaryota > Metazoa > Arthropoda > Insecta > Diptera > Syrphidae > Eristalis > Eristalis intricaria. The sequence goes on from OZ035876.1 coordinate 48,962,557, forward strand.
TTTGGACTAGGCCTTCCCTAAAATGATTTCTGTAGAAACTGCATGGATGAGGATGAGGAAGAAACCAACACTTTCTATGTAGCTGCAGTGCTCTCTCATCCCGTAGATTAAGACCAAAGGGGGCCCATTTCTTTGTTAATCTGGCTGAACTGAGCAGCATCAGAATCAGCCCTCATCTTCGCTTTATAAAAAACACAGATTAGTTTGCGGAACAGGTAACTTAAGATCCGCGTGGTAACACAATGGGCCTATGTTTGGCCTAAGTGTGTCTGCTGTTCGTATGCGCGGCAGTCAGTCACCTCAACCTAACCTAACCTAAGATTCATCAGGTTCGAGAAGACAGGGAGGACCGAGCATCTGTGTCAAGGCTGAACCTTTCAAGGACCGATCTATCGCAGATGCCCAGAGCCGAACCTCCGTTTCAAGAACCAAGGTTTTGCGGATGCAAAAGCCTGGAAAACTGGAGGCAGCGTGCCTGTGACCGCACGTCGTAGAAGGCCGCCGTGTCTCAGGCAGAGACCCTCCAAAGTAAGTAGGCAAGTACTTCAAAAGATCTTTGAAAACTAGAACAAAGTAGAGGAGAACTAGTATAAATGTGTGCTTAAGAACAACAAGGCTATTCGCCGAAGGATCAGGAAGGAACAATCGGTATGACGTATCCATTATGCTTCCACAGGCTTACACTCCTTGAACTAAAGGATGGCGCAGTTGGTTAAGAGCCTGACCTTGGTTAGCGGGGTCCCTGGTTCGAATTCCAGTGAGAGCAAGGTTTAGCTATCTGGCTTTCAAATCGGGTCCTGTCACCATTTGCCATCACTGGAGTGGTCAATTCGTGGTAGACTGTGGACATTACAATGGACCAACATGGTCCAAGTGCATTAGCAGCCCTACCCACCGAGACCCTTTGAGTCCCTTCCGCAGTCACTGTTACGACCTGGCTTCTCATTGACTTCACTGCATTTCTCCTTCCTACAGGAGTCTCAAACTCAATCCAATTTACCACCAAATCACCCCAAAATCGAGACGACCACATTCAAACGAGACTGAATGCTGTTTCAAATTTATCAAATCAAACTTTCAATCCACTTACCTTTTTCGCTGTGAAATATTCTGGCTTCAGCTGTTCTTGAATCTCCTGTTCCGGTTTGTTAGCTGGCGCCTGAACCGTCGATCGGAATCCATCCAGAACCCCCTTGAATGTGAACTTCTTCATTGTTTCTCTCGAATAGTGTTACAAAATAAAAATTCAAGCAACACACAAAAATTTGTTTTTTTCTTTTGATTTTGGTCTTCAATCCTTGATGAATTTATTTTGGAATATTTTTCAAACTCACTCTATTTGTGGAGATTTTTTTTTTTGTATTTTTCTTAGATGACTACGATTATTTTGGATTTGGAACTAAGAGACGATTAAATTAAAGACACACTAACACACACTTGATTGATTGATCTACGAGTTTAACAATAACACACACATGGTTTTTTTTTTTAGTTTTTTTTTTTGAAATGTTTTTTTTGACGAGTGCAAGGTTTTCAACAAGGGATGTTACACTTTACACTGCGAAACATGGAAAAAGAACATTTTCAAAACACTTTAAGATATATAGGAATATTTATGAACTTTTATTTTATTTATCAATTTTTTATTCTCATCTCCGAGCGCCCAGAGACTCCGGAAATGGAGTGGTTCTTTCAAAATTCACAACAAAACTGTGCTCAACATACGCACAAACAAATACAGACGCTGTGACAGGATATTTTTTCCAACAGACACTTTCCTCGTTTTCGCAGTTCGTCCAACTACGCACGGAGAGCGTTCAAAAACCTTCGAGTGATTTGTTCAATTTAACTGTTTTCACTTTAAACCGTGTCGTGACACGTTGCTATTCACGTCTTCGAGTGAACGAGACCTTGCGCTGAGTTTTGTTCAGTTCTTCAAACGTACAAACAGCTGGAAGCAAAAGAAAAAAAAAAAATTTTTATTCAGATCGAGTTGAAACAAATGAATTTTTTTTAAACAAAATCTTCACCCACCACGAGCATATTTTCAGTTTCAAATTGTCGCCCCTTTTCGCTCAATAAGGAACTCACAGTTAAAGTCACACATTCAGTCGATGGGAAACGAGTGTGGGGGGAGGGGGGGATGGACAGAGCACGGATGATGTGATATGAAGCGAAGGCCTACGACACACGAAACAAGATGGGAAGGTTGAAAACGGCACTTTTTCCTCCAATTCTCATTAGTCACTGAATGTGCGGATTTCGAGAGTTTCTGAATCGAATTTTCGAACACGGTCTGATTTTCGCACTAAATTTGTGAAAATCCAAAAAACGAAAACAAACAACAAACAAACGAATTGCGAAAAAATAAGAAAATAAGAATGTGTATGCTTTTTGTTGAGCATAGAATTCAACGAAAATAAAATAGGATACGTTGTCGTTCGCGACGTTAACTGGAATGTCCTGTTTCAGTGAACATCACCTAAGAAATACTCACTCACACACTGCCACTGGCACAGAGGGAATACGCTCTTTCTCTCTCTCTCTCACTCTCTCTCTCCGTCACTGTAGTGCCGCAGAAGAAAAGCTTATCCCTTTTGTTCTTCTCTGTCTCACCCACACATGCAAACGCTGGGAAAAAAATCAAGGATATACCACTCGTCGTATATAGGCTTCTAGCACACAGAGGGAACCATCAAACAGCCTTAATCCACAGGAAGCTTTTCGCTCTCCGCTTTCCGGCGCTCACACATCCTCAGAAGGACTCGTACGGCCAGGTTTGGCGCCACAATTCATCCTCCATTAGCGTAGGCATGGGCGGCGGGTATCGGGGCAGGATTTGCCTCGTCCGACGACAATCGGGGTAGATCCTTGATTAAGGTATTGATGTCGATTCCCCGTCATTGCTCTCGCCCTCTCTCAGTCATTTACAACCTCAATTGCCGACGCATGCGGACGCGGCACATGTCCTCACCACAAACGACTGACACTGAGAGCTCTCGCATCAATGGGGGAGCACCTCTCGCCATCTGCTCCATCCACCCAACTGCTCTCTCCGTCTCTCTCACAACTCCTCTCCCATTGTGGCCGCAAATTATGCAAAATCCCGAATGGATTCATTTTCACGGATATTGATCCTTGCTAGAACCCGAAAAAGAACAAACAAACATCGAACCCCACACGAAGCCTGCACCCGCAAGGATTTTCCGAACATTTTTGCTCTCATCAAGTCATTTTTTTTTTTGTTGTTCCTTTGCGGCCCTAAACAGCTTTTGCGCACAAAACTCCAAATGAAATCATCACATCAGCATGTGTGCGCGAAAATGCAAAAAAAAGGGGGGACTTCTCTCTCTCTCTCTCTCTCCCGTCAGGACATAAGGCACAACGACAGCGTCGCAAGTGTATCGGTGTGAAATTTGTGTCGCAAACACACGCGCGCGGTTTTTATTGTTTACTTTGCGGGCCACGCATCCGAACGGAGGGACAAAACCAACAAGTGAATCCACATTTACTCCACTCTCCCCCGTGTGCATGTGTATATTTAAATTAAATTGTAAGGATATTTGTTGTAAGAGATCTCTTTCGAAAATGAGTTCATGGCTTCGGTTCGGTTACACATGGAAATGGAGTAAAGCACTCACACACAAAGTTGTTTGCTCTTTGGAAACCGGCGGTGGGTGGCTGTCAGCCCGTGACTCCGCGCCTTCCTAGCCATCCACCATTTTCAACTATGTAATGGATACTTTTGAGAAATGCAATCTTTCAGCTTTTTTGCATTTTGAATTTTTGGTAGCAGAGAGAGAGCGACTGACGATCGAGTATTCCCTTTCAATTCGATTCGGTGAAGCGTACTTCAAGGCTTTCTCTGTTTGATGCCCTAATGGGCATCAATTTGCGTTCGTTTAGGAGGAAGGAAGGAAGCGCTTTGATTTGTGCTGAATATATTTAATTTTCCGACGTGGAGTTTTGAGATTGCTTATCAGTTAAGTGGGAGTGTGGAGGGAACTCTCTCTTAAGCGGAGAAATTTGTCCGGTTATGAAGGGTGTCCGCTTGTGAGGGGTGTCCGCTTGTGAGGGGTGTCCGCTTGTGAGGGGTGTCCGCTTATGAGGGGTGTTTCTTAGCAGAGAATACACTGTGGTCCTATGGTTTCATCGCCTTTTTTCCCGTTTATTCTTGTGGAGAATGTGACTTCTTGCGCGACTACGCACCATCGCCTTCTATCAGCAACAAAGTGTTCCCCCGTGCTCTGTGCAACGTGTTCTTTTGGTTGCCTAGTTTCAAAAGTCAACTTTGTCCCGCCGAAGGCATTGCGCAAATTTCTTGAGCTGCCTTCTGGAGTCAAACGATTTAGGGGGCCTCATCTCTAAAAGATCGTCCAAATGAACGACGAACATCGCTCTCAAATCAAACGATCATGGCGGTAATTGTCATTGCCACGAGTGAAAGTAGAACACGTCGCACCATGACGCCATATATCAAAAGCCCTCTAGACCTAACAGGCTCTTTGAAAAAATAAGGAATCATTTGAGTTGGACGCCATTTCGAGTTTCGAGTAGAAAACAATTGGACCGATATTTCCGGCTTTCCATAAGCTTCAACAACTTCAGTGTAGTTCCATTCCGTAACATCAGGAAAACCAACTGGGATTGTCAATAATCCACTAAAGAACACTGATAGCTCACATCTGCAAAATCTGACAGAGCTTGATTCGTCCGACGACAAGCGGGGTAGATCCTTGATTAAGGTATTGATGTCGATTCCTCCTCATTACTCTCGCCCTCTCTCGGTAATTTACAACCTCAATTGCCGCCGCATGCGGACGCGGCACATGTCCTCACCACAAACGACTGACACTGAGAGCTCTGAACTTGGTTCCACTGTTGGGAGATTCACTGACTTCTTGCATCATGCTCTGGTCAGATCCTGTCCCATCAGCACTGCTAGAAGGAAACCAAAATCCCCATGGTGGCGCTCAAGTCTAGAAGCTCTTCGTGAGGGATGCAGGAACATTTTCAATAAAGACAATCAAAGACGAACGGATGTCGATAGAGACGCATACAAAAAAAATCTCAATAGCTTCCGATTACTACCCGGTTCGTAAGGGAACCGGGTAGTAATCGACAACGAACAACGATCTTTGAAAAGCCAAAAGGTCATCTTCGAGACTTTTTTCTGGAAAAATAAAGGAAGTCTCCGAGACCTGAGACCTGTAGGCTCCAAAAATGCCGTGCTTATCCAAATGGCGTGACGTGGGACGTGGATCACCTCCAGAAAGGAAATGATAGAGAGGTCCTTTAACAATATCGAACTCAAGCACTCAACAGGATCGGAAAGGTCTTTAGCGGCTTTTATTCATCAGCTTCTCAGGAACAGGACAGAGCTCAAAGCTCAAAGCTGAGGGAGACCAGGTTTGCAGAGCTGTTAACAGAGGCACACCACAAGGCTGAGTACTCTTACCCCTCTTGTGCAACGAAACGTTGAACGAACTCCTACCGACCCTTGAAAGGACAGGGCGCAAGAACATTGCCTACGTAGACTGAAGAGGGAGTGCGGTGTCTGGGAAATATTTATCCACTATTGATCTAATGTCCAATGCTTGAAATTGGGCCTCCACAAGTTAGGAAAATGGACTTGCCATAGAACGGATCGAGTCTTCTTCTCCAGGACCCTCCCTAAATATGTGAGACTCATTTAAAGCCGAATGACAGCTAGTCTTTATATTGGACACGAAGTTAAGCTGAATGCTCAGTATCCAGGAACGGGTCAAGAAGACCTCCACGGCTCTGTTGCAAAATCGCAATATGGTGCTACAGCCACGCATGGTCCACTTGCTATACGTTTCGCGATTTCCTCGACTGCGCTGGACAAAGACATTAACCTTAAAGCGCCTGATAGGTTGCAGCGCAAGTGATGCGCATGTATCAGCTGAGCTCTAAAGACAACCAGCTCCGCAGCTCTAAACATACTCCTCAGTCTCAAACCGAAAAAAAAAATGTGGAATGAAGTCCGTTCTGGACACTCCACGATCCTTGGCAAGTGGACACTGACTTCAAGCTCCTCTTCGGGATGAACTTCTCAACAAACCGCAATCTGACCAGATAGCAATGAAATCCTTTTCAGTTGCTATGTTTCAGCACCAAAAAGGTTTGAGTGTGAGTGCACCCCCCTTAAAGCCACTAACCAGACCGAAGTTGGTGCGAAATGAAGAACGCACAGCCGTCGTAGTAATCAATATCGAAGATGGACCAGAAATGTCGATACAATTACTATCAGCTGAATGGGTCGTTTGGATTTGGGTATCCATGCGTATCAAACTGTGCTATCACGAGAATTGAAGGTGGACGACCATAGACAACGAAGAATGGCTGAAAAGCGGAAAAAAATCCACATCTCGAGAATGTTCAGTCGGATCGAATTAGCAATAGTCTCAGGGTGGACCTGGGCCTCAACCAACAAGCCTCTCCAGCTAGCACGGTCTCTGGCTAGCTGTCTCCAGTGTCGCACGCCAAATTGGTTGAGGTCCTTCTCCATCTGGGTGCGCCACCTTAAACGCGGGCGTCCTCTGTTTCCTTGTCCCACGGGTTCGGAGTCGAAGACTCTCCGGGCCGGAGCTGTGTTGTCCATACGCTCTACATGGCCCAGCCATCTTATGCGTTGGATCCGAAGACGCCTGACTAGACTCATGTCGCTGTACAGCCAGTACAGTTCGTGGTTGAATCGTCTCCTCCAGAAACCGACCAAAGATCGCACGCAGAACTTTTCTCTCGAAGATACCAAGGACTTCCTCATCCGCTTTTGAGATTGTCCATGCCTCCGCGCAAACTGGGATGATCATGGTCTTGTATAAAGTCAGCTTGGTCCTTCGAGAGATGGCTCTACTACTCAATTGCCTCTTGAGCCCATAGAAACAGCGGTTGGCAAGGGTTATTATGCGTTTGATCTGCGTTTACTGCGGAGCCGAGGTAGACGAAGTCCTTGACTACCTCGAAGTTATAGCTGCCCATTGTGACGCTCTGTCCAAGACGTCGATGTTGTGTGTCCCTTCTCCCATTCAGATGCAACAATATTTGACATTTTCTTATGATGTTAACTATCTTCACGGATAAAGAAGACTGATATAGAAGGCAATATAATTGACACAGAAATAAGTAAACATTCATGGGATCTCATGCAGCTAGGATCGGTTATTCTATAAGGAAGTGTCCTCTAAGTCTTTACCACTTCCGGCCTCCATTTTGTTGATTGTTTCGGTTAATAGGGTCTGCCATCGTACTCTGCGCCTGTAAACCTGATGTCCTTGATGTATGGCCTCATTGTCTACAGTTGCCAATTTGATTTATAGAAATGGTTAATCAAAGTTTAGAAAATATCAAGCGTTGACCGGAGATCGGCATAGCTTTTGTTCTATCTTTAAGAACAAAAGAGCAAGCGGATCATTTTTGGGTGAAGCACAAACTTCCAAGTTTTCAAGCCTTCTAATTCCCGAAATCTAACAAACATAAAATGAAACAAACAAACTAGAACTGTTATCTTCAACTAATTATGAAAAAAAAACAGAGCAATCAAACACAGTCAAAATAAGAAAATTATTTGCTGATTATTTCCGGCCTTGCCCCACAGTGCGCCGCTCGCTACTTGGGTTTTGAAAAGCTTGGCAAGAGATCCTGGCTATGTCAACGAGCAAAATTGCATGAGGCATCGGACCTTATTTCTTTCGAAATGAATAAGGATACACCGTTTCGTCAATAATCTGAGTTGTAGACCGATGTTAACCGACGTTCTGTGGCAGAGCTCGATAAAATCAGTATATCCGAGATGTGGTTCCAACAAGACCGCGCTAAATGCTGTACAAGCGACGGCTTCAGCCCTCATTTGGGTCCGCGCATCCTTCTACAAGTGAATACGGCTATCGTCGCATTTCTGATACGGTCCTTGACATTTGGTTTCCAGCTGAGTTTACTGCCTAATATTCTAACTAGGCATTTGGCTGGACTAGTGAAACTGAGTTCTTTATTTTCCAGTTTTGGTGGATCTCTTGGAGGTATTTTCTATCTTCTTGCGAACAGTTCGAGCTTGGTTTTGGAGGGATTAACATACAGACCAGCTTTTTCTGTCCAATTTTCAAAATTTCTGGAAATAACGCCACACATATTGGGCCGAGGCATCAAAAATTGGGCCGACCTCTTGCAGTGAATCTGAGGTGGGCATTTGAATGATGTGCTATTCTGATTGCTATTCCCTAAGTAATGACATCAAGTCAGGAAGCCCTCGAGGCACTCTATAGGTGGCGCTACAGTCCGAGGCAGACCTGGCCCTAGCCTCTCACCAACCACTCGTATTGTGCGTGCTATTATTCTTCCCCGCGTGGAAGGGACCTACAGTTTAATGCCGACTCAGAACGGCGAAGTTGAGAAGCTCTTTCTAGACAGGAATACTCTTTGAGCGTCTTCAGTGACTCGAAAGAGGTAGAGCCGTGGATTATCAAAGGTGGTAAATTTGGGTATCAAACCTGGTACCCTCTGCGTAGGAGTTGACGCACTTACCCACTACACCACGGCGACCAACCAATTGGACTCCGAAAAGGTCAAATTCTGCTTCGACAATCCCTTGCCAGACTCATTAAAGTGAGGCTCAGCTGGGTCGATGGACACAAGGGGATTGCAGGCAACAAACCCGCAGATTAGACCGCGAGGTCTGGCTCAGAATCTGCGTTTATTGGTTCCGAACCGCACTGCAATGTCAATTGGACACCAGCTACGAATGGGAAATCAAAATTTCGCCTACACCAAGGGACGAATTGTCATCGTCTTAGCCAATCCAAGCGATTAATCAGGGCTTAAGGACATACTCCATCTGAACAAGGAAAGCATAAGATTGCAAACGAGCTTTCTTATCTGCCACTGCGGCCTGAATGACCACCTAAACAAATTAACCCTGTGTCAAGACAAGGTTTGTCAGCTTTGCCTCGAAGAGGGGGATGATTTTGAGCACATCTTGTCAAGACAAGACCCTGTGTCAAGACAAGGTTTGTCGGCTTTGTCTCGAAGAGGGTGAGGCTTTTGAGCTTGATCTTGTCTGAATGTCCGGCACTTAAATGGTTAAGGAAACGTATCTTCCTTAGGGAGATACTTAAAAACGACTGGATGGCGGAGTTGGTTGAGTGTCTGCACCCGGTTAGCGGGGTCCCCGGTTCGAATCCCAGTGAAAGCAAAGTTAATACGCTTTTATCTGGTTTTTGAAATCTAGTCCAGTCACCATTTACTCTCACTGGAGTGGACAATCAGTGCTTGTAGTCTGACTGTGGGCATCACACTGGCCCAACATGGTCTAAGTCTGCCTACAAATTCACTAGCAGCTCCTCTAGCTAACTTAACCTAGGGAGATACTTACTTCAGTGGAATCAAAGAAAGACCTACCATCTTTCATGATGGAAGAAGGAAGGAGTTTTGGCCTAACTTCAACTCTTCAATAGAATAAAGGATACAAAAAGACAGCCGCAAATAATCCCGAATCAGTTGTATTTTGCGCGCGGTCAAGGGATTATTGATACCCTTAAGTGCCCGGAGTCTAAAATAGTTGTTCTTTTATTACAATTCCTTTTTCTTGCCACCCTGTGCATACCCAATGACTTGTTCTGAAATTCGTCTTAAGAAGATTTTGCGGCATAATTTCAAACGTCTGACAAGTCCCTTCAGTTCAATCAAACGCTGTCACACGAAAACTGATGCATTTTTTGTACAAAATCTGACATCAGGAGAACTGTGTCCAGCCCATTACTCCCAGCAAATGACTAATTTCATGTCAAATCGCAACCCCAAATCGCGGACCTGCGTCAACTCCTTTTGTGTTCTCCGTCCCCACAACCCCACGCTCGTCAAGAAACAATTCGCACATTTTCATTTCTTCGGATAGTTCGCATCCGAAAAAAGTTCTTCGCCAACCATGACAATCGCATTGGCAGCCCCTTTGAAGTGGGCCACTGGCCAGAAGCAACGTGCTGAGAATAATTCATACGCCGACCCCATCGGCGTCGAGGTTGATGCGAAACTCACTCGCTTATGCACCCCGCTTGAAGGGGACGCCAGCAGAAAGTTATGAACGCTTCGCAACTTTGACCAACGACCAGTGTACAGCGTGAGGTTTCGATCTGCTCGCCCGAGAACATCCCGAATTTAGTGGACTTTCCCGTGGTCCCCGCCGCACTCGCCCTTACTTTGGTTCGAATAAATTTGAGTGGAACTTCGGAAGAGGGTGGCCGGGTGGCCGGGCATCTGGCCAACCGACTGACTGGCTACACTCACAGAATCGAATGTCAGGGGTTAAGTGCGAGGTGTTAGCGGAAATAAATACGTTATGAAATTAGCCGCACCTGCGTTCTGCTGCAGCCGAAGTGTGGCCGCGACAGGTGCAGAGGCACGGAGTTGGGCGCGAGTTTCGGTAGCGTGAACCTCGCTTATTTATTCTCAAAGGCCGGCAGGAACCGCTCTCTCTTTCTCTCTCTCTCTCTGGGTCTGGCGGGTCTGAATTCGTTGGATAAGTGATATTGTTGATTGTGCAAGAGATAGACGAGCGTTGCGGATGTGGGGTGTGCCTGTGCGCCGCCAGTGTGCCTGTGTGGGGCGGAGTGGCGGTTTCAGTGGCGGCCTTGTGCTGTTTGTGTCTGCATTCTCCTTTTTCCCCGGCAATTGGTATTCATAAGTTGTCGCTGCACTGAGGAGAAAGTTCCGAGGACTAAATGATTTAATAATGAACTTGTCTTTGTTGGGAAATTAGACCGCTGGGTGCAGTTGCTGTTGTCGGCAAGGAAGTGTGGAGTGGTGTGCAGACTGCACGGCGAATGGTTGGTTAAGAAATTATGAAGGACTCGGCACCATAAACCCATTCAAGGGATTTAAGAGCGTCTTAGGCGGCTATGGAAAGGCTGACTTCTGAGAAGGTGCTGGCGGAAGTCTGCCGCTGAGCTGAGTGCTTACAGTTTGGTTGCTTTGATGTTTGAGTCTACGAGGAAGGGGGAGATCTTTCTCAGTCGTCGCATTACAGATTGGTCGTCTACAAATTAATGGGCGATGGTGTAGACTTCGGAGGAAGCAAATAGGTATACACGGACCGTGCCACTGAATCATCATCTGAAGAAACTTCGGATTGGGACAGGACAAGGCACAAAGACAGCAAAATTTGTGAAAAATGTTGCTGATGTGACTTCCGTGAAAATGAATAGTAGCGAAAAATTCAGAAAACCTGGCAAATATTCTTCGACTTCGAAACGCCATCGAGTATCGTCTTTAAAAACCGATCCAATTCCGTATGGCGACGCGTCACTTTTTAACGAGTCTACCATTCGACGGTTTTAGCTCGACGTATGCCCAATGGTCGAGGACAGAGCTGAGAATATGCTGGCATCGAGGAAGGACACACAACATCAACGTCTAGGCCAGATTGTGGCCATAGGCAGCTTTAACTTTGAGGTAGTGAAGGACCTCGGCTCGCAAGTGAACAGTACGAACAACATCAGTACCGAGGTTAAACGCGGAATAACCCTTGCCAATCGCTGTTTCTCTCGGCTCAAGAGACAGTTGAGTGGTAGAGAACTCTCTCGAAGGACCAAGCTAACACTGTATAAGGCCTTAATCGTCCCAAGCTGCCGCGCCAGCTTGGACAATCTTAAGAGCTGATGAAGGATCCCTTGGTCACTTCAAGAGAAAAGTTTTGCGTTCAATCTTTGCGTTGATGGGATTTAAAGAAAAAGATTCAAGGGCTGTACAGCGACATGACCCTAGCCAGGAGTTTACGGATTCAGCGCCTAAGATGGCTGAGCCATGTAGAGCGCATGGACAACACTGCTTCAGTGCGAAGAGTCTCCGACTCTGAACCAATGGGACACCCACGGAACTGAAGGCGCACCCAGGTGGAGAACGACCTCAACCAACTTGTCGTGCACAATTGCAGACAGCTGCCTAAAGATCGTGCCCGCTTGACAGGCTTGCTGGTTGAGGCTCAGGTCCACCCCGAACTGTAGCGCTTCCAGAAGAAAAAGAAGGTGGCCAATGCTTCCAAACGCCCAATTCTATTTTATTCATTTCATATTTCATATTCTGCTACGTCTTCTTGGATGACTGGATGGGGCAGTTGGTAGAGTGCCTGCCCGTGGTTAGTGGGGTCCCCGGTTCGAATCCCAGTGAAGGTAAAGTTAATACGCTTTTATCTGGTTTTCAAATCTGGTGCAGTTTCCATTTAATCTCACTGGAGTGATCAATCAGTGGTCTGACTGTGGGTATCACAATGGACCAACATGGTCTAAGTGTGCTGGTGAATACACTAGCAGCCCCCTACCTAACCTAACCCTACGTCTTCCTTCATTTCAGGACATCTTGTAGTGCCAACTCTACAGAATCCTTGCCGATCATAAGCCGCTACTCGGGTCGTTTTCATTTGTCAAGGTCTACTTCAAAATCCTTATCTCCAAGCATGACACATTGGAACGTCTTTTTGAACGCCTACAACTACGACCTTTGCTACAAAACCGGGAAAGAAATCGCACATGCCGATGCATTTAGTCGCCTATCCGGTCATTTGAATTCTGCAGCGGAAGAAGAATAAGTCGGTTTTATGATCGAGATGCTAGACAGTCCAATAATACAGGCTAGCGACTGTGTAAAGGAAACAAAAAATGATAAACTTCTGTCTCGCGTTTGGCACTGGGCGTTAAGGGGGGTGACCGAATTTAGTTGATCCAGAAGACATTTCCTTTATTAAAGGATGTTTGGTGTATGGTCTCCGGGTGGTGATCCCAAAAGCAATTCTAGCTGCTCTCCATGCCAAACCTTTCCAAGCCATCCCAGTGTAGTTCGCATGAAGGTCTTAGCCGGGAGCTACGTGTGGTGGCCACAGATTCACGGGGACATCGAGCAGACTGTCAAGCTTTGTTCAACATATCCAGAGATGCGACTGGATAAATCTCCAGCAACTGGATAAACGTGGGAACAAGGCGAACAACCCTTAGCCTAGGACTCACATTGGCTTCGTAGGAACTTTTAAAGGGAACCCGCTGTTTTGTCTGTAGATTCGTTTTCCAAATGGTTGGAAGTTCACCAAGCTCCATCTACGTCGTCTTCATGTCCAGTTTCAAATCTTCGCTACCCATGGGCTTCCCGATAGTATTGTTTCCGAACTGATTTCAGTTCCATCGATCTTCTGTGAAAATCATTTTATTTCAGCTCCATTTCATCACTCCACAAATGGGCCAAGGACTACCAAACACATGGCGACACAGCATCCAGCCCGATTTCATCTGAGTCAGCACATAACTTCACATTCGGATACTGGCCGATCCCCTGCAGAGTTGCTTTTCCACCGAAGACCGCAGGCTTATCGCGACAAACTTCATCCAGATGGCATATCTATCCAAACCACCCCAAGAAAGTCGTCGAAACCAGTTCTATCCGCTCATTCGAAACCTATTTGGTACCGGAATTATGCCAAGATGGATGCCTGGGGATGTGTCACAGACCGTGGCTCCTGTTTCGCCCGTCGTAAATACTGATGACGGCCATGGCATTCATCGACATTCAGTTCAGGTGCGACCGGAGGTGAAAACTAAGAAAGAAATCTAGGAATCAAGAAACGCCTAACGCTTTTAGTGACGATGAACCTCCACTAGCATTGGTTCAAGATCGAAGGACCTCGAGCATTAGCACCAGTCATCTTCATCGCTTGGTTGGAAGCTCATGCGGATTAGGATCAACTAGATTCTAGGGCTAAGTGTGACTGTCATTCATGACAGTCAGCCTAACATATTGTCCACTTCTCTCAAGGCTATCTTATGATCCGTACAAGTTCCGTCCACGGGGACATGTCTACCACGGCGTGCCCTCAACCTCCGTTCAATCTCTGAACACAGCTATGTACGCTCGCCTAAAAGTAGGCCAAATCTGTGCTAAGAGGCCGTCATTGACACGTCAATCCCATTACCCATGAATTTTTACTGACTACGGATTCCCATTTACATAAGTCTCTTCCCAGCAACCCCTCTGATGAGCAAAAAAAGCACAAGTAATTAGCAAGTCCACTCCGAGGCAAATCAAAATGAACCCCTTCCCTTAAAAAAAAAAAAAAAACACACACAAAAAATAACGAATACCTGAATAAAATCAAACAATTATGACAATCAAGTGACAGTCGCCAGTTGTGTCAGTCAGTCAGTGTCGGTGGCATGGATCCCTCCACCGCCCGACCGCCAGGATGGCACAATGCAGGTCAATGGAGCAATTATCGCCGATGGCGTGGATATAATTTCGTTGATTACCTTCGAGGAACAAAAAAAAAACACTGCAACTGGCTAATAGTGATTTTCTAATTAGCCTCGTTGTGTGGCTAATAAATAGGAGCTGTCGACTGATGGATTCCCATCGAGTTCGATAAATATTTGCACGGCATTGGGCTGTGCAGTGCAGTTGAAAATTCACAGTTGAGAGCCTATTGATTGCTGGAAAATACGAGTAATTCAAACAATTATTAGCTGATTAGGGGAACGAGGACATGCTTAAGTTTGCAGTTTGCCTGCAGGCAGCAACTGAACACAAGTGAAATAAATTAAATTGGCGGGGTGGTCTTTTGCAAAATCAAACGACAGACCGTAAATGTTTCGAGGTCTTCGGAGACTCTGAAAGACTCGAAAATAATTGATCGCACGTGACTGCATCAGGAATTTGTTTCCCAGTTTAATTTGTACGAGGACACGTTTGAGGGAGTCTTTAAATAAGTAAGGCCATTGGAGATCTGTTCACGACTTGTTCAAGATTTGAGACTGTATCAACTTAAAGTTCAAGGATTACCCAATTTGTGGCCCCAATTTGACAAGCCTATTGCAGTCACATACGTGACACGAAGCTGTCATCGGAGATTGTATATGTTTCGTTTAAGGCTTGCCATTTTACAATTAGCGGCAATCAGACACAACAATTTGTCGCTTGTTGAAGCTGAAAAGTTCAAAACGCTTTGTCAACCGCAAGCAAGACGGCCTTCTTGTTATAACCAGCGTTCACATTGACGACTTGGCCCATCAACCACGATTTTCGAACAAATTGTCGCGACAAATAGTTAAGGGTGAACGCCGCTATACGCATAGTTCAACAATTGTTGAGCGTGTTCGAATTGTGAAGACTTCCTCCAAATGTAGCAGTTCTGTCGAAGGCCTGTTTCGCGCATTACGAACAAATTATTCCTCTTGTGCAACCGACTTGAAGAGATCCATTGTATCGGTGGGTTGGTTCTAATCCGAAAGACCGCCCTTATGAAAGAAAGAATGTACGTCCATTGTATTAGATTTCTTTAATTCCACTGAAGTGAGTAGCTCCCTATAGACAACACGTTTCCTTAACCAGAGTAGTGCCGGACATTCACACATAATGTGCTCAGAAGCCTCACCCTCTTCGAGACGAAGGATTGAATTATGACAGTTTCCACGAATATTTTTTGTTTATTTTGTACACAGCCCATTTAAGACAAACCACACACTGCAACTTGACGAAGGGATAGAGGGAAAGCCCGATCGGAAACCATGCGTCCAGTTCTGGTTTCGTCTTTACTCGTTCTGCCTACAATGAGATGAAAATGGCGGAGGATAAGTAGCGCTGACTTTACTACACAAGTTTTACAAATGCTTCCTGGTCTCGATGCAAAATGTTACGTATACACCACCGTGGCCTTACTAGACAACTCTTAAGGCTGCCTCCGTGTCTCGATGCAAAATGTTACGTATACGCCACCGTGGCCTTACTAGACAACTCTTAAGGCTGCCTCCGTGTCTCGATGCAAAATGTTACGTATACGCCACCGTGGCCTTACTAGACAACTCTTAAGACTGCCTCCTGGTCTCGATGGAAAATGTTACGTATACGCCACCGTGGCCTTACTAGACAACTCTTAAGACTGCCTCCTGGTCTCGATGGAAAATGTTACGTATACGCCACCGTGGCCTTACTAGACAACTCTTAAGACTGCCTCCTGGTCTCGATGGAAAATGTTACGTATACGCCACCGTGGCCTTACTAGACAACTCTTAAGACTGCCTCCTGGTCTCGATGCAAAATGTTACGTATACGCCACCGTGGCCTTACTAGACAACTCTTAAGACTGCCTCCTGGTCTCGATGGAAAATGTTACGTATACGCCACCGTGGCCTTACTAGACAACTCTTAAGACTGCCTCCTGGTATCGATGGAAAATGTTACGGATACGCCACCGTGGCCTGAATAGACAAATTTTAAGACTTCCTCCTTGTCTCGATGCAAAATGTTACGTATACGCCACCGGGGCCTTACTAGACAACTCTTAAGACTGCCTCCTGGTCTCGATGCAAAATGTTTCGTATCCGCCACCGTGGCCTTACTAGACAACTCTTAAGACTGCCTCCGTGTCTCGATGCAAAATGTTACGTATACGCCACCGTGGCCTTACTAGACAACTCTTAAGACTGCCTCCTGGTCTCGATGGAAAATGTTACGTATACGCCACCGTGGCCTTACTAGACAACTCTTAAGACTGCCTCCTTGTCTCGATGCAAAATGTTACGTATACGCCACCGGGGAATTACTAGACAACTCTTAAGGCTGCCTCCTGGTCACGATGCAAAATGTTTCGTATCCGCCACCGTGGCCTTACTAGACAACTCTTAAGACTGCCACCTTGTCTCGATGCAAAATGTTACGTATACGCCACCGTGGCCTTACTAGACAACTCTTAAGACTGCCTCCTGGTCTCGATGCAAAATGTTTCGTATCCGCCACCGTGGCCTTACTAGACAACTCTTAAGACTGCCTCCGTGTCTCGATGCAAAATGTTACGTATACGCCACCGTGGCCTTACTAGACAACTCTTAAGACTGCCTCCTGGTCTCGATGGAAAATGTTACGTATACGCCACCGTGGCCTTACTAGACAACTCTTAAGACTGCCTCCTTGTCTCGATGCAAAATGTTACGTATACGCCACCGTGGAATTACTAGACAACTCTTAAGGCTGCCTCCTGGTCACGATGCAAAATGTTTCGTATCCGCCACCGTGGCCTTACTAGACAACTCTTAAGACTGCCCTCTCGTCTCGTTGGAAAATGTTACGTATACGCCACCGTGGCCTTACTAGACAACTCTTAAGACTGCCTCCTGGTCTCGATGGAAAATGTTACGTATACGCCACCGTGGCCTTACTAGACAACTCTTAAGACTGCCTCCTGGTCTCGATGGAAAATGTTACGTATACGCCACCGTGGCCTTACTAGACAACTCTTAAGACTGACTCCTGGTCTCGATTCAAAGTGATACGAATACGCCTCTGTTACGTTGTTACTTTCTATTATGGTTCCTCTAACCTAACTGGATGGGACAAATGTGGTGCAACGAACTGACAAGGGGAATGGGAACAGAAGAAGGCCAAGGTTCTGAACGTCGATGCATCCGTTGTGGTCTTGAGCCGGGGGAACGCACTCGCAATTCAGACTTGGAACAGATTATTTATCTTCTCCGTCACTGATCACCTGTCTTAGCAGATATCGATGTTTGCTGTTCCAGTTTCTGTGCCTTCAATATGACCAAGAGCCAATAGTAAACATCACTGTCAGGGATACCAACAGCTGCCCAATGTGTGCGTTGCACTCCAACAAGCATTGGTTCCTCCTTGAAGATCTCTTCTGAGAGTTAAACCTCGCAGTTGATCCGATGTTTGGACTCAGTTGGAGGCTGCTGGGAAGTCCAAGGTTTTTGTGTTTAAAATGGGTTACCAAAGATTCCATCAGTCCTCTTTCTCAAGACACTACTCAGCATAGGGGCATCGTATATACTAAGAATAGCTGAGGTTCTGCAAAAAAAAAGGAGATTTCAAATCTAATCGAGTTTCTGTTCTGTTTCAATCTTCCAACGATAAGGTCTCTGGAAAAAAAGGATCTCTTTATTAATTGCTACTAGTTGGATCTAGTTTGGCTGCTTTTGATGCGGGTGTGGAACGGAAAATAGAATTTCGCCGCGGGAATTAATGCATGCAACGTCTACTCACTCGGCAAGAGACAACCGGCGGTTGAAGGATCATGGTCTGGAAAGGAGGAGTCTGGCGTGACAGGTAGTGACATCTCCTTGTTCTTGAGTCAGGACTGTGCCTCTTGAAGACTCTGTAGTCTAGAAAGTTGCAAGTACAAGCACTGGGGGATCTGTGGAATGGGCGCACCTACAAGGGGTATTTCGTCAGTCTTGGAACCATCTGTCTGTGTAAATTCGCAGAGCAGCGTCTGATGGCCAGGCTTCCGTTCTAATCCGGAAGGAATGTTGGCGGAGACATTATTTTCGAAGATGGATTCAGGTAGCAGGTGATTGGTGTAATTCGTAAAGGGACTGATGCTAGGTTCAGTCCACAGCCGGAGATGTAGGGGCAGCTTCGGTTGGACAGCAGACAAGCTAAGTAGGATCTCAGAAAATGAATAGAATCCAAGGAACAGCATCAACAGCCGCTCTGAAAACGCCGAGAAGCTTACTTCCACCAACACGGCACAAACGGTGACAAATGGGGGCCAGGACACGAAGGTGCCGAAACATGAAGACTATCAAAACTATTCGAAGACTTCGAAGAAAGTCACAAAACAAATCCGAGATTGTAGACAAGGATATCACGGACAATTCAGGAGTCAATAAACAACCTAGATCCGGGCAGGCATCCCTGTTGCATCACACCAGAGGACACTATATTCCCACAAGAAGTTAATAGCAGATCCCCTTCTGACTCACAGGAATGTGGCGTGAACCTATCCATGTCAGGGATGCCATAAGTACTCAAGGATGTGGTCAATCTCCGCGAGCTCGGTTAGTCCGATTCAGTAATTCCCGAAATCATACGTCAACGGTTAGAGTGATGCCAAATCATCTTCATGCTCCACTGCTGTGAATTTTATATGATCTCCGTCCACTCTATCTATTTATACGCCTAGCATCGACCTTAAATCTTTAAGAAAAATCTAACTGCTGTCAGAAGACAAGCATCAATTCATTAACCTCGAATCTCGAAGCACTGAACCGAAGGTTTGTCATGCCTCTTAATTCTCCTGTCAAATAGTTTTCAATCAAAGAAGTCCCCTGCTCCATCTTCTCGGGCTCCTTCGAACCGGAAGAGGATACATTTCCAACGAGTCAACGTCATGCCCAAAAGTACGCTTGTCAGCAATCACGTACACATCCGCTTCAAACAGTGATCCACTCAAAGGAACAAACAAGGAATTTCGAATCAGCCGCCTCCACCAAAACCAGCCCGCCTCGATTCTTTCGAATTCCCCAAAAACGAAGGAAGGACCAAACACGGAAAAAAAATTCTCATTAATTTTTGGGGATTTACTAGAATCCTTTTCGTCCTGACCTTCGTGGATTACAAGCCAGGCACCCTTACCTTAACCCAAGGCCTTCTCAATTTTCTCATTTTTTCCCCGTTTTTGTCTCGATTCGCTTCTAATAGACAAGATGAGATACGAGTTGACATGAATTCGATTAGAAGAAGGATTGTTGAGGACGGTGTGAGGGTGGGGTACGAGGTGAAGTTATCAGAGCTTTGCATGAAACCCCAAGCTTCGCTGCAGATAGTCGCCGTGTAATTAATTGCGGATGAGAATAAGACGTTATTGAAGTCATTAAAGCGCCACGATGCCGTTGAGCCGTCAAAGTGGCGCGCCATTGTTGATCGTTATCCACATTGTCATTGTCATTGTCAAGCGACGACTGCGATACAACGGATTAACGTACAATGGTCCTTGATGAGAGGCTGTAAATTGAATTTTCATGGCGGTTTTGCGAACGACATTCGAGGGATCTACAAGTGGTGTTGTGCAAAGCTATTCGGTTGGAATAAAAGAAAAGAAATATTCTGCATGGAGTTTGATGTTTGCCATTCATTCGCTTGGATAAACATGAGATATTGCAAATTTCGTTTATCACCCATTGTTGAAGTGTTCTTGAACGTTTTCCTCATTCCTTATGAACACATCCATCGTGGTGGAGGCGAATTGACATGAGACAGGTGGTGGCCGACAACTTGTCGGCAATGCAGTGTCGATGAAGAAGAGGGGAAAATGGGATTTCCTGCGAACCTACCTTGTACCTGCCGGAATAACACTCGGAATCTCTAAACTGCCTGTAAGACACCAAGAAGCCCCTGAGAGAGGAACATGTCCGTTTTCTTCCATAATTGCAAGCGTGTCTTCGGAAAAAAGATGGGGCCCTTAACCACATACTTGTGGTATACCAGTTGTACACAGCGATTGTATGAATTAACGCGAATTTCAACCGCGAGCAAACTAACGGTCGTGCCTCTTTGCGATCAATAGACGATTGCCCATACATATCCTCTCTCTGATTCACCAGATCGTTGGGCACGCTCTCTTCCACACGCTCTCTTCCACTCAAGAGGGTGGTTTCTTTAGCTGGTTGAGTCGATTGAGGAAAGGAACCATTTTTATTCATCGTGCAATATCGCTCAACATAAGCGAAGCCCCATCGGGATCTTTGGTCTGCTCTAGAGAGGAAGTATTTCTCATTTCACTGGATCCTGGAATAAACCCAAGAGGTGCAGATCGACTCCCCCCATCTATTCGTCAATTTCAAGCCTCGGCTGGTTGTGCAATATTTGCTGCTACTCCATCAAATGTTGGTAACGAACTCCCTAAGTTCTTCAATGTCAAAAAATGTTTTAGACAAGGCGACGCTCTGTCATGTGACTTCTTGAACACCATTCTTGAGAAGGTCGTGCAAAACTCACTCGCTTACTCATGAAGCACAAAAGTCCGTACAACTGCTGGTATACGCAGATGACATTATTCGAACACAGCGAGCCGTCAATGAATGCGTTTGCTTGTATTGCGGGCAAAACGAAGTATATGCTGTCATCGAGACTGAGGTAGCAGGCGCACAACATTGACGACTCGGCCAAAACGTAACCATAGGCATCTATAGCTTCGAGGTAGTAAGGGACTTCGTCTACAGCGAACAAGTCCAGCACCGCGAGTAAACGCAGAGTGACTCTTGACAATCGCTGTTTCTAGTAGTAGAGCCCTCTCTCCAAGCTAACAATATATAAGACCCTGATCATCCCTGTCCTGCTCTATGGCGAGGAAGCTTGGACTATACCAAAGGCGAAGTCCTTGGTCTCTTCGAGAGAAAAATTCTGCGTGCGATCTACGGCCCTGTTTGCATTGACGGTTTGCGGAGGAGAAGATTCAACCACGCACTGTACGGGCTGTACAGCGACATGACCCTAACCAGAGGTCTACGGATTGAACGCCTAAGATGGCTGGGCCAAGGAGAGCGAATGGACAACACTGCTTAAGCCCGAAGAATCTTCGACTCCGAACCAATGCAATCCGATGGCGATGGCGCAACCAGGTGGAGAAGGATCTCAACCAACTTGGCGTGCCTAATTGGAGACAGCTGGCTAAAGATCGTGCCCTCTGAACAGGCTTGTTGGCTGAGGCCCAGATGCACCCTGGACTGTAGCGCCACCAGAAAAAGAAGTAGAAGATCAGAATCGATTGCAGCACTGAAGACTTTCTCATTTGTCGTTCGAAGGCGCCGATCTTGGACTCAGCGAGGCAAGCGTTGTCGATTGACAAACACTTTTGGCACACGTTGGCAATAAATATTAAAACCAGGCAGACTACCTCTCCTCAACAACGCTTGAAAATTGTTTTATCTGATGTCGCTGGTTCCATTGACTGTGTAGGTGTTGCGTCGGATTGTCTATTGGACGGACTGTTCATGTACCGCAATAACTACCACTTTAACGTCAGTGAAAGCCGTATTGCAGTGGGTTAGTGCATTGACAATCTAATCTACTCCCTTCGATGAAACTGTAGAGTTCTCAAAAGAGGTCAAATACCTAGGCTTAACACTAGACGAAACACTCACCTGGAATTCTCATATTAACAACACCATTGACAAAGCCATGACCGCCTGGACCAGCAACAGTCTCATTGGCAAAAATTGGGGCGTCAACCCAAAAATAGCTCATTGGCTAGCCATCACCAGACAAATTCTCGCCTAAAACAAATCAAACAACCACACACACTTAGCTTGTGTCATCATCACATAGGCAACGAAAGCAACCCCCACAGCAGCACTAAATGTTATCACAAACAATCCAGCTCTCCACACACCAATAAAGAATGAAGTTATGGTCAACGCCTGCAAGCTCATCACAGAGGATGACTCTAACTCTAGTCTCATGTATTCTGACATTCTTAAATAACTGAACGAGCATGAAATCCTGAAAATATCTCTCGTAAACAACAGTCTTCCCAGATACAACTTCAGCCAGTATTATAAGGTCACTTTCCCTCACGACACACTTGGGCACAGGGTAGACACACTTTCAACCGGGAGTCTGGTATACAAATGGCTCCAAAACAGACGAAGGCTTTCGGGCTGGAGTATAGACTCATAGAAGTCACTTAAAAGATAGTATGGGACCGCTAGCTGGCCAACACATACAGAGTCCATCTCATTTGGATACCAGGTCACAGCAGGCATACAGGAAACGAAAAAAGGGGACCTGAAATGATACCCATCACCACCGCTAAGAGCTATATAAATAATTGGCTCAGGGACATGGTCAATCATTACTAGACGCACACGGAAGGTAACAGCCAGGCCAAAATGTTCCTACCACACCAACTACTTGTCTTAATTGAACGAAACAACTCCTCAGGCTCAACAGAAGTCAGATTCGTAAAACCACAAGCCCACAAACACCTCAAAACCATGGGCTTAACACAAGATGAAACCTGCAGAATGTGTAATGAGGACGAAGGAACCATACTTACAGTGTCACTGTAACTGCCTAGTCAGGACACACTATTGACACCAAGGCGGATACTGTCTTGCAGCGGACAAAATTGCTGTTCAATCAAAGTTGCATTATTAACTCAGGTTTCCTGCGTGAACTCTGAATGAGAGAAATCACAATAGGGCCATAAGAGGCCGCAGTGAACAACCGATCTTTTCCCACCCCTCTCAATCATTCTAATTCTAATTCTAACGCAGTGACAAATGCGTAGATGATTCATAGCTAGCGGCTTTGAAGGCTAGGGCGGCGTACAGAAATCGTTTCAGCTTTCGAGACAGCTTTCGCACATTTCTGACACTTATAATGTGGTTTTCGTTCTGTATTCGAACTCCGGGGCGACACCATTGACAGGATCAGATGGTAGTAGTCGAAGGGTTATCCTACGGCTGTACACAAAAACAGGCGATGGCACCAGACCGGGATCTCCTATGAGCTTGTAGCATCTCTGGCACAACAAAATGAGACATTTTTCAGCGAAAATGAAATGCCTGTGATAAGTGGAACAGCACCAGCGCTGGAAGATTACAACGCAACCAACCCATCGGTTCCTATACATAGCGATAGACCGTCGTTAATCAGACTCGTGGCGTCGGACATACCCACCTCGAACCTCGGACACATAAAAATCAAATTTGGCTGGTTGTGCAGGCGGAATGTTGGTCAAATATGGTGACCCTCTGCTGTGTACCGGCCCATATTGGTATCCAAGAAAATTCACGGGCAAATTGTCTTGTGGAACACGCCGTTAAGCGAGAAACTACAGAACGAAGGGCATTAGATCAACCGACCGACGGTCGTATAGCTGATGATGGGCAAGAAAACGTTACCATCAATGGTCAACATTAGTCGCAGCTTGCCTTTGCCTTGACGGTAGATCCCCTCAGTCACTTGGCATCATCCTTCACCCTACTTAACTTGCCCACTGTCCATGAGAGTGTGGCTCTTCGCTTGATTCCTACTTACAAAGGACATATTTTCGGAAATTTAGCAACTTACCCAAGGGCCTTAAGCCAGGCTAGAACGCAACAACTCCGCCAGCACACCACAGATCTAGCCGTAATAGGACTTCGCAAACACAAGCTGACCTAAAGAAAAAATATGGCTGACAAGTCAAGCGACTAGACTGCGATCGTTCTAAACAACTGCTTTCTTTGAACAAATTACAAACAAGCCTTGTGTCATTGCAGGACCCTCTGTGAAATCACGCCAGGAGGCTAGACGTCATCACAAACAACTTCTTCAGAAGATGCGTCAACGACGAAAGTGACAGAAAGCAACCACTGACTGGACTGAACAACTGACAGCAAGGAGGATGGAAGCAGAAATGAAGTATTACAGAGATAGCCGACTTCACAGCTGATTGCCCTCTAGTCCATCTACGAGTTTGAGTGCTTTTTTGACAGATATTCATGCATTTTTGACAGTTATTCAATTTGGTTAAAAAACAGTTGCCAAACATTTTAAGGGGCAAGAGAGGTAGAAGTCTGGCATCTCTGTGATACTTCATTTCTGGACGTCAGCACGAAAAGACTGAAGTGACTTAAGCTTAGTTCTCTTCACCCTCAGCTCCGAATGGTTCCCCACGAGTGGTTAATAGATCAAACTGAAGTGACAATGGACAAGCCAGGTGTAATTCCATGTCATAAGCCACCTCCTACACCAGCGTCTCAAGTGAACGTCGCCCTCAAGAAACCAGGAACACGACAGAACTTGCCTAGACGACGTACGAAACATTGCCGAATATAGCGAGCAGGCGGAACGGAACAGAAAGTCGAACGGAACCTCGAACTGTCAAAGCAAACACGATGCAGCACATTAGGAAAAAACCGAGCTCTTTGGGTATGATTTGAAAACGAAGCCCTAACAGACTCCGGTCTAGTCGTTCTCTGACAGCTAAAGGTCGACATGTTCAAGTAAGCACAAATAAAGTATTACAGGGATGGCAGATTTCTACCTCTCTTGCCCCTTAAAATGTTTGACAACTGTTTTTTAACAAAATTGACCAATCAGAGGACGGCATTTATTTTATTGCGCGAACATCTGTCAAAAATGCACTCAAATTCGTGGATGGACTAGGGGGCAATCATTTGTGAAGTCGGCTATCTCTGTAATGCTTCCATTCTGAAAGTAAGTACACGAGTGTCAACTGAGCCAACTCTGACACTCTGAGAGAACTGAAGCATGGTGTTACGCCGAGAGTGTCACGTAGCGTTCAAAGCCAATTAAGTTGGAACTTGAAGAAGAGGATAGGGCTACAGCTCTTAAAAACAACAACACCCCTCAACGAACACATCCCTTAAATCTGTTGAACAAACACAGAGATAGCCATTCGGCTATCGAATTCTGTCAAAATAAGTTTAAATAGAATAAAAAGCAGACAGCTCACCCGCCCTCCACGTAACCGAACCAGTTTGAACTGCCCCAAATACCAACCGTCACGAACACATCCCTCAAGTCAGTTCACCTCGCATTTCTGTTTGTCCCCCGATTCCCAATCGACTTGTAACTCCAAATTCTTTACAAAAACAAAGAAACCACTCATTAGGCTGCCAAGCACCTCGCACAGTCCATAAACCCACAATCCATCAAGACGCCGAAGCAAACTCTTACCCCCCGACAAAACTAACCTCACTTGTTCGTCAAATTTGCGCTTACTCACTTCTCCGCTGAGAGCACCGCCACTTGCGTCAATAAAATGCCGATGATGTGTTGTGTTCGCTTTAGGAGCTTTTTATGAGCCTGACAATAACTGAAACTATGCAAACGAGTTATCGAACCGAAATCAGAATATTCTCGATCGCCCTCCGGTGGCTGACGTCCAATGACTGAGTGCCAAGACTGACTCCATGCAATTACGCTTTCGGTACACGGATCTGGGTCACGAGCGTTTGAACGGAGATAATTCGCGTATAATCTCAAGGAAAACATTCCCCAAAAATTGATACAATTAAAGTGCGTCTTGTGGAAATCTCTGGGCGAGGTGATAAAACTTCCGACAAGTGGGCACGACGCAGTTGTGGGCAAACAAGTCGCGCGCTATCTGCGCTCACGGTGGTGACTCAGTTTATATTATTTTTTTTTCCTTTGTTTTGTGCTTCGATACAGCCACTGCGGGAATAATGAATTCAATTTGATGCTTCTCTTGACCCCCACTGCACCTGTGGCTTCGGGTAATGGAGCAGTCGATAGTCAAATGGCGTCGCGCTCGACTGAATGAATTGTGTTAGCTGGCTGGTCACATTCGATGGTTGCATAAGTCGGTGATGTGGATGATGTCGGTTGTGTCATTCCGACATTCCTCAGACTGGGCATGGAGATCGAAATCTTGTTGAACTACTCCAGTTGGCGGGGAATTAAACGGACTTGTCCAGTTGGTCCAGTCTTAAACTGGAACTGTACTAGAAATTGAGACGGAGACTGAGTATGAAACTCGATGTAAGGGCGCGACTGATACTGAAGCTAAGCCTGAGACTGGGTCTAATCTACGTTTCCACCGAACCGAAATTGGCGGGGGTTCGATGAAATTTTACTGAAACTTCAATCTCACCGAGGTTGAAGTGGTTTCTCTCGCAATTTTCCAGTTACTCGCTCACTGTCACTCGCTCTCAATTATTAAATGGCGACCAGGACAGCTGTCGGTAGAGTGAGAAAACCAGAAAATAGAGAGAGAGAGAAAATGCGAAAATGAACAACAAAGTTACAGAAATCCACGCTGTAGGCTTGTTCGGTTAGACAACCTCTTCTGGACGGCTGGATTCAAGTGGGCTGCAATGAGGTTTATCAGAAACCGAGGTTTCGAGACCCCGAAAATGTACGGCGGAACCTGGTGGGTTGGAGAAAATTGATGAAATCTCGCGAAACGGTGGAAAGGTAGTATACTGTATTTCAGACGAAACTAAGACAGACACCAAATCTGAGACTAAAACTAAGAAGGACTAAACTGCATCTGAGACCAGTCCAGTCGATCGAAATCGAGAGGTTCCATTACATTTCTTCAAATATCCTAGGTTTCACAATACAATATCGGGTTTTTTGCTTCCAAGTGATTTCGTTGAAAACTAGTTGAAACCCCCTCGAGTTCAGCCGTCCATGAAGGTTTGTCAAACTGAACAAGCCTACAGAGTGAACATCAGTTTATTTTTGGTATTAATTTTCTCTCTTTTCTGGTGCTCTTAACACTATTATTTCCTGTCAACCAACAGCTGTTCGGGGAGACACTTAAAAATTGACAGCTAATCACATTTGAAGCCACTTCAAATACGGTGAGAACGACCTATTGAGGTTTCAGTAAAAATTCATCCAAACCACGTGATTTCGGTTCGGTGGGAGCTTAGCATAAGATTAAGATTTGTTTGATTTGTTAGATTTCGACGGGAATTGTACTGACACAGCGACTCAGATTTAAAAATTAGGATTGCAATTGTTACGCGCAACAAAGGGGTGTTGAGACAAAGTATTGGAGGAGGAGGAGGTTAACAATATTTTATGACTTAGGCTAAGCCTGGAACTGGGCCCAAGACATATACTCTTTTTGCAACTGAGCCGCGAATGCAGCTGATACTGATAGTGAGTTCGAGACTAATGCTGGGAACTGAAACCAGCAGTTAATCTAAGACCAAGCCTTTGACTCAGGGAGCGACTTAGATTATGGGACTTGGATCGAGACTTTTGACCTAGGAGTCTTAGTAGGATGGTTGGGGTGGTATACACTTAGATGTGACTGAACCATTTTACTGCCACTCGGGACACTTAGAATTGATCCATTAACCTATGGAAGTGTATCTAAGAATGAACCGAAGTCATGTTGAGTCTAATATTCTCTGTTCTGAGTCTGTTCACGGAAATCAGCTGTCTACAGCGCTGGAGGTACAGCCTGGATGACCTTGGTCTATGACAGCCGTCTGGCTCTCCTTCGGAGCAAGAATTTGTAGCTGACGACGAGCATTTCTGTTGATATTAGTTCAGCTGAGTGAAAGATGGTTGCTACACGGTACCCCCGAACGTTTCTGGCGTCCCTTGGAAAGACCAACATCGAGTCGTCCGGTCCAGCCACTAAAAACTCTAATCAAGTCGGTTTTTTCAAAATGTATGCATTTCCTGAGCGGAACTACTTGGCGTTAGGGTCTCCTTAGGTAGTCCTTAGCATGTCTGGATGGCGCAGTTAGTAGAGTCCTTGTCCCTGGTTAGCGGGGTCCCCGGTTCGAATCCGAGTGAAAGCAGAGTAAATACGCTTTTATCTGGTTTTCAAATCTGGTCCAGTCACCATTTACTATCACTGGAGTAGTCAATCAGTGGTAGTAGTCTGACTGTGGGTTTGCTTTTGAATTCACTAGCTGCCTAACCTAAACTAACCTAGGTAGTCCTTGGGTCACCTGGTCTATTCGTTAAGTAACCAAATTCCTCAAAGGTCTTCGTGTGTCCGTGGAAGACGAGGCGCTGTAATGAGGAGTCAAGCCAAAGAGCCGAGATAATGTCCATTTGTCATAATGTCTTGTGAAGAAGACAAAAAGTGAAGTCAAGCATACCTTGTCTGACGTACCTTCAAGAACTGGTCTGAGTTCACATGAATTCCTTAAGCATATTGACTTAAGCTAGGTCTCATTCAAATCCTGAGTTCAAGTGAAAACCAAGGTTCAAGATAATAGTTAAACAAAAAGTAAATTTTGACAACATTCCACAACAGCAGTAATATTTCAAAGCGATGATCTATCAGCTGGGGTTGTTATTCAATGCTTATTGCTTAAATTTAGCCTCCAAGCGATCCGCGAATAAGTGAAAAAATTGGCCTGCAAGGACAAGAAAAGATACGGAACAACATCAGAGACTGGACCCTAGGCACAGGCTGATTAGCCGCTCCAACTAGAAGGACACATCTCTTTTGAGCCTCCGCGGGAAAGTCTAGCTTTGGTCGAGCTCAAGATGGTGGATGAGCAGTGCGACCGACCAGATTTTCGATCTAAGAATGGTACTGGAGAAGGCTTGGGAGTACGCCAAACCGATCTACAGCTGTTTTGTAGAATTGGAAAAGGTATATGAGCGAATTTGTCGAGGTAAACTCTGCAGTCCGTAGTAGTGGTCCTCTTTTGAGGGCCATTCAATCTCTATACACAGCTTTGTTCGGGTTAAGGTTGGTAAATCAACACCTTTCACTGTGGGCGTTGGACTTCGCCAAGATTAAGGTATATTAGCTTTATAAGCATTAAAGAAAAAAGAAAAACTCAAACAATAACTTGTAGTTTTTAAGAAGTTGGTCTTTATTCATTAAAATTTATTGTGGACTGAGTCTGACTACCGAAATCATATTCTCTGTTCCTCTTACCAATTTTATCAATACTAACAGGACTTTATTAACTTTGCAAGTCCAAGTCAAGCCAAGCCAAAGAAAGAGAAGGAGACAACCAAGCGCATGCATGCCGAAGAAGTACAGCTTGACACAAAATGATCAAAATGATTGAACAATTGTCAAATATCCGATCATGGCCTTATCTTTGCCTTAGACTGTACCTAAAGTAAATATCACGTGTTTGTTTGTTTGTTGAGGGGGACAGGTGAGTGTTGATGTGAGTGTAAGACAATGGGTTGCATGTCCCTCAAAAGTGCGTCTTGTCACCTCTCCTTTTTCATTGCTTATATGGACTGGATGTTGAAGCGCAGCCAAGGCGAGAATGTGAACATTGGGAGAGTTGACAGGAAGCCATCATCTTCTTGCAGATGACTTAGTTATTCTCACAGACTCCCTGACGGAACTACAGCGCGCACTCGATAGATTTGTGGCCGTATGCTGGGATGAAGGTTCAAGTGGACATATGCTCCAATGCACTCTACATGTTCGTGGAGTCTCATTGAAACAGGTGGAGGAGTTTAAGTACCTCGAAGCCTTTTTCACGAATGATGGAAGAATTGGTCCTGTAGGATTGGTCAAACTGGGTGAGTTTTGAAACAGCTTGCAAGGTCTGTACTCAGGAAGGCCGAGTTTGATAGCCAAGCCAAGTAAGCGGTTTTCAACTCAGTATTTGTTCCAACTCTCAGTTATGGTCACGAAAATTTTGGTAATGGCCATGGCCGTGACATAGTGGGTTAGTGCGTCGACTCCTACGCAGAGGGTGCCAGGTTCGATACCCGAATTTACCACCTTTCATATTTCACGGCTCCGCCTCTTTCGAGTCTATGACAATGCTAAAAGAGTATTCCTGTCTAGAAAAAGCTTCTCAACTTCGCCTTTCGGAGTCGGCATTAAACTGTAGGTCCCCTCCACGCGTGAGAGAACAATAACACGCACAACACGAGTGGTTGCTGAGAAGCTAGCCCCTAGCCCTCTACGGGCTGTAGCGCCACCCATATTATTATATTATTATTATATGACCGAAAAAACAAGATCGCGAATGCAAGCAGCTGAGATGAGATTCCTTGGTGCTGTTGTGGGAATTACTCGCCGTGATATGCTGAGAAACACGACAGTGCACGAGGAACTCAACGTCAAGCAGCTGCTTCTTCGAATGGAATGGGCTATGTATGGATGATAGGTTGATCACGTCCTACGAATGTCCCCGCCAACACGACTCCCGAGGCGCGAGTTGATTGTGATTCCATCAGGCGACCATTTGGCAGACCCAGGATGAGGTGGTTGGACCAAGTCCATCAACCTGGTTACGCTTGAACTCCTGATGAGTTGGAGTCGATGGTGGAGGATCGAGATGCCTGAAGATATCTAGTGCGTGCCTTACTCCCGCGACCGCTTCAGTGGATCATGCGGGTCAGAAGATGATGATGATGATGAAGAGGTTGCATTGATTTCATTTGACGTTTGAGATGACAGGCGTGGCTGTTCAGTCTATTAATACATAATAATGGTGGCGCTACAGACCGTGGAGGGCAAGGGTTTAGCTTCTATAGGAAGGTCCATTCGATTATCGAAAAATGCAAGTCATTCAAAAGTGAAAAGGCTCCAATTTAAGTGAGTTTGAGACCAAATTTAAGCGAAAAAATATTCCAAAGCCAGCCTAGTTTTTCACCGTCGCGACGATTCTTCGATCTCCCACCAACTTAACACGACGAAAGTGAACGAAACTTTCCCAGGAAGCAGATCTGTCATCAGTCTGTCATCAGCAGAACAACATTTCAAGGTGACTTAAATTGAGCGTCACCTTATGGCCTCACATCATTCGAGACAGACGAATACACGAAGCCCTCCACTGACACAGTCTCTGAATGTGCAACAGTGTCGACGGCAGCAGCCGTCTTTACACACGAACACTTGTCACTTGAGCGTCGTTAAATCAGCCGAGGACCTGCTCAACTTGTCTGCCATATGGAATGAGTTTAGGAGAATGGAGGAGATAGCACACAAATAGAATCCAGCACAACCCCAACAGCGCACACTGCATCACCATCAGTCAGCGATAAGTCCGCCTATTTATAGTGGGACACAGCGCGGTTCAATGACACTGCCCTGCAATGTCTCTCGCTCTCTGTCGAAAACTGCAGCCAGATATGACATCACTGCGCACCCAGCGCCAACAAAAAGCGAGAGCCGAATGCCATTAAACTAACGTAACGCTACTGCGCATCACTTCACTTGTCGCATAAGATCATCGAAACCAATTAACTCCAATTCGGCGGCTCGCTCCGAGGCGCTTGTCACGTGAACGGATGGAAAATCACCAGAAAGCCGCTGCATGGCAATTGATTTTTCGACTAATAAACGATTGTGTCAACGCGCCCAATTGTCAGCATTCAGCAGCGCGGCGGCGACCGGCACGGCTATCACCTCTGACAGTTGTCAACACCGGGGATTAGGTGTGCACTGAGTGTGTAATGACACAGAAACAGGAATCCCGTGCCAAGAGCCCGGGAGTCACTCCCCCCAAGGGGGGGACACTCTTCCAAGCAATTAAAAGCTCCGTAGTCCGCACACAGCAGGGCTGGTTTAATCGAGAAATATGTGTCAACACGCCTGAGCCCCACTCCCAGTCCAGCGTTTTTTTTCCCGTATCCCATGTCGTAGCTCTTGGGCAATCAACATTAATATCGGCGGCCGCAACCCGCACGCACCCACGGCACACACACACACAGCATGTGTGGCCATTCCGTGGTGTGCGGCTGTGTGCGTTCAATGTTAAGTTCGAGTTAATTAAGAGAAACCGAGGGAGACAGTCGCTGGCACAGTCGATGGCATCCGAACGAGAATGTAAAACAAATGCTGTCACCTCGACCTGTGATGCCATGCCGCACAAGAGCCGTGTGCGGCCAAGAGGGCCAGCCATGTACAGGGGCGGCATGCTGAGCACACGAACACCACGAGTGTGTACATGGATTTGAACTTAACAAACACGAATTCGCCGAGTGATTAAGAGCGAAGCTTTCGAAGCTTCCACGCCGCGCCGCGGTGCCGGACAGTGCGCATACGCCCACCTGAACTGTCCGTCACATGCTCTTTGGCGCTCTCGCACGCACACACTGAACGGCGCAGTTATTGTGATTTGTGACTTGTGAGTGAGTAAACAACACGGCGTTGTCAGCCTTGGGTTTTCGCTTTCTGCTGCGGAAACGTCTGATTGATTCGTGCTTCGTCTGGACGTGGTCCTTAGCACTGACTAATTGAACGGCTAAAAGCAGTAACGTCGTGGAAGGGGCACTCGTAAATTGTGTTAATGGTTGAAGTTTGCTTAGATGGCGGGGACATGGCTCCTGTCGGTCTGAGTAAAGTTTTTTGTGACTCTCCTCTGAAATCTGTTACTGGCATGGATGTGGAACAGTGTGGTGCCTTGAACGTTCGTATTTAATGTGACATTCACAAGTGAGGAAGGAAGTCGAGGAACTTGGAGTGCACAACTGGCCCGGGTTCACATTGCTATGAAGTGTCACACGAAGAAGAGATTTTAGCGAACACTCTGACAGCTTCTTCATTTTGTGATGTAACTGAATGTGGATGCATATCGTTAGAAGCACCATTTTATAAGAAGCCACTAGACGTCAGTCTCCATTTGACGTTTTTAAGTGTCAATTTGCAGTAAAAAATGCAAGACTTAAAGTCTTGTGAATATTCCTGTCAGGAACTCCATACCGGTTCTTTGATTTAAGTCATATGCCTTCGAAAATCTTTGCCGGATCCTTTATAGGAGGTTCTCCACCAGTGAGACTTAGATGGCGAGGATCATCGACAAAAATGCGGCACTAAATCAGCGTAAGGAGGACTTTGCGACTACAAACCGAACGCATTTTGGACTACCATTCATGGACTTCCATTAATTTCTAGTTCCACAATGCCTCTTATACCATGTTCCCCTCGAACCGGAATCGCGTGATTTCGATGAACTCTTACTAAAACCTCAATAGGCCATTCTCAGCGAGTTCGAGGAGTTTTCAAATGTCATTAGCTCTCAATTTTCAAGTCATTATCTCTCAATTTTAAAATGCCCTCCAAAAACGAATGTCTCTCTTAATTTTTCGCTCTTAATTTTTAAATAGCCTCCAAAAACAACTCTCTGTTGATAGGAAATAATAGTGTGAGAACATCAGAAAATAGAGAGAGAGTTGAAATAAAAACAGGTCTGTTCCCGGATCGAAAATAAACACTACAAAACAATACAAAACAACGAAAATCTACAAAGGTCTGTTCTCGAGCACTCTCTCGAAAGAGTAAATTATGTCTCCACCCTGCCCGGAACAGCTGCTGTTTAACAGGAAATAATAGTGTTGAGAGCAGAAAAGAGAGAGTATAGGAACACCAAAATTACCAAAATAAACTTAAGTTCATGCTGTAGGCTTGTTCGATGGACGGAGGAACTCGAGGGGGTTTCAACTAAGTTTCAACGAAATCAATAGGAAATCAAGGGGGTTTCAACTAGGTTTCCACGAAAATACTCGAAAATCGAAACCCCGATAATGTATGGCGAAACCTAGGAGATTTAGATCAATTTGATGAAATCTCTTAGGGAACATGGTAACAGCAATAAAGTTTTTGCAGAATAAAGTAAAATATTGCTCATAGTTCGACAATGTGAACGCTCAATTCAACACGAGTACATTGTTCGGCTTGACAACCTCTCATGGACGGAGGAACTTGAGAGGGTTTCAACGAAATCACTAAGAAATCGAGAGGTTTCAACTAAGTTTCAACGAAATTTCTCGGAAATCGAAACCCCGATAATATACCTAGGAGATTTAGATCAATTTAATGAAATACCGGTGGGAACATGGTATCAGCAATAAAGTTTTTGCAGAATTATTTTTAAATTGTGCGGATTGACAACCTCTCATGGACGGAGGAACTCGATTGGGTTTCAACGAAATCACTAAGAAATCGAGAGGTTTCAACTAGGTTTCCACGAATTTACTCGTAAAGCGAAACACCCATAATATATGGCGAAACCAAGGAGATTTGGATAAATTTCATGAAATCTCGGTGGGAAAGATTTTGCAGAATAAAGCACAATATTGTCAATTTGGCACGAGTACTTTAATTTTGTAGCTTTGAATTGATAAAGGTATTTTGTAGAGGGGTTAAAACCTAGCAAATGTAAGAGAGAAGGAGGGGCTATCTCACCCCGTTTAGGAGTTGGGGACAATCTAGAAAAAAATGTACTTAAAATGGAAAAAATATGAAAAAACAACGGCAACACTTATAGTAGGGTTAGGTTAGGTAGGTGGGCTGCTAGTGAATTCACCAGCACACGAAGACCATATTGGTCTATTGGGATACTACTACCACTGAATGACTACTCCAGTGATAGTGCCGTTAATTTGATCCCAACGGCAAATGGTGACTGGACCAGATTTGAAAAGCAGATAAAAGCGTATAAACTTTGCTTTCACTGGGATTCGAACCGGGGACCCCGCTAACCAGGGGCAGGCACTCTACCAACTGCGCCATCCAGTCGTTAACAACACTTATAGTAAGTACTACACCGAATTTGAAAGCCAAAATTTATATCGGATTATTCATGTTAATACTTTTTGATTAATTCGCATGCAAATTCGAATTTTTGATAAAACAAAGCTTATACCAATATTTCTCTCTCTCTCTCTCTCTCTCTCTCTCACTCTCTGTCTCTCTCTCTCGCTCTTGTAGTCAATGCTTATATCAATTTTAAATCGAACACAAAAACCGCGTGTCCTTATTGCTTCCCATTTACGAATTTTAGTGCCTTTTTGACAGATATTCATGAATTTTTTACAGTTATTCACGAAATAACGTAAATGCCGTCCTCTGATTGGTCAATTTGGTTTATGAACACGTTTTAAAAAACAGTTGTCAAAAATCTTAAAGGGCAGGAGAGGTAGAAGCCGGGCATCTCTGTAATCCTTCATTCCTGGTTTACATCCTCTGGACATTTGACGCAGAAAAATCTACAGAACACACAGCTCTAAGTTTACGTGCAAAAGGCACGGACTTGGACTATGCAACTATGTCGACACATGTAATCACAGCAGTTGAGTTCTACGAGAACACTTGAGTGACTTGAACGTCGTTGAACCTCCCGGGGACTTCTTCTTCTTCTTTATTTGGCGCTACAGTCCGGGGTGGACCTGGGGCTCAACCAACAATCGCTCTCCAGCTAGCACGGTCTCTGGCTAGCTGTCTCCAGTATCGCACGCCAAGCTGGTTGAGGTCCTTCTCCACTTGGGTGCGCCACCTTAAACGCGGACGTCCTCTGTTGCGTTGTCCCACGGGTTCGGAGTCGAAGACTCCCCCGGGGGCTACTTATCTGAAAAGGAATACGTTGCGCCACAACTGCATGAACGCAACACCTCACATCAGTCATAGATTAGTCCGCTTTTAAATTGTGTAACACTCGATTAAAAACCATTATCAATTGCTGCTAAATCGATGTCTTGATTGAAGAAGCCCCAAAACTTGATGTTTATCCACTATCTGTCTGTTTGTCAACGCTGACAAAGAAAAACCCTCTGATCACGCAATTAACAAAGGAAATGAACTCATTCAGCCCATTGCAAGACGCCCCCATTCACTGAATTCTTATCTCAATTGGCTCACCGTTGACTAATGCCAACAATAGCTCTAACTCACATGTCAGTCACACTGACAACAATTACCCCATCAATCAACGCCACTGAACACCTGTCAAAGTCCGATGGCTGGAGACTGTTAGTTTACGACGGGAGATGAGGTAATTTTCGCAATTCAAAGAAAATGATTTATTTAATCAAGATGTGCATTCAGAACATAATTGACTGCGAGTGGGCTTGGGGGTGAGCACGACGGTGGGGTGCAATGGACAAGGATTAATAATTGTTCTTGAACTGATAAAGCATTGAAGTCTGATAATTCTGTTCTCCGCAGGCATGGATGGTGACAACAGCTTTGTTTGTCGAGTTAAGGAATAAACACAAGGGATATGCTTATAAAGGATGTTTGGACACTGAGAGCCCTTCGACAGGTCTAAACCTAAGGTAACCTCTTGTGGGTCTGAGCCAGAGGAGTATAGTCCAAACTTGGTAACAGGAAGGTGTGCAGAGGGGTACGCATAGACGAAGCCCACACGGCGAAGGACTCTCTCCTCTTCTATGAAACATTGCAGAAGATGAATTGTTTTGATTATAAGAAGAGCTTGGATGGAAAGTTATTGCTTGTGTAGACATTTATCTCCCCCTTAAAGACTTAATTAAACGACTTAAACCAATGAGCCTGTCGCACGCAACACTGCACCCAGTAAACGAAGCTAAATATTTAGGCGTAATCTTGGACGGGAAACTCATTTCGAAAAAGCACACAGAAGAGTGAAACGGAAAAGCGACGAGTGCTCGGGCTTGGAGGGCAACCCTGGAAATGAAGTCCAAGCATCATCATCATCAATGTGGATGTACATAGCTATTGTTGGATCCACAATTGTCAACGGGAGAAGGAGAACTAAACTGACCGCCGCAAGAGTCCCACTCAGCAATGTTCAGAGCCTCTGTATTACAGGGGCCATGAGAACCTGCCCAACTGCTCCCCAAAAGCTGACTGCCTTGCATCTAGTGGTTGCTGAATGATCAATCACGAGAATTGAAAACGAAGGGATAGGAAAGGACAAGCGCATTACATCGAGACAATTCAATGCACCACTCTTGGCCATTCCGTAGGATGACGTTAGCAGGAATTCAATTTCCAAAAGAGGCTTACCATTAAGTTGATTACCAGAAAGGACGAGCAATGAATCCATAATCCACAGACTGAGCAGCAACACGGTAAAATGGTGTACAGATGAAGGATGAAGAACAGGGGCAGGAGTGTTTGGACCCGGGACAAAGTACTATGAACCCATGGACAAACGCACCAACATCTTTCAACGCGAAGTCTTTTCAGTAGACAATGAGGTTCAAATCAATCTTGACAAGGACAAGAGAGAGAGTGCTTGGCACTAGACTCCTACATCATCCAATCCAAGCTTGTGCAGGAATGCCTACAGTGGCTTTAAAAGTTGAGCAGGAGAAACAGAGAGAGACTCTGATGGATACCTGTCCATACGGGGATAGAAGGCAATGAACTTGCCGACTCCCTAGCTAGGGAAGGAGCATTGAAACCTTTCATAGGCCCAGAACCATTCCCCGCTGTGGGAGATGATATCCTCAGAGGAGAATTCAGGGAACTAGAAAGAAGGAACAGAGCAGAAACTTGGAACAACGCTCAACGAATGAATCAGGCCCAGAAACTAACCGAAAGAGGTTTGAGGCATGTATCAAGGTGAGCAAGAACACCCTCCTAACACGGCATTGCAGACTCATGGAGCACCTAAGGAAGCTAGACGTATCGGATGAAGCTCCCTGCCGATTCTGTGGAGAATTTAATGAACATGTACTGGAAAAAAACAAATCTAGCCCCATTTGTGGGTAGCAGGTAATAAGGAAGTTTGTCTGTAAAAATGAACTCCACAGACGACATTCTAGTGGAGATCCGACGTAGAATCGCCCGTGAGAAGCGGTGCTACTTAGGTTTGTCGAAACAAGGCTCAGAACCCCTCGCTCGAATGACCAAGATCATGCTCTCTACAGCTGTCTCTATGTAGCCAGCAGCCAGTGGGTCGCCGTGGCTTAGTGGGTTAGGGTGCCAGGTTTGAATCCCCAATTTCCCAACTTTCACAATTCAGGGCTCCACCTCTTTCGAGTCACTGACAATGCTCCTGTTTAGAAAAAACTTCTCCGTTCGGAGTCGACATTAAACTATAGGTCCCTTCCACTCGTGAAACAACAATAGCACGCTCATCTCGAGTGGTTGCTGTAGAAGCTATGCCCAGGTCCGCCTCGGACTGTCGCGCCACCCGTATTATATTATTTTATTTTGTACCCAGCAGAACAAGTAAAGCAGCCCACAGCGCCTTTGGAATGTTGTCTTCAGTACGGAACGCCAGTCAAGTATCCCTACGCACCAAGCTAAGGCTCTTTGCATCCAATGTCAAATTTGTAACGCTGTATGCCGGTGAAACCAGGAAAGTCTCTACCTGCATTTGGAGAAGATTACGGGCTTATGTAAACCGCTACGTTCGATACATTCTTAAGATCCGATGGCCGCAAATAATATCGAACCAAGAATTGTGCCAAAAGTCAAAAGCTTTTTACTCTCGAAACTAGGCAGCGGAAGTGGCTCACGTTGAAGAGACCAAACGACAACATACACGTCGAGTTAGTAGACCAAGAACTACTTGGAAATCAACAACAGTTTTGGCCGAAGCAGAAACACAGCGTCAAACGTGGTTACGGCTGAAGTAAAAGATGCCCCATCCGGGTTTGAAGGTCTCATATAAAAAGCTGGACGGTGAGAAAATCTCTAGAGTTCATTATTGGTCCCTTCGAAAGACTAATTCAGCGTCTGTCCCGTCGGCGAGGAGGAGAAAACACAAAGAGCTGAGATCGAGATGTGAAAATAGTCCGGAATGGTCGACCACACCGAACGCGAGGACACCAATGTTCCAGCTAAGAGGGCCTTCAATTCCTAGCCTCCTGTTTCGAAGACTGAATCTTCTGTATAAAGATGTTGATCTTGATTGTTACAAGACAGGTATAATTGACATTTTAAGACGATAGAAGGCAGATATTGCTCAGGCTCAGGACTTCCATGGATCGCATGGGTCTGATAAGAGGGTACCTATTTAGATGTCCCTCTTAAATAATGCCACCTCTGACTGCAATTCAAAATGTCTGGGTTCCAAAATTAACAACAAACTAAGCTGTAAGCCAAGAGGAAATCCAGGGGCGGGTCAGGTAAGGCTTCACGCCTCAATTCTGCTGTAAACAAAGCCATTCACTTTGATAGTGAGTCAAGCACACTGACACTCTTTGGTGGACAGTCTTAAAATTGTTTACTGTTTGTTAAGAGTGAAAGTAAATAAACATATTTTAATTATTTAACATAAATTAATGGTTTTATTTCGAAAAATGTTAAGGGTGGGCAATATTACGTACATGGGCCATTCATGTGGTAGCGAGCGGCGAACGAAAACTTTTTGAAACAACCAATTTCCAGGAAAATATAATCAAAATGTTATACTTCTTGGTATGCAAGAGGATGGTCGGTCACCGTGGCGTAGTGGGTAAGTGTGTCGACTGCTACGCAGAGGGTGCCAGGTTCAAATCCGCAATTTACCTTTAACCTCTTTCGAGTCACTGACAATGCTCAAAGAGTATTCCTGTCTAGAAAAAGCTTCTCAACTTTGCCGTTCGGAGTCGGCGAAAAGAACAATAGCACGCTCAACACGAGTGGTTGCTGAGAAGCTAGTCCCAGGTCCACCTCGGACTGTCGCGCCACCCATATTATATTATTACTCATACCTTGTAGAGAGGAATTGAACAACAACACCATTCGGTTGAAGGATGGAGCCCAAAAATTGTATACAGATGGGTCGAAATCCGGAAGCAAGTAGCTGGTGTGAGCTCTCTCTGCATGGACACAACAATATTTAAAACTGAATTGCTTGCAATCAATGAGGTGGCACATCGCTTTAGCGACAGAAAACTAAAAAACCTCAAAATATATATATTCTCAGATAGCCAAGCGGTTCTTAGTGTACTAAACAGCGTCAAGGCAGAATAGAGTTTAGGTTGAAAACATGAACCAATCATGAACGAACTTTGTATCAAACGAACTTGTCACTGTCGGACAACGACAACGACCGCGTGTTGCATACAGAAGAACTCCTCAAACAGAATATCTTCCAGTTTGGGGTTGATAGTCAGACACTGGCTCACTTACGCATAGAAGACGGTGATTAATCCAAGGATCTGTTCACCTATCTAATAACTGTCGATTTTTTCAAGACAACAGAAATCAAAAAGGAGGATAGTTCCCGCTCAAGAATATACAATGGTTGCTTTTCTTGATCAAGAGCGAGCTTTTAACAACGTTAAATTTGAGGCAATAGGTAACGCTCTAGATAGACAATGTAGTAGATAGTATCCGAAGATGGATTGGCAGTGACCTATTCCGAAGTTATATCCAGTCCGAATTAGGTCACCACAATATAACCAGAAAGGTATTCAGGGGAACCCCACAGGGGAGGTACTCTCTCCCCTTCTCTGGATTTTGGTAGTGGACGAAATTCTTAAGGAACTAAGACGTACAGGCTGTAAGGCAACAGCCTATGCTGAAAATTTCTTCACACCGTTAGGTTAGGTTAGGTATGCGGGCTGCTAGTGCATGCACCGGCACATTTAGACCATATTGGTCCATAGTGAGACTACTACCACTGATTGACTACTCCAGTTATAGTGCCGATAATTTGATCCCAACGGCAAATGGTGACTGGACTAGATTTGAAAACCAGATAAAAGCATATTAACCTTGCTTTCACTGGGATTCGAACCGGGGGTCTTCTTCACACCGTTAGGGATATTATGAACGTCGCACTAAACAAAATAGAGACGTGGACAGGAAAAGCTAGCCTGGACGTTAACCTGTCCAAAACAGAGCTCGTACTTTTCACGAGAAGACGTAACATGCCTCCGATAAAGCCCCCTAAGCTGAAGAAAAAGGAACTTAGCTTCACTAGTCAGGGAGAATTTTTGACAGCAAATTAAGGTGTTAACCGAACATTAAGGAACGCATTAAGAAGGCGGCGAAATTAAACAAAGGATGGCTTACGGGATGTATACGGCTGTGGCTAGACCCATCTTAACTTACGGTATCCTTGTTAAGTGGCCAGCACTGAATAACAAATCCAATCTTAAATCGATAAGTAGTATTCAATGATCAGCATGTATCTGCATCACAGGGGCATTGCGATCCACGCCCACAGCCGCCATGGAATCATTGCTACAGCTTCTTACCATGGACATCTATGGGCAGCTGGTAGCTACCAAGGCAGCGTTTAAGCTACGGGATTGCAACCGCTGGAGCAGTTCACATAGCTTAGGTCAAACAGAGATAATCAGAAATGCGAGACTACCAACGCATACAGATTATTCAGCACCCGCTTTAGACTTCGAGTTTGGGTTCAAAACACTCGTGCCAGACAGGGAAGATTGGGAAAAAAGATCTGGTAAGAAAACCAGGCTTCCTGGAGATCTACACAGATGGCTAAAGAACAGATAAGGGCACCGGACTAGGAGTATTCGCGGCATCGACGCACTTTTCCTTTTCCTTGTCTCTTCGACTGCCCAACCATTGTAGTGTATTCCAGACTATCCAAGAGGCTGCCCGCTTACTGTCGATGAACCTAATAGACGGGCTATCTACCGACATTTACATAGATAGTCAGGCGGCCATAAAGGCTCTGGATACACCATCTATTAAATCGAAGATGGTAAAAGATGGACTTTGCCGTCTATCTCTTTAGGAGATTACGCAGATGCAACCTAGCCCTGTGCTGGATAGTGGTTTTCCAGGCAACGAAAGGGCCGACGAGTATAGTGGTGGAACTGCCACTGGCAAATAATCAGGACACCCCATATCCCGTATTCCAAGAAATAAACACGATGTTACTTACAGATGCCGTCGACTCCGCCAATCGGAGACGGAAGGAATTAGATACATGTAGGACTTCGAGGCTTATTTGGCCCTCACTAAATCCAAACAAAACAAATACACTCCTAAAACTAAACAGGAATGTAATATGGAACGTAGTGGGCATTATCAGCGGCCACTGCCTTCTCGGTATCCATGCCCATCCCAACGACTACTGCAGAAGCTGTAGAGACGAGGAGGAGGAAGAAAACAAGCTAAATCTCCTCGGCACTTGTCCAGCCCTTGCAAAAACTAGAAAAGCTATACTAGGCAACTACTTTTTCAATAACCTAGAGGAAATGTCACACTTAAAGATACAAGACATAGCTAAGTTTGTCAGGAAAACAAATTGGCTCTGCGAATCAGCACTGGAGTGGACGTTTAGGCAGTCTCTAGGTTTATTTAA
This sequence comes from Eristalis intricaria, assembly GCA_964034865.1. Classification (NCBI taxonomy): domain Eukaryota; kingdom Metazoa; phylum Arthropoda; class Insecta; order Diptera; family Syrphidae; genus Eristalis; species Eristalis intricaria. The sequence continues at coordinate 49,004,763 of OZ035876.1, forward strand.
TTTTCGTTAGTGTAGTCCCTTTTTTTAAAAGAAGTCAGTGGAAAGCAACGGGTAGCGATACCACAAAGGATCCAACCAGGAGAGTGCCACAACTACTACAGTGGTGGCAATCGGCCAAACCTAACCTAACCTCTCGCTCAAGAACAACGAGATATACAACAAAAAGCATATATTTTTGTTGGGACAGCCAGGCAGCGACTCACAACAACCGTACATCCAAAAAAACTCCCTTATTGAGGTTTATAAGCCCCAGCTTCTCATTTCTCAAAATCAGATCCCGGGCAGGAAGAAGCCACAATCTAGGAAGACCGTCACACCATAATAATTGTTTATTTGTGCCCCAATCATTGCGGGCCCTATTTGGCAGATCAATGATACGATGACTACTACTTGCATGTCTGCCTGCTCGGGGCCCTAGTAAGTGAATTAAAAACCGACATTAATGTGTTTCACACGCTCGATATCACACAATTCACATAAAAAAGGGACATTCCTATCAAATCGACACACAATCCGAATCTCCTGTAACAAAAAAAAAGACAATACCCATTCTGCCAGGTGATTGTCAAAAGAGTCGTCAAAATAATCAGCAGACGGAGATGACGTGCCAAAAAAAAGGCAGATTAAATGTCAACAATGTCACAAAATCAACAAACAATCAGTCCCCGGCTGCCAACAACACAGACACAAACACACACACAATCGGGGAGTGCGAGATGTGCAAGGAGAGGACGCCTCAACTAACCTGCCCACTGATGCTCAAAACAATAGTGGAACACCTGTTCCCCAGGAAACCTCCTACAATGTTCGTCCTTACACAAGGAGCTAGTTCGGATCAAATCCCACCAGTCACGGCTGAAGAGCTGCAGATTGCGTGCAGGAAAATTGCCGACAAAAAAGCACCTGGCCCTGACGGCATCCCTAATAAAGCCATCAAGGCGGCCGTCGAGAAGAGGCCCGAACTGTTCACAGCGGCGATGCAAAGGTGCCTCGAAGAAGGTAACTTTCCAAATCGCTGGAAACTCCAAAACCTGGTACTGATACCCAAAGGCAATAAGCCCCCAGGAGAACCGTCAGGGTACCGACCAATCTGCCTGCTTGACACCACGGGAAAGATCCTTGAGAGCATCATATACGGCAGGTTAATCGGTGTGGCGGAGGAGCGAGGAGCCTTGTCCGACCATCAGTTCGGCTTCAGGAAATCGCGCTCCACCATCGACGCCATCAAAGAGGTGGTAGACACAGCAAGCGAAGCGATAACGGGTTCAAGATGGAGGGGCGGTACAAAAAAATACTGTGCCGTAGTTACGCTGGACATCAAAAACGCGTTTAACTCAGCGAACTGGTCCTGCATCATGAGAGCCTTGAATAGGATGAGCACACCGCAGTACTTGAGGAAGATTATCGTCAGCTACTTCACCAATAGGAAACTTAGATACCAGACTGACGATGGAATGAAATACCACGAAGTCTCGGCAGGCGTTCCACAGGGCTCAGTCCTTGGACCCCTCCTGTGGAACCTAATGTACGACGGAGTACTGAGACTCACGCAACCAGACGGAGTCAAGGTGATCGGTTTTGCCGACGACATCGCGGTCGTGACAGTAGCCAAAAATATCCACGAGGTGGAAGCAGCCACAAACGAAGCGATCGCCAGGATCAAGGATTGGATGGAATCCGCCGACTTAGAACTAGCTGACCACAAGACTGAGGCTGTCTTAATAACCAGTCGAAAGACGGTGGAATACGCTAGCTTCCGGGTTGGTTCCCAGATAATTCGATCGAAGATGGCTCTGAAATACCTAGGGGTAATGCTCGACAACCGGCTTAACTTCAAAACGCACGTCGAGTACTGCAGCAAAAAGGCAGCAAGGATGCAGGCAGCGCTCTCAGGAATGCTGCCCAACATCGGAGGACCTGGATACGAGAGAAGGATCCTGCTTTCCACAGTGGTAAGCTCAATCCTCCTATATGCTGCACCAGTATGGGCGGGGGCCCTGGCGAACACGGATGCAGCAAGGAAGCTCTCGACACCATACAGGCTCTGCGTGATAAGAGCAATCAGCGGTTTCCGAACAATTTCGTACGAAGCAGCCTGCGTCATTGCGGGTATGGTCCCGATCGACATTCTCGCCAGCGAAATGCAAAGGATCTACCTACGGAGATCTGCAAATCACTCGGTGACTAGCGCAAGAGGTCTAAAAAAGGAAGAAAGGGCAACATCAATGGCACTGTGGCAAACCAGGTGGGACACCACAACCAAAGGCAGATGGACCCATAAATTGATACCCAGAATAGAAGCCTGGACAACGAGAGCTCACGGGAACTGCAACTACTACCTCACGCAGTTCTTGTCGGGCCATGGGGGTTACCGAAAATACCTCCACAGATTCGGTCACGACAGCTCACCCACTTGTCCAGAATGCGCGCGCGAAGATGAAGACGCAGAGCACGTAATATTCCATTGCAGACGCTTTGCCGTGGCGAGAGGAAGTCTACCAACTCCCGAGCTCGTAGTTAGCCATATGATGGAGTCAGCTGACAAATGGCTAGTGACATGTTCCTTTATTACAAGGGTGCAGATCGAGCTAAGAAGGCTGGAAAAAGAAAGAAAGGCCGAATTGGCAAATATAGTTCACATAGCGTGATATGCTAACCAGCCCCGCGAAGTAATACCTAACGGCAGTTCCGCGGGGAGAGTGGTAGAAGTGTGCAGAGGTGTGGTTTAGGACGTAGGCGCGAGGAAAAAGGAGAACAATATCCCGTGAATCGTTCATGCTGGTAACACGGGTTACCAGTATCTTGAAGAAGATTCCACATCCATTGGCGCAAACCATAAAAAAAAAAAAAAAAAAAGATGTGCAAGGAGAAATGCAAAACAAGCCAACGTAACACCACACCTAACAAGTCTTCAATTCAAATTGGATTTGGTCAGCAGATACGTGCAGCGGGAAATCAATTAAAGTGAAAACCTGCTTACTCTCATCAAAGCACCGCTTGTTCCGCCTTACCGCCTTAGCGCCTTGCCGCCTGGCAACTCTGCTCAGCGCGGAACAAATGCATACTCGACTGATTTGGATACGTTGCCTTTCGTTCTTTCGCCACAGATTAGCACTCAGTTGGGGCAAAACACGAACAGACTCACACACGCGCTCGTGCTATCTTCAGTCACAGGCGGCGAGCGTGAGCGTGAGCCACCCGAAAAAAGAAACAGACGAGGGAAAAAAACAAATTATGAGCACTCTCCCCTACAGAGGGAGCCACAAGCAAACACGCAACCCAAATGGAGCACCAGTCCAGTGGTTGATAAACAAAAACAAAACGTACGTGTGCGAAAATTTCCCACCACCATCGGTACCGATTCAATTGGGCTGCATTTCGCAAAGGAAAAACAAAAACACAAGCACTCACTCACCACTGCATGACAGAAGAACTGACAGCTGTGCTAACTGTAAACAATGGAATGACACAATCTCGGAATGCACGACGAACCGCACAGAGGGGCCGCGCGATGTGCGACAAGCGAAGCTTTCGCAACGACCACCACCAGCACACGGCGACGACGACGACGACGTGTAGTAAAAAGCTCTGTGGCTTATCAATCAATCACTTCACCGAATTCGCTCGCTCGTCCAACTCGTTTTGGGGAGACTCCAAGAGCATACCACTTCACCGCAAGACCGAGTTGACACTTGACAGCTTCTTTTGATTGAATTCAATTCACTGAAACTATTTGTCTGCAAACGACGCGGCGACGCACGGCGGGGTGTACGGGGCGGGGAGCTGATCAAGAACTCACGCGAACGGGAACAACGCTGGAACGCACGAACGAACGATACGCGTACAAGACGAGGTGCCAGGTGGACTATCTAGATGACGGCGGAGAAGCAGAATAGGTATCCAAGCGCTACACTCAGCATTGCGGGCCTTGTTTGACAGATCAATACAATACAACCGCTGATACGATGACTACTACTTGCATGGCTGCCTGCTCGGGGCCCGAGTAGGTGAATTGGTTCTGCTAGTGAGTGACCCCCCCCTCCCTGCTTGTGTGGAGCTCGAAGAGAGATGAAGAGAGAATACGAAAGAGAGAGAGAGAGAGAGAGCTTTGCGCCGCTCCACTGCTGCGGCAGACAACGACGATGACTACGACTACGACGGAAGACCGAAGACCACAAACGGCAATGGCAACGTACACACAACCGCAGCCAGATGAACGAATCGGCAATGTTTGCCGAGTCAAAGCGAAAAAGTGAAAACACACAGAATCTCGATGCGAACAACAACAACATCAGCGGTAGCAGCAGAACAAAAAAAAAAAAAGAAAAAGTTGGAGCATGCACTTATCACAATCCCTCCTTGGGCTTGTGGTGTGTTGCCTCTTGAGGGGAACCCCAATGCGCGGTTTCTCCAAGGGGGATGGATGCTCTTGAAGAGCGCTTCAGCATTGTGGTCTCTTTCCGTTTGAGCTGAATGTGCGTCTCGATTAGATGGCACGCCATGTGTCAATAAATGTTTGCTTTTATTTGCCTTTTTTTTGCTGAAACTCATATTCGGCCCAAACGTGATATCGGATACGCTGGTTATGAGCAAATAGACGAGTTTGAAGACACGTTTCGATATCGCTGGCATATGTAAGTGCGGGCGGATTGATTCGAAGTGCCACTGGATGTTTGCACACGACCGTGGTGTACGCACAAGCGTGTGTGCAGGCGGCGGTAGCTGCAGAGGCGTTTGTTGCGGAAGATCACATTTTAATTCGACCGGTTTTGTGACAGTAGTAGGTAGCTTGTAAGTGACACCATTCAAGCTGGGAAGTTAGAGAAATGTGGCCACGAGTAGTTCAATAAGGGCTGAATCGCAAAGGCGCGTTCGCACGGTCGGTCTTTGATAGGCGTTGCCACGCGTTTTATCGAACTTACGAGAACGTTTTGTCAGAAAGCGGCAGCCATACTTTTCCATATCGACGACATAATGAACGCCCGCGTTTAGCCTCAAATGGTTTGAAATAATTTTATTTCAAAAAGAATATGAAAGAACTAAAAATACAATTCCTAGAAAAAATTAATTACTGGCGGAAATAATCGTCTCAGTTTGGCAAAAATTCAAATTGAGAAATAAATTTAAGAAACTTCTTTCACAAATGTCAAAAAGCCCGAGTGACTGAATAGTAGCTCTACCCAAACGACTGGATGGCGCAGTAGTAGAGTGTCAGCCCCTGGTTAGCGGGGTCCCCGGTTCGAATCCCGGTGAAAGCAAAGTTAATACGCTTTTATCTGGTTTTCAAATCTCGTCCAGTCACCATTTGCCGTGGGTATCAAATTATCGGCACTATCACTGGAGTAGTCAATCAGTGGAAGTAGTCTGACCATGGGTATCACAATGGACCAATATGGTCTAAGTGTGCTGGTGAATTCACTAGCAGCCCATCTACCTAACCTAACCTAACCTAGCTCTACCTAGAAAATCATGCTCGCGCTAACGATATTACGGTCTGTGAAAATTCAACGCGCGTTCGCCCCATTTCGACGTTAACAAATGATTGATCATGTATCCTACTGAAAATGTCAGAGCCCGGACGCCTGAACTATAACTATCAGAAATGAAGTATTACAGAGATGGCCGACTTCACAGTTGATTGCCCTCTAGTCCATCGACGAATTTGAGTACTTTTTTGACAGATATTCATGAATTTTTGACGGTTATTCACGAAATAACGTGAATGCCGTCCTCTGATTGGTCAATTTGGTTAAAAAACAGTTGTCAAACATTTTAAGGGGCAAGAGAGGTAGAAGTCGCGCATCTCTGTAATACTTCATTCCTGATAAGTATATAATATAAATTATAAGGGGTTTCATAGGGTGCTCTGCTAATAGAATATCCGACTTCTACATCTCATCTTTTTTGACAGCATTTCTTGTAACATTTTGAGAAACCAAGTAGACCCGTTGGAGAATGTCACTAACACCATTTCGTGATTTTATCAATAACTCATGATTAACTGTAGAAATTGGATGCTTGACTGTCAAAATTTCATGCTTGACTGTCAAAATTTCATGCTTGACTGTCAAAATTTCATGCTTGACTGTCAAAATTTCATTCATGACTGTCAAGGTTAGGTAACGATAAGGTGGCTGGCTGCTGTCCTTCCGCACATTTAGACCAGCATAGGTTTGGTTGAGGTGGCTGATTGCCGCGCATACGGACAGCAGACACACTTAGGCCAAACATAGGCCCATTGTGTTACCACGTGGATCTTAGGCTACCTGTTCCCCAAACTAATCTGTGCTTTTTATAAAGCGAAGAAGAGGGCTGATTCTGATGCTGCTCAGTTCAGCCAGATTAACAAAGAAAAGGACCCCCAGAAGTCTGAATTTACGGGATGAGGGAGCACTGCAGCTGCATAGAAACTGTTCGATGGTGTCTTCCTCATCCTCATCCATGCAGCTTCTACAGAAATCGTTATAGGCAAGGCCTAGTCTAGAGGCGTGAGTTCCGATGGCACAATAACCTGTTAGAAGAGGTCTGACATTTGGCCTGCTTAATCTGATCAAACTAAGCGATCGCTTGGGATCGACCATAGGCCATAGTTGTTTGGTAATGAGGCACCCTGTGCCGGATATCCATCTGCGGTTTGATTGAGCAAGCGTTTCAAGCTTTAGCAGATGTTTAATAGTAGCAATAAGCACTGAGGGTGGGTCTCCACCCGGAAAGAGTACAGAGCTTGTACCCTTTCTAGGGAGTTCGTCCGCTTTGCAATTCTCTGGAATGTCACAGTATCCCGGCACCCACATCAGTTGGATGCTAAAATACTTGGCCATCTCGTTAAGAGATTAAGGGAAATCTTGGAATCAAAGGTGACTGAATCCAGAGATTTGGTCGCTGCCTGGCTATCAAAATGAAAATATGACGATATCTGTGCGCGATATTACACTGTTTTCCAGCCAGGGCAGGGCTTCCTTAATCGCTATAGTTTCAGCCTGAAGGACGCTGCAGTGATTTGGTAATCGGAAGGAAAGCTGGATGTTTAGATTCTTGTAATAGGCGCAAGCACCCACACCTGCATCCATCTTCGATCCATCTGTGAAGATTCGCAGTTCATCTCCCAGCGTCTGCTGTTCAGACTTCCCGTAAGATCTAGGTGGGAATGCTGGTTGCGAAGTTCTTCTCGAAGAGGAGTTTAGGCAGAGTGAGGTCTGTATCTATGGGCAAGGAACTATACGTGTTGAGGATCGTTGAGCTCAAAATACTGGAACGTGTCAACAATGCGTGTCACGGTTCTCTATTGCTGCAAAAAGTGGGCAAAAGGGGACTAAAACGCCGCATGGTCCATTGGCCTCTATATACCTGCGTAGGATCGTTGAATGTCCAGACTGCAGTTCTTTCCAGCTGCTCAGCGATTTTAATATAATCGCTATGCTAGCTGCTGCCTGTCTGCCAATTAGTTCTATCGGTGGCAGGTTAAGGAGTATGCTAAGGGCTTCGGAGGAGGTAGTCCTTAATGCTAATTCGCAGGACGATAATCATGCGGGAATTGAAATATATATAATAGTTGATTTCGACAATTTGTCAATATTAATTTCCGCTTTAAGCCTTAAGTCAGGTTAGGTTAGGTTGCTGACTGACAGGCCTTCCCCTGTCTAAATAGGAAAGTCAGGCCATGGCTTGCTAAAAGATTCCTCAGAGGTGCAATGTTGCCACAGGAATGCCGTGGAAGCATGTTGGACCATCAACAACTGACTTAATGAATTAACCGACCGTTGACGACTACATCATGTCACCTTGTTTTTCCTAAAATCGAGCCTTTATTCCTCTTGATTCCAGGTGAACATAGGCCTCGAGCATCAAGCATCTTCAACTATCGCGATTTAACCCCCAGATCGTTTCATTCAATTACAGACATCACGTCTTTCAAAGTCATTCCAAATTCCACCGCCTCCTTCCTCTTTTGTGGAAGACTCTTCAAGTCGGAGCCAGGTTCAGCTCTACACGCTAGCCATCACAGACCGACTGGAGATGTCTGGCCGGACTCCTGTCGCCGTACAGTTGGTGGTTGTATCGTTTCTACAAGCAATCAGTCGTCTTCTCTCTGAAGTCTTCTCTGTCTGATTTAGAATCTGTTCATGCCCCTGTATCGTAGACTAGGACAGGATTGACCAAGGTCTTGATGGCTTTTTCTTAGACTTGACAAAACTTTTTAACAAACAGACTACACGCTGGAATTCCAATGACAACAACATCTACACATCATAACGACTTTCTGTTTATTCTGCCGTCCGTACAATTGAAAAAAAGAAGTCTAAGGAGGCACCCACACGACTCAGAAAAGATGCGTCACCATTCGAGTAAATGCAAAATGTACAGTCCTCCATTCCGTACCTAATCGGCAGCAATCTGATTTTCGAAGCTTCTTTGAGTTTCGTCAAGTTTCGTTAATTTTTATTAATTTAAGTGGGAATGAAGTAAAATTCCTTTTATGGACGTTTTCTGATTTTGTGTAAGTTCCCAGACTCAATTATGGATACTTTAGTCAATGTTGTAATCCTCAGAGCATACACTAAGTCATTAACATGATAATCAAACCAAATAAACAACAGTATTTCTTGAAAAATCCAAACTATGCTCTGTTCAGAGGCTGTGTGTATTTAATGGCAGCTGATTTGACAGGTGAGGGCTACTTTACTGCCAACATGCTCCTGCATTTTGCCATGAATGGACTCTTCTTCTTCTGGTGGCACTACAGTCTGGGATGGACCTGGGCCTCAACCAACAAGCCTCTCCATCTGACACAATCTTTACGCACTCCAATCACGCATGTCAAGTTGGTTGAGGTCCTTCTCCACCTGAGTGCTTCATCGGTTCCGTGGGCGTCCTCTATTAAGTTGTCCCACTGGTTTGGAATCGAAGACTCTTCGGACTGGAGCAGTGTTGTCCATGCGCTCTACATGGCCCAGCCATTTTATATGTTGAATCCGTAGACGCCTGACTAGGCTCATGCCGCTGTACAGCCCGTACAGTTCGTAGTTGAATCTTGTTCTCCAAAAGCCATCAACGCAAAACAGGACCAAAGACTGAACGCAGAACTTTTTTCTCGAACAGACCAAGGGCTTCTTCATCAGCTTTTGACATTGCCCAAGCTTCCGCGCCATAGAGCAGGACAGGGCCGATGAAGGCCTCATACAGTGTTATCTTGGTCCTTCGAGAGAGGGCTCTACTATCAACTGCCTCTTGAGCCGAAAGAAACAGCGATTACCAAAGGTTATTCCGCATTTAATCTCGGTACTGACGTTGTTCGTACTGTTTACGTGCGAGCCGAGGTAGACGAAGTCCTTCACTACCTCAAAGTTATAGCAGCCTATGGTGACGTTCTGGCCGAGAACAGACTCAAAATAGGGCAGCAATAAGAGACACCGGATATAGCACTCCAGGCCGAACAATATCGCAATCCACAATGGACGTGTCTTCCTCTAATTGCATCCCTCTCCTAGAACCGACGACCAGAAATTTTAAAGTATTCAGGAGATTCTGTCAAGATCTCCACCCAGTCAACGACAATCTCCTCCACAACAGCATTGTGACCCGTAAATGTTGCCCCATCTAGTAAGAGCCAGTTCCTTGAAATTTGCGTACAAGACGATTAATAGAGCGGTTCGGTTGGTTGGTTTTGTTGACCGTAAATATCTCGCAAACGTGCGAAACACCTAACGAACCGAGCACGAATTTTGATGAATAATTCTAAGAATTTGTACGTGCTGTTGAACCGTCGGCTTGAGTGAACATTTTCCACTCGTCTAAGCACAGCCGATGTAGTTGGACATCCAAGAAAGGGGCTTGGATGAGGCTGTACGCATTTTTTTGACGTTGTGAGGAGCATTTGTCGTGGTCTTGATAACTTGGTTGTAAGTCACTGACTTCAAGGCGAATGCATTCTGGTGTTCAATCTATGTGCTGTCCCCGTTCAACAACCTAAGTAGTTAAACCGCAGCCAATTCAGCGAGGTCTAGCAACGTTTTTTCCAATGCCATCACATGCATTTGACACCTCCCCTAATGTCACATAATTCAAATTCCATCAAAATAATACCCACAGTTGACCATCAAACAGTGAACGTTAATTTCAAAAGAAAAATCAACCACCGCCAATGAATGCAACGTTCCACACAAATTCAGACAAGATGACAATACGGTATTGTCTCTGTCACCATAAATTGGAAATAACGTTTTTCCCCCTCCACCGTTATCTACACACGAACAGAGTAGTTAACGATTAGCGGTTTATGAACACATATCCATGCGTTTGCATTCCCCCCTTTGAGTGACTGCAGTTTTATGAAAGGCTTTTATGCCTTTGCTGCAGCGGTTTAGGGAGAGAATTCACATCGTGCAAATTGCTGAAATCATTGTGGCATAATATTCCAGTGGGTTAAGCATCCATCTGAACTGCGTTCAAAGAGACGAGATGGAATGGCTGCGTTCGGGAAGTTATTATCCACTGTGGGGACGGCGAAATTGAAAAGGTTTGTGGATGTTGTTTCTTTTTTTGTTTTGTTTTTCAAATTTGCTTTGGGTCCTCGAATACTTGTGCAAACTCAATTTGGCTTGTCATCAATTTAGAGGTTATGGCAAAAGAAAAATTAGTCAGAAATTTGTGTTCGCAAAGTGGATGTGTTTTGGAAGTTATTTTCTGGTCTGATTAAAGATGCAGTTTCACAAAGCGAATTTACATTATTTTTGGTTCACGTCGAGTAAATTCGACAGTCAACCTGTCAACCATAGTTGGGGGTAAGGAGACTTAAGAAAAATTAGGGAAACTACAGACTACTCAGAAATGATTCACAGTGACCACAATAAAGGATTGCCGAGAAGAAATGGGAGAGACTGACGACGAGTGGAATGAGACAAACTTGCTCACTCAGCTGACCGACGAGGTGACACTTTCTAAGCTGACCGACGGGTAAATCGAGAAAGATTTGAGATAGTCTCGTGGGTATTCTCGGAAGAACGAATTCATGAGCGCCGACAGTGCTCCTCCTGAGCTGATTCAAGCCTGAATCGAGACTAACTTGATCGCCGTGCTGACTGGCGAGAGGATTCCAAAGAAATCCGCCTTCAAACGTGACGACAGATCTCCGTTCGAACTGAACGAAGACTTAACCGAAAAGAACTTCAATCTTCTGCAGACCGGCGAGAAGATTGTCTACAAGACAGCCTTAAAGGAGACGCAGTCATGCTTTCTGCGGAGAACCGAAAACAGATTTATTGTGCATGTAGGCCGATTTTTAAAACTTCTTTAAGTTTCGTTAAGTTTCGATAATTTTTTTTTATTTAAGAGGGAACGAAGTCAATTTGTCTCGGAGTACGTAAACGCCTTTTTTTAGTTCAAGTCGGTTTTCGAAACTCCTTTAAGTTTCGTTAAGTTTCGTTAAATTTTCTTTATTTAAAAGGGAACGACGTCAATCTGTCTCGGAGTACGTAAACGTCTTTTTTTAGTTCAAGCCGATTTTCGAAACTCCTTTAAGTTTCGTTAAATTTTCTTTATTGAAAAGGGAACGACGTCAATTTGTCTCGGAGTAAGTCTTTTTTTAGTTTTACGTAAGTTTCCAGACTCAATTATGGACTCTTTCAAATCTGACGATGATTCGATGCCTGCTTTCGTTCAGTTTTGACATAAGCTAAGGTTGACATGAGTCAATTTTGCGTGAGCCTTATAGTTGCGACCAAGATAGACCAGTAAAGGTATACAACCACGATTTGGGATCCTTCCGTTGCTCCTTGTGGCAAGGCCTGTTCCCCAAATTAGAAGAATGCGATGTCAGACAGACACAGAGAGCCGCTAATGAGGCCTTGGCGGATTAAACAATCAAACACGAAGTTAGAACAGTCCTCTAGATCTTCAAAGACGAAGACAATGCCTCAAGAAGCCAAAATGGAAAGAATTAAATGACTTTACTCACTTCAGCTCCGCTCAGCACTTCGCATTCTCCAAAAGAAAGAAGTCACTCACAAGGAAAATCCTATGTGCCCCCAGCCCCTCGACCTTGAGAAGAAGACTTCAAGCGTTTTGTCAAAGAAGTCCCCGCAGACACCACAGAGAGAGAGAGAAACGAAATCCAAGACATCATTAAGTCCTCTGTTTAACAAAGTAAAGCGCACGTTCCATTGCATTAACTTTGATTGTTCCAATCAATTTATCCCATGCATGTACCGTCCACGCTCCAGCAAGCTGGAAGAACGTGTGCCAGGCAAACGGCAAAATCTTATCAATGTCGCATTACGTATCGGTCCGTCCGTTTCCGCCATGCCGCACCCCGTGGGCCCAGAATAACCGCACTGTTTACAGTGTTTATTTATTTTGGTGGAGGTGATGGTGGGAAGAGAGCTTTTGGCCTTCATCCCTTGCTCCAAAACAATTTTGGCTTTTTCACTCACCCTCGAAGCTGTTGTTTCATGGGTGAAAAGGGAACCTTCAGACCGCCCCACACACACACACACAGCCGCACACGCGAGTGGAAAAAAAGGCACGACATCATGTGTGTTCCTTGAGCGGGGGGAGGGAGGGCGGGTAAGGCGGGCGCAGATACATCCGTATGTGCGACAAAGTCAGCAGAAAAACAAAAAACAATGATGTAATACAAAGAGGCCATCGAAACCCGATTCACTCGTCCCCCCAACGAAACGAGCGAAATGTGATATCGGATACAAAGATGCAAAGATACACAATTGAAGATAAATAAACACACTCACCGAGCACCAGGTCTGTCGCGCAAGTGAAAGAATGACGGCACACAGGAAAATGTCAACTTTTCCGTCAAGATGTTTACAATCGCACTGCGCTGCACTAATTGAACCTCACACTTGGCCACCGAGAAGATACGTACATATACACCTTTATCCTTGAACTAGATACCCGACAACGGTTCGATTCGATTTTGCCATTGACTTTGCGGAGTCAATCCATTGACACTCGCTCGCACTAATCACTGTGTCGCTGTGTCACTGTGACGCTGGCACACACTTTAGCGTGTCATCGCAGACATCGGACGCAACAGCATTTTCATTTTTCAATCGCTTCTGTTTTTCCACAAATGTTTTCGAATGAAAATGTATCTTTTGCAAGCAAAAATAAAATAACAACTTCACACTCTACGGGCACACACAACTGACACACAATTTTGACGTCGAACGTACGACCGCGACGATACGGGAGGAGTGCTGGCGAAAGCTTTTGCCTTTGCAAGCCCTCGCTGGAAGGCCTCTGCTTCGAAGGGGTAGATGAGATGGATGGATGGGGTGCTGGTTGTGGTGTTGATGGTGAATTTCGCGCATGCACTTTGGGCCGTCTATAGCTTTCTGGTGATTTCTTCTCGCATCCCGTCGCGAAATTAACAGACTCTGACGTTCGCCGACGATACCGCAGATACGCTGCGATACGAGCATTCCTGTTCAGTGATTACAATCGTCGGCGGCGGTGGCGGTGGCGGTGGCGGGGGCGGCGGCGGCAGCGATGGGTAACAAGTGAAAATATTCGAAACACACGTTGTTTTTGGGGGCGGCGGCATATGGGGGTTTGAGTCTTCATCGTCGTAACATGAACGCTGGCAATTAATCGTTAAATAGTATCGCGTGAGTGTTGCCTTCAATCGCGTGTGGTTCGGTTCGGTTCGGTTTCTGGAGCGTGGAAGCATTGAATGTGTTCTTCTTTTTGATTTTCCCTTCTCCTCTTCCTGATGGCACTTGAAATCTAGACCGAAACAAGTAGAGCTGACGGTTGGTCGTTTTTTTGAAATCGATACGGCAGTTAATAATCGAAGACAATTTGAATTCGCGCGGGTGTTGGTTGGCTGGCCGGAGGATGGGACGGAGACAGAGCAGCATAATCAATTCATAGGTGACTAGTCCTTGATTTGTATTCATTTCGAACGTGTTTTTATGACCCAGCGTTGGGAATGTTCTCGTGACACCTTTGCCTGAAATAAATCACCGCGATACGGCGGAATGGAGACAGATTCGATGATTTATTCGTGACTCTTGGATGTTTTGAGGCGCCAACTAGTTCGGTAGAGCAGAAGTCAAATTCGAATGGATTAAGGGCATTAAAAGTTGACAGTGATTGATACGGGCGAGCGATGGGGTTGGGGAGGAACCAGATGCCTTTATTGACTGGAAGTTTATTTGCTTTCTCTTTTGTGCTCTTCTGTTTGCGATTCATGCGATCCATGCCTGTTAAGGGGTCTAGGCCAATTTCACAATGGATTTCGAGCACTCCTTTTTGGCATACTCCGGTTGTGTGTGGGGTTAACCGTCAGTACCACTTAACAAAGATTCCAGGGAACGCAATGACACACGTGGGACGTGCGGTTCCTCAATAGGTCACATGCAGCCAAAGAACTCGCGGCTATAAAGCTGACATCACACTACATCTAGAAAGGGGATGAAAAACTGTGACATCCATGATGGAGACTGCAAGAGAGGGAGTGGTAGGGAAGGGATCGTAAGAAGGGTGGAAGGGTGGAAGGGTGGAAGGGAGGAAGGGAGGAAGGGAGGAAGGGAGGAAGGGAGGAAGGGAGGAAGGGAGGAAGGGAAGAAGGGAGGAAGGGAGGAAGAAAGGAAGGGAGGAAGGGAGGAAGGGAGGAAGGGAGGAAGGGAGGAAGGGAGGAAGGGAGGAAGGGAGGAAGGGAGGAAGGGAGGAAGGGAGGATGGGAGGAAGGGAGGATGGGAGGAAGGGAGGAAGGGAGGAAGGGAGGAAGGGAGGAAGGGAGGAAGGGAGGAAGGGAGGAACGGAGGAACGGAGGAAGGGAGGAAGGGAGGGAGCGAGGAAGGGAGGGAAGGAGGAAGGGAGGAAGGGAGGAAGGGAGGAAGGGAGGAAGGGAGGATGGGAGGAAGGGAGGATGGGAGGAAGGGAGGAAGGGAGGAAGGGAGGAAGGGAGGAAGGGAGGAACGGAGGAACGGAGGAAGGGAGGAAGGGAGGGAGCGAGGAAGGGAGGGAAGGAGGAAGGGAGGAAGGGAGGAAGGGAGGAAGGGAGGAAGGGAGGAAGGGAGGAAGGGAGGAAGGGAGGAAGGGAGGAAGGGAGGAAGGGAGCAAGGGAGCAAGGGAGCAAGGGAGCAAGGGAGCAAGGAAGGAAGGGAGGGGGATGCACATTATCCAGAGCATTGGAAAACTGCGATTGTACAACCCATATCCAAGAGAGGAAACGATTCTTCGAATCCTTGCATCCTCCGGTCAATAAGTCTCCTTCCGATCATCAGCAAGGTATTCGAGAAAGTGATAAATAGAGTTCTGATCAACTGGACTACAGACAAAAATATAATTCCGGATAACCAATTCGGCTTCAAAGCGGGGCATGACACTATTCATGCTGCGTCGAAACTGGCGTCGGATATCCAATGGAACAAGAGCCAGAAACAATGTACGGGTGCCTGCTTGATTGACCTGGAGAAGGCCTTTGACACCGTATGGTTAGAAGGTCTTTTCTACAAGCTCAATCGGCTAGGCATTAGCAAACCACTGCTGTACCTACTGTGTAACATGCTTACCGGTAGACGGTTCGTAGTCAAAAATGGCAACGTGACCTCGACAGGTATATTTCAAGTTGTTCAAAATGGTCCTCAACAGGGTGCCGTTAATTCGCCGATCCTGTTCAACATTTACTTGAACGATCTGATAAGTTCTCTTCCTCACGTAATTGCGTACGCCGATGACTTGATCGTGTAAAGATCAGGCAAAAAGATCGAGGAAATCACTACTTACACGAAGGGTGACTTTGATTAATTCATGAGAAGTTGCGATGACTGGAAGTTGAGTATCAACTTCCGGAAGTCGGAAACCATTCTGTTCAGAACGCCGTTGTATAAGGCCTCGGCGAATACGAAAAAAAAATTGGCGAAAATTCTCAATCGTTGGAAGACACGGGGAACCACTGGCGCAAAGGACTGTAGTCAGATAACTAGGGGTCTGGCTTGATCAGTATCTAGATTTTAAGAAACATGTAGATGCTGCTCTGGCCAGAGCCCGAGGCGCTTTTGCCTTTACAAAGAGACTGTTTTACAACAGCCAACTCGATGCGAGGGTGAAGGTTATCTGCTGCATGGCCCTCATCCGGCCAATGCTCACCTATGGCTGTCCCGTGTGGTTCAACGTGAGTGCAAACTAGATGGGAATGTTTCGGTTGTTTGAGAGGGCTTGTCTTAGGGCTTGCCTTCGTCTTTATCGAATTCCAGAGTCCCAACAACAGGGCAAACCTGATAAGAGTGGACAATTTCCTGTTGAAGTTGATTCGAGGTCATACTGCTAGAGCGATGAACTCGTCCAATAACTTGATCTCGGGGGCTTACTACCCCAATCCAGAATACCGCGAAAAGGTACGCCATAGTGGCTTCGTCCTCCCAGAGGCTTTTCTCCATTTAGATAAGTACGGCCTGTTGCAAGATATGAATGCGGTACCGCTCATTTTTCACATGGATGGGCGACTCAACCACGACCGTTCCGTCGCACAACGAGCTGAGGAGGGTCTCCTCCGTTTCAGTACGGTGGTATCCAGTCGAGACATTCGGGATGTTTGCTAGGCAGCACGCATTTCTCGCTCAGCTACAGCTAAAAAAAACAACAAAGAAGATATCATACAATACTTCCAGTCGAATCTGAAAAACAGAAAATTGTATGATCTGTATGATGTCTGACAGTTTTGTAAGTTGTGTAAAATGTATGTGATGTATGATCTGTGAAATAGGCCCCTGATCCAATCATTAAGGTGACTGCTCCTCCAGGCGCTCTTGGAGGTAGATTCTTGCCATTAGTAGCATGTTCAGTTTTGTTTCACTGCCTTTAACTTGATGTTATGCAGCGCAGCCTTCCATCAGGTTATGTTGACATTCGTCAGAATCGAACCACCTAGTTTCCTAATAGTCGCAAGATATTGGTATCTAGCCTGTCTGTCCATTTTCACGCAAAAAAATAGCAATAGCATTAAAAAAAAAATCTCAAGAAAATAATAAATCGTCCAATCAATGAGTTGGCAACTCTATCCGTCACCCGCAAAAGTTGCCTTACGCTACGTCTTGACAATCAGCTGTTCGCCCATGTTGTCGTATATGTCATTGTAGACATTTCACCTCTCAAGCGGTAGCAGAAATAAATGTTGTGGTAGATATCCTTCTTTTTAGCGAAATTATCAAACCTACCACAGCTACTCTCCAGAGTGCAATATCTACCACACATCGTAATCCATCCCCCTTGCATTTCATTTCTGCTGAAAACGAAGCCCACCTACTAACTTTAAACGACATTCAATAAATTCCTCTCTGAACGTGTTCACAAAATGCCTCCCCGTCCTTGGCTACTGCCACTGGGCCAAAACACCTGATGCGACGCACTTTATTGTTTTGAACAAAATAAGTCCACCTTGGAAACATGTTTATTTATTTAATTCCTCAGTTTCCATAGAATTCCGGAAAATTACATCAATACTCGAACAGCCCCTTCACTTAAGAGAACGTCTAGTTACCGTGATAAACCAAGAAAATGTCTGAATCAAATGAAAAAACCTTGGAGAACCTACAAAGTACCGACCGGCGTGTCAGACTTACCGCTCTCAGGGATCTGGAGAAGTTCTGCGACGCCACCAAGGATCTGCAGAAGATCATATCAACCTTCGACGATTGTTACCTTCACTTGCTCAACTGTTACGAAGATAAATACGAAAGTTGCCGCGAGCAGGCTGTCCTCACCGTGGGTGCATTCATTCGAAGCCTACCAGTGAACGACTTCTACCTTCAGAATGTCGTCGCGTCCATGGTCTCTCGCATGGGAAAGGCGGAGATCATCGAGGAGAGTGAGGAAATTCGCCTGCTGCACATAACCCAATTGAAGGATCTCATCGAGAAATACAAGAAAATCGAGGAGACAGACTTAATCAGTCAGTCTTACAACGACATAGTGGACATTCTGTTCAAAGCTCTCACCGATCCCTTTCCGGCCGTTCAAAAGGAGGCTTGCTTTTGTGTCGTGAAGCTGTCCCGGGCAACGTCAGTCTTTCACCAACGAGCAGAGCATCTCGCCAAACCACTGTTCAACGTTCTGAGTCACAAACATTCCCAGAATAGGATTGCCGCCATTGAGGCCTGCTACTCACTAGCGTTGCATATCAATCCCAGTTCAGAGATGCTGGTGAGGATTTTCCATGAAACTTCTCCGCTGCTCATGGACTCCATGCCGTTGGTGAGGAGAGAATGCGGGCGCATGGGTTGCCTAATGTTGCTGGAGCTGAGGGATCGTTACTCGTTCTTTGATCGCATCATTCCCCTCGTCTTATGCTGGTAAGTGGACGGATTCCGTTCCTTGCTGACTGAAACCTCTGATATCCTCTTCCAGCTTAAAGGATGATGCCCCGGAAGTAAGGGAGTTCATTGCACCTCAGTGGAAGGAGTGCGGTAAACTGTACTACGACGAGAACGAATTGGAACTGAAGAAGATCGAAATAGGAGAGAAGATTCCACCGAATTACCCCAGCTGGGAAGTGCGTCCGACCATCGGTTGCAGAGCGTTGGTGCAACGGAGCCTGAGGATGGTCCACACGATCATGAAGGAGTCCTACGACTGGAAGGAGAATGTTCGATTGCATTCGCTGAAGCTGCTCTACCAATTCGTTCTGCACGCCGAAACAGCGATGACAGCGAAATTCTTTGAAATCTACCCAGATTTGGCTAGGGCATGTGGCGACCCCGAGACGGTCATATCCAATGAAGTATGTAACCACCCATCGAGAAATACACTTTGTTGTTGCTTTAGCTCTGCATACACGAAGTTTGTTCCAGGCAATGAAGGCGTCTGATTTGATGGGTCGACTGCTGTGCTACGCCGACTGGAAGGAACACGGCATAGAGGGATTCTCGAGGAATCCCCGATTAGGTTACCTGAGATGCTTTTTCCACTTGTTTGCTGCTGCTGCAGACTCCGATTCTGCCGACGTCCTCAAAGTCTCTGAGATCATCACCGGCAAAGAGTTCTCGCACAGTTTGAAGGTTTGTTCGTGCTCCCTGACTGCCCTTCGTGACTCTAGTCCCTCTTTCAGACTGACTTCCAGACGTACATCCTCAATCTTGTCGAGGAACTGTGGAGAAAGCATCTTCAGAGATCAGCTGAAGATGCTTTGGACAATATGAGCCTGGACAACAGAAGCCACCTCGAGAGAAACCTATACGCGGTCACGATTCGCGTCATGGCACTGTCGTACGCAGTGGATAGATCCGAGAATCTTTCCGCTCGGGGCCAGGAAATCCTCGAGAGAATCGCAAAGATGACCAATTCCAGCGTATCTCAGTTGCATTGCAGACACTTGGGGTGGGTTCTGGAGCAAATGGACGACTTGGACGCCTTCCTCGACGGTCTGGCTGAACCAATTCTACTCCTTTGTGGTGCTATCCAGCTCTGCGGTTTTCGTCCAGCGCCTTTGGAGGCACTTAAGCGCAACATTCGAACAGTTTGGGAAAACGCAGCCGATGAGGGCAAAGTCAAGGTCTTCTCGGCCATTTCGATTGCAATGCTGAAGTGGAATGAGACCATGGAGCTAGACCAAGATGAAAGCAAGGAAGAACTATCAAAGTTCACCAAGGAGCTAATAGAAGAGCACATTCCTTGGAATGTTGGCGCAGCCGCCGAGTCAATGCGCTCCCTTGCCACGGCTACGCTCTGTTCCATGACAGAGGGAGCTCCCAAAGAAGCTGCTCAAATCCTTCCGACACTAGTGCAGCATTTCTCAAATCTCCTTGAAGACAACGCCCTCTCAACCAGGAACCTGGCCCTTAAATGCCTCATGAACTTCGGCAAAGTCGAAGTAGAACACCTACGACTCGTAGCTTTCGGTATGAACCACCAAATCATGTGCTCAGGTGGAGTCAATAAAATCTAATCGATTTCAGGTGTTCTCCAGCGTTTGGATGATCCTCACAGTGGAACAAGGGAGCTGGCCGCCATGGTGATACCGCAGTTGAGTCCCATCTTCCCCACCGACGACGATCGCAGCATTTGGCATGCTTACATCAAAAAGGCCATAACAAGCCTGTTCCTCTACTTCGACGGGCCAGAAATGAAGCTCAGAGATGTGATCAAAGGTAAGCCGGCACACATCCGAGCCAGTGCAAACCCAAATAACCGATTTTTACTTGCAGAGAGCTTGATAAAGCTCGGTCAGCTTTACCCAGACGTTTTCGAGGAGCCGATGAACTGTGCCTTAGCAACGAGTTTCCAGAAAAAAGCCGTGGAAGAAATCAAGTCGGCTGTTTACGTTTCATAAAGATTTGTTTGCCTAGAAAATATCGTTTGTTTTATTTCATAACTGTAAGTCTACATCTACCACATTGCACGCTGGACACCAGACAGCTTATTATAGTCGGCCAAATGGCGCCATACAATACGACTCAATCGGAAGCGATGGACAACACCTCGTGGACGGGAGGTAAATGCACATCGCTCTCGGCATCGCACCAACGACGAGTCCCTGGGGAATGCAGCGATTTCAGCGTCGGCGATTTCTCTCAGTTCAGCCGGCAGAATGTCGTTTTTGCGCATAGCATTCACTCGCAAGCGATCCACGGCATGTTCGGCCACACATTTACGTCGCTTAACATCACGGATCATCTTCCAGTCGGTGTATTTGGTGCGAATTTGTTGGAGCTGTGAATAGAGATGGAATGAGGTGATGCATGATTGAAGTACGTGTACATACGCCCGCTCCGGAGGTCTGAAGGGATTTCAAGACAAAGCTGGTGACTCCTGAGATATTTGACAGTGAAGCCATCACGAGAGTTATTTAAGAAATTTGATAAAATTGAGAAAATTCTAAATTTTGGACGATGTTTCGTAATTCAGACTGCTTTAGGTAAACGTCAAGGTGACAGTTGTAAACAGAATTTGGGAGTGTGTTTGTTACATAAGAATTGGTATAAGCCAGTGGTTGACAGATGTGGAAGTTAAGGTCGCGTGACATGAAGGAATGTGGAAGCAAGTTTTAAGGTTAGACTTAGATGAAGCAATTTTATAGTGAATTGTTCTTCATTCCGTGAAAATTGATTCGAATTTTTAACTCAAATATGGTTACAGTGCCAGTCATGTTTATTTGAGTGGTACCAAAAGAGTAGCGTTGCTGACAAGATTTGGCACTTTGTTTGAATAACGGCGATACATTAATATGCAAATGTGCTTCCGGTGTGAAAGAATAGTATTTCAAAACCGAAATAAGCCCCACGAACCACTCTACAACTAAAATCGTGAAAATGACACTACCGATGAAATATGCCAACAACGGTCATCGGAAAGGTGAAAAAGACAATTTCGAATGCCTGCAAAACACACCACATTCTTTTTAAAATAAAAAAATCATCTCTTAACACGCAAATCGCAATAAAATATCAAGTTAAGCTTAAAAAATTACTCCCCTACTGCACTTGTCAAAAGACATGCACATCAGTTTGTCAAAACAAACATCTTTTCGTTAACACTTCGCTTTGGTCTAAAAGTCAATTTTCGCAGTTCAGTGTATTGTCACAAGTGACATAACAACTATTCATCCCCTTATGTGTGTGTGCCGTTTTGTAGAAAAGGGAAACCTCGATTTGCTCGTGGTTAGATTCCCCACAAAATAAAAAAAAATTCCATAAAGAAACGAAAAAGAAAAAAAAACGTTTTGTATTTCTAACCTCCCCTAGACGAAAAAATTTTGCAATTTAGGGAATTTTGTTATCCAGTGCCCGTTACGTGCCCGTCGTATATAACTAGGATACGCAAGAGATACCACAACACAACCAGCAGCAGAAGCAGCAACTCGCCAAGATGCCTTCCAGCGATCCATTGCCGCCAAAGGAGAGTGCTCTCTTCAGAAAACTTTTGGTAATAAATGTCATGCGGTCAGATTTGATCGGTTGGTAATACAATTTCGACCGACAGAATGCCCCCCGAATATGATTCGTTTAACCGGTCATTGTGTGGTCTACCACCTTCGTCGGGTTCCAAGCATTAAAAAAAAAACGAAATAGAAGACGAAAAAAAAAAATGTTCAACGATAGCCGACAAGATTGTGCCCGAAAAAAATGTGCAAAATATGATAAAAAATTTGGATTTTATTTGACCATCTGTGGGAATAGGTACCGAATGCAAACTTCAACTACCATTTACGGTCATGTGTGTGTTATATTTTCTTCAATTGAACTGCAAAATCCATTCAGAAATGATTGTACCCCCTCCAGAACCTAACCTCAATCAAACAAAAAATTAAATGAAAAAAGTTTTTTTTTTTTTTAATGCAGAGTGAGATGATTTTTTTTTTCTCGAGTTGGGGGTGCTACATACGTGCAACTGTCCATTGAACATGTTGACCATAACAAAGCTGCCTCTTCCGGAGGGGAACTCGCCGAGAAGTTCCAGAATTTCGTGCTGAATGTGCACTTTAGTCAAACAATATTTCAAACGCGTGTGACTTCTCGATTGTTATTTCGACAGCTTTGGCACGCCTGCACACACATGATTCCCAATTAGAATGCATCTCTGTCGCCCAAATGATAAGGCAATAGAAAAAAGCTTGTCTTATCGGCTAGCTTCTGTCTCGATCGTCTGTCTTGCATCACCAACCAACACAAATCATGAACTTGTCAGCAGTAAATTTTTCTAAACAAATTATTTTCTTCTCCCTTTTCACACAGAAATGCTACGAAATGAAACAATACAAAAATGGCCTGAAGTTGGCTAAGCAAATACTCTCGAATCCAAAATACGGCGAACACGGTGAGACACTCGCGATGAAGGGTCTCACGCTGAACGGTCTGGGACGACGCGATGAAGCGTACAAATATGTACGACAGGGCCTGCGTAACGATTTGAAATCGCATGTTTGTTGGCACGTCTACGGCTTACTGCAGAGATCGGATAAGAAATATGATGAAGCAATAAAGTGTTATAGGAATGCACTCAAATGGGAGAAGGATAATTTGCAGATTCTCAAAGATCTGTCGCTGTTGCAAATTCAGATGAGAGATCTTGAAGGCTACAAGGAGACCCGCCATCATTTGTTCAAACTGCGCCCATCGCAGCATGCCTCGTGGATTGGCTTCGCGATGAGCTATCATCTATTGGGTGACTTTGAGACGGCCAATAGCATTTTGGAGACTTTCCGGCTGTCGCAGGCGCTCATTGTAAGTATGGTATCTTCAAAATTGAAATGTTTTGTTTTCTGTCTGTCTGTGACATGTAATGTCTTTGTTTTATTTCCTGTGCGTTTGTGGAGTAGTATAATTAATTTTAGTATTTTTGTGTCGATGATCGTCGACTAAGCAGTGTGGGCGATTACGCCGTCAGCCTTTAGGGCTTACTCACAAAAAGTTTGTGCACTCCTTGCACTCTGCATGCTCATGGCCTAGAGCTGGTCGCCTCTGTACCAAAGTGGGGCCTTTAGGGCTTAGTCACAAAAAGTTGGTGCAATACTCCCGCTCTGCATGTTCATGGCATAGAGCTGGTCGCCTCTATACCAAAGTGGGGCTAATTTCGACAAAGCCATAATTGCACTTAAAGTGAGGCGCTGAGGTCCAAGGTATTTAAGGACAACCCCTTAGATGTGGGCATGGGGGTTTCCTCCTCCATATGTGTATCACATTGGGCCTAACCGGACCTCAGTGCGGTGTGGTTATTCTGCGCCTTCCCATAAACCTAACCTAACCTAGATGTGGGCATCCTCATCCTCTGTTGGGGCTATTGTTGCTTAGGATTTTTGTTTTCAGTCACTGCGTTTATACTATTCATTTAGCATTCATTGGTTCGAATCCCAGTGACAGCAAAGTTAATAAGCTTGCACCTGGTTTTCAAATCTGGTCCAGTCACTATTTGACGTTGGAATCAAATTAACAGCAATATCACTGGAGTAGTCAATCAGTGGTAGTAGTCTGACACTATGCACACAATGGACCAATATGGTCTAAGTGTGCTGGTGAATGCACTAGCAGCTCGCCTACCTAACCTAACCTAGCATTCATGGTCAGAGCATGATGTCAGTACCCACTCATGCGTATTACGAATAAAAATTCCCGTCGTAGTTTTTCCCTTGATAGATAAGAGACGTAAGACTAAGCCAATGCGCTCGAATAAGAGACGTAAGACTAAGCCAACGCGCTCTGGCCCTATCCAGGGTTTCGTCTTCAAGTTTTCATGTTACGAAGCTAAACGGTGTGAGTGATTGCCCGAGATTATCCCAGTTCAGATCTACTTTCTGCAAGGATGTCTGCTATTTCGTTTCCTTGGATGCACCCTGGTACCATGTTTGCACAGCCTGACTAGTTCCGATGTCAGGAAGTCCGATGCCGTGTTGAGCATTCTCAGCGCAATTGCTGCTTCCTTTATTGCATACACTCCAGCTTGGAAATTTCGGCTGTTGTCTCTGAGTGCCAGGGACACAGAAGATCCCCCCTGTGCACGCACTTGTGTTTGAGCCCTCAGTGTACAACAAGAACTCGCATTTGTCTGCTCCCCATTGTTCTGGCCATTAATTCCAGTCTGGGAGACGCATGGGGAATGTCTTCTCCGAGGTTTAAGTTTGTGTTAGGTAGTCCATTTGGTTGTTATCCTGCGACTTTGTCCATCATTTGAGTAGGAACTTGTTCTTGTCAGAGCTAAAGTAGACAGTAGGTACATCGTTCTACGGATTCGAATTGACTTAGAAAAGACTGATTCACATGACTCTACCAACTGCGTTTTGCACGTACATGAACTGCCGATCCCTCTCCTTGTAGATGAGAATGATTTTAAGAAGTTAAAGATGAAGGTAACAGCCGCTGCTTTGAGCTTTTTCTTAGTTGCCACAGAAACAAATACTTTTGCCAAAATTGTTCTTTGTGCGGCACTACGGGTTGAATATGGGAGTTAACCAACCGCTTGTTATACCATGCTGTGCACACCAAACCGGTTGAATTCCCTCTCCACTTATGTGCTCCACTTTAATTGCGGAAGTTCGTTTTCCATATGGTCCATGAAGCCAAGTTATTCGCAAGCTTTACTGGGTACTGACTTCATGCTCTGACCATGAATGCTAGGTTAGGTTAGATAGGGGGACTACTAGTGCATTCACCAGCACACATAGACCATGTTGGTCCATTGTGACACCCACAGTCAGACAGCTACCACTGATTGATCACTCCAGTGAGATTAAATGGTGACTGGACCAGATTTCAAAAACCAGATAAAAGCGTATTAACTTTGTCTTCACTGGGATTCGAACCGCGGAACCCGCTAACCGGGTGCAGACACTCAACCAACTGCGCCATCCAGTCGTCCAAGAAGACGTAACAGTCCTTGAATAAAATAGAATTGGGCGTTTGGAACCATTGGGCACCTTCTTCTTCTTCTGGTGGCGCTACAGTCCGGGGTGGACCTGTGCCTCAACGAGCAAGCCTGTCCAGCGGGCAAGATCTTTAGCCAGCTGTCTCCAACTGTGCACGCCAAGTTGGTTGAGGTCCTTCTCCACCTGGGTGCGCTATCGGTTCCGTGGGCGTCCTCCATTGCGTTGTTCCACTGGTTCGGAGTCGAAGACTCTTCGGGCTGGAGCAGTGTTGTCCATGCGCTCTACATGGTCCAGCCATCGTAGACGTTGAATCCGTAGACGCCTGACTAGGCTCATGCCGCTGTACAGCCCGTACAGTTCGTGGTTCAATCTTCTTTCCAAGAACCATCAACGCAGACAGGACCAAAGATTGAACCCAGAACTTTTCTCTCGAAAAGACCAAGTGCTTCTTCATTTGCTTTTGAGATTGTCCATGCCTCTGCGCCATAGAGCAGGACAGGGGTGATCAAGGTGTTATATAATGTTAGCTTGGTCCTTCGAGTGAGGACTCTACTACTCAATTGCCTCTTGAGCCCAAAGAAACAGGCAGAGTTACTGTGCGTTTGATCTCGGTACTGGTGTTGTTCGTACTGTTCACTTGTGAGCCGAGGTAGACGGAGTCCTTCACTACGTCGAAGTTATAGCTGCCTATGGTGACGTTTTGACCAAGTCGTCGATGTTGTGCGTCCTTTATCGATGGCAGCATATACTTCGTTTTGCCCTCGTTCACCGCTAAACCCATTTTGGCCGCCTCCGCTTCGATACCAGCAAACGCTTCATTGACGGCTCGGTGAACCACAGGCCAAGGAACTTTTTAACCACTTTTGAAATTGTCCCACTCTTTACTACTTGTCTGACTTATCGACTCAAGGCAACAAATCTTCAGAAAATGTGGAGCAATGTGGAATTCATGTGAATGTTTGAACACAGCTGTCTTCGTGAGCCATTTAGACACAAAATTCACTTGCAGTAGGCAGGTAGGTACTAAGTGACTTAAAAAAGAAGATGTACTTAGGTCAAAGTAGACCCATTGTGCTGCCACGTGGGTTTACAAAAACGAGGTCGGCCTTTGTTGGGTTTTGTCAGTGAATTCTAGAATTGATTTGACCGGTGTTTCACCAAGATCACTTTGATTGACGTGTCTTGAACCACGAGCCCATGATCTGATCGAGGCGAGCAGCTGCAGAGAATGTGTTGTACACTTTCCTCCTCTTCTTCATCTAGACAGCTGCTACAGAAACTGTTTGAGAATCGCTCTAGTCTTTTTGCCTCTAGATCTAATAAGCAGTGTCCGGTAATCATCCTCACTGCCATTAAGGAGATCAAGCTGTCTGATCTTTTTGGACCGGGACACGTCCAGCTTTGCTTGGAGATTTTGCATGCAATGCCTGTCTTCCATCTGGCGTCATTTGTAGTAGGTGTTTAGAAAAACTCATATTTGTGGTAACAACTCGGGCAACAAAAGATATGGTCAATCCAACAATGAGACGCAACAAATTGAACGTCTATAAATCCAAGCTGCTCCACGTCGGAGGAGTGAAGAGCTGAATTCTTGTAATGTAGAATTTTGTAGAACCTACAACCTACCTATGAAAACATACACCTGGTCTTAGCAGCATTCAATTTTGAATAGCAGCTCCTTTTGCACTGAAACAGAACTGTCTTCGAAGTACAGGGGTGTTGCACATCCTTTTGCACCGAGAGAGAACTGTCTTCGAAGCACAGGGGTGTTGCACATGAGATATCTCACGAGGCAGGAAGGAAACAGATAATGCTTCACACGGTTAAATACAAGTCAAATGTTTTTAAGCATTTTATCTTCGCTATTTCTCTCTCTATCTCACACACTCGTTGGCTCTTACTCTCATATGCGTCCAAGCTCACATCCAAAGTCAAGCGCTGATAATAAGAATACCCAAAAGAGTGTAGAAGAGCGCGAAAACTCACTCGAAAGCTGGTACGATTCCTGCAATTGTGGGACGCGGTAGCCCCTGTTACTTTTCGCTTCTCTTGCCTATAAACCCCGCATTTGATGGGACGGCCGTGTAAACGCAGCCAATGGTTTCATGCGCATATGAGTGTACAGTCAAATTGCATCTTTCAACATGCATGATGTCATGTGTCAAAATTGACTGCAAATGCCTTCATACATTTGACGATGAGTCAACGATCGCACGTGGTGCAGGCATATGGCTAAGCTTTTGGCTCAAATGGCCGTCAAAACATTCTGGATCACAATCTTACCTCATCTCATCAGAATCTTCAATGACTCGGTTGCTCTCCTGAAAGGATTCCGGGTATAAAGCACGGACGAGTTATCTCCAGGCCACCCGATCCTCCGCAATCGACTCTAGGTAGGTAGGAGGCGCTGCTATTGAATTTACCAGCACACTTAAACCACGATGGTCCATTGTGATACCACCCACAGTCGGACGACTACCGCTGATTGACCACTCCACTGATAGTGCCGTTATCTTGAGCTCATCGGCAAATGGGGACTGAAAAGGATAAAAGTCTATTCTCTTTGCTTTCACTGCGATTTGAACCGGGGATCCCACTAACCAAGGACAGGCACTTAAACAACTGCGCTATCGTCTGTAACTCATCAGCTCCAAGCGCAACCAGTTAGTCTATGTACAACTAGTAGGTCTTGGTCCAACCAGTTGGTCTCGGTCCAACCAGTTGGTCTTCGTCCAACAAGTAGGTCTTGGTCCAACCAGTTGGTCTTGGTCCAACCAGTTGGTCTTGGTCCAACCAGTTGGTCTTCGTCCAACAAGTAGGTCTTGGTCCAACCAGTTGGTCTTGGTCCAACCAGTTGGTCTTGGTCCAACCAGTAGGTCTTACCGCAACCAATTGCTCTTGGTCCAACCAGTCTCGGTCTGTCAACAGTTCGAGGAACTGAGTGAATCCCATTCAAGCTACGCCTTTCCTAGGCGTGATGGTGGAGACATTTATGCCACATTACCAAACCAATGGATCATGGCCCTCTCCGTTCGAAGAAGCAGCTGCTCTTAATTAAGCTCCTCGTGTGCAGTAGTCACAATCTTACCTTCAATATGAATTCAATGTCGCCATGTCTGCAGATTCTCAGGGGTTCAGGATCAGGCTCAGATTGACCAGGATCCAACATCAAGATTGTCCTCGATCCCACTGACTGTCCTGGTATCTTGTGAAAAATAGCTTCTACAGCAGTCACTGGTGATGGGCGTACCAATGCTTCCTCACAAAGGAGCATTGCCTAGCTCCGAAGATAACTTCCAAAAGTTCTGTTGTGCTTCTCACTCTTGTTGATATGATTTCCAAATCCAATTCCAGGTTATGATAGACCTTCTCCTTGTTTACTCCTCGTTTACTGAAAACATAAACTTCTCTTGTCCTTACTGAAGACTTCCCCACAGGGTCGACTTTGTAATCAAAAACGGTTGCCAGCTTTGATGAAAACCTAACAGGAACCGAATGTAGTCTTGTGTGTAGCTTCCCCTTGTCGGTTCTTTTGTTTTCTCTTCAAAACCTTCTCCGTTTGAGCCTTCAGCTATCATTATTGACTTGTCCGTGTCATTCTGTAAATTCTACACAATTAGTTGCGTTTTTTTTCAATCGTTTCCATTTTTTTTAGGAAAATCATGACTATCGTCACAGTGAACTGTTACTATATCAAAATCAAATTCTCATCGAATCCGGCAATCTGGAGAAGGCCTTAAATCACTTGACCATATTTGAGAGTCAAATTGTTGATAAGCTTGCCGTTAAGGAGACCATGGGTGACCTGTACATCCGATTGGGCAAACATAGTTTGGCTGTGCCAATCTATGAGCATCTGATCAAGCGTAATCCGGAGAATACAATGTATTTTTTGAAGTTCTTCGATGCCAAAGAGATCACCGACGATAGCGAAAAACTTGACATCTATAAGAAATTCCAGGAGGAATACCCGCGTGCCATGTGTCCCAAACGTCTGCCGCTGGATGTTGCATTGGGAGATAAAATCCGTGAGGTTATCGATGACTATCTGCGACGTGGCCTGCGAAAGGGAGTGCCACCATTGTTTGTCAACATTCGTTCCTTGTATCAGTGTCCGGAGAAGGTGAAAACAATCGAAACCCTAGCGCTGGAATACTACGAGAATCTTCGAAGTTCGGGGCATTTCTCGAAGGCGGACTGCGAGCAAAACAAACCGAATGAGCCGGCATCGGCGTTATTGTGGACAACATTGTTCCTTGCCCAGCACTATGATTTTATGCGTGAGACTGATAGAGCACTCGAGTACATTAACATTGCCATCGATCATACGCCGACGCTGATAGAATTGTTTGTGACCAAGGGGCGGATATACAAGCACGCTGGCAGTCCTGTCGAGGCGTACATGTGGTTGGACGAGGCTCAAAGCTTGGATACTGCCGACAGATATATCAATTCGAAGTGTGCTAAGTACATGTTGCGGGCAAATATGGTCAAAGAGGCGGAAGAGATTTGTGCCAAGTTCACACGCGAGGGCGTTTCAGCAATGGAGAACCTCAACGAAATGCAGTGCATGTGGTTCCAGACGGAATGTGCGCTGGCCTATCAGCGCCTGGGCAAGTGGGGTGAGGCACTGAAGAAATGCCACGAGGTGGATCGTCATTTTGCCGAAATCATCGAAGATCAGTTCGATTTCCACACGTACTGCATGCGAAAGATGACATTGCGTGCCTACGTTGGCCTCCTGCGACTGGAGAACGTGCTGAGAAAGCATCCGTTCTACTACAAGGCCGCTCGATGTGCCATCGAGGTGAGCGACAATTATTCAATTCCTCTCCTTTCGTCTCTCTAATGGGGGCCTTCTTTTCAGGTGTACATTCGATTGTATGATAGACCGCTGAAATCTGAGGAAGCAGTTGAGGAGAACGATACTGGTAAGTGACTGAAGACCTCGTGCCAACGGTTTGATGGAAAATTGTGTAATTTTTTGTAGAAAATCTACCGCCCTCCGAGCTGAAGAAACTTCGCAATAAGCAACGTAAAGCCAAAAAGAAAGCGGAACTGGAAAGCGCCCAAGCCGCTCAAGCCGCCGTCAAACGTGAACAGCATCAAAAGTCGAAGCAGCAGAACGCCCAAGACGCTGATCCCGAAGCACCGCAATTGGATGAGCTCATTGCCGAGAAGCTCGAACGTCCCGATGATCCACTGGAGAAGGCAATCGATTTCCTTACACCATTACAACTGTTAGCCAAAGATCGCATCGAAACCCACTTCCTAGCTTTCGAGATCTATTCGAGGAAGAATAAGATCCTTCTCATGATTCAGAGTATAAAGCGGGCAATCGCACTGGATGCCAAACATCCGCTAGTTCACGCATGTTGTATGAAATTAACAAAGGCCCTTCAACTCATGACAGACGAACTGAATCCGAGCGTTAAGGTCGTCGTTGAAAAGGCCCGCGAAGAATTGATCGGCAGTGCCAAGACGTCACAGCAAATCAACGATGAATTTATTGCGAATAATCGCGACTCAATTGCGCATTTAATCGAGGCAGCAAAGATCATGAATCTCCTCGATAATAGTAAAAAGGACGAAGCCATTCAACTAATTACCTCATTCGATTTGAACAAGATGACTCTCGAGGTTGGTCACGCTTCACTTTGTCTCGTCTTTTGATTTTGATTAATTCTCTTTGCAGGAAGCGACGAAGGTATATGACACATTGTGTGAGGGTCCTCTAGCTGGCAATGAAGACCAGACAAAAGCCTACCTTGAACGGTGTCAGCAGCGCTTCAAGTACGCACGTGTTTTCAAAGAGCTCACACCACAGGCCGAGAATCATGTTAACGAATCAAAAGCTGATGCGACCGCAAAAATCGCTGATTTGTAGGGAATGTCCGTGTGACATCAAATAAAACAAAAAAAAATTCAATTTCATCAATCAAACATCAACCAGCAATCGTAACAATACAACAAAACTTTTAACAAAATACTAATTCAAGTAAACAAAGCGAGAGAGAGAGAGAGAGAGCGATGAAGGGAGATGCAAGCACTCGATCCCGCAAAACAATAATATCAGCACCTCTTGCGGAAGACGTTAACATTTTAGTCGTTACTATCGTTATTATCTTGAATAATAATATATTTACTGTACCATGTTCTCCGTTACTTTATTCTTCATCCAACCCCCCTCCCTCCTGCCCCTCCTCCTCCCTCCCCCCAACACATCCAGTTTATCTGCTGCATGTTGCGCCGACCCAGTTATATTTTAACTTCTTTAAACACACACACAGACAGACCTCAGCAGAAGTCCTTATCCAGCAAATTAAACTTCTTTTTTTTTATACATATACGTATATGTAGTTATATATATAGTATATACATTATTGAGAATGCATAGGGGATAATAGAATTGTAAAGAAATTCATACACAAACACACACACACACCCAAAACAAGAGAAAATCATGAAAATGCAAGAAAAACAAAAACAAAAAAACACTCACGTACACTATAGATACATGAAAATGCAAATAATTGAAAACAAAAACAAAAACAAAATAAAAGAAAACTTAGAATTTTTTTTAATGTTTACTTTATTAACAAAGAAGGTGAAAATAAAAGAAAACATACGCTAAACTTATACTGATGAAAACGAGAGATATAAGAGAATTTTATTAAAGCCATCAAACGAACAGAACACCCTGCATTTGGTTTTAGTTTTTGGTTGTTTGTCAATGATTAAGAGCGGTCGACCCTGCTGTGAAGCAAGGTCGCCGATATTCAAGTGGAGGTTATGTTCAACCGCAGCAACGTATTTCTGTTGGAAGTCGATTGGTCGGACTTTGGCACGACCTCCTAAAGTCAATCAATCTTTGAACATAAGTTCTGCCCTGCAGCGGGTACTCTAGCCATGTAGACATGTGTGTATAGTCATTTGATCCTCTTCTAGTTGTCAATATTTAGGCTTGCAACTGCAGACCGATACGTTCAATGTTAGAAAAGGATTTAAACAAAGCGACGCTGTCATTTGACTTCTGTAACAGCATCTTTGTGAAGATCGCGCAAGGCTCACACGCCAATACACGATCACGGTCTTCCAGAAGTCTGTACAATTGCAGTCCGTACAAGCAAGCATACACGGACCACATTGACACGATTGACATTGACACAGCGAGTGGTGAATGAGGAGTTGTTGGCATTGAGACGGAAGCGGCTAATATGGGTCTGGCGGTGAACGAGGGCAAAACGAAGTATATGCTGTCATCGAGAAAGGACACAGAACATCGACGACTTGGCCAGAACGTCACCATAGGCAGCTATAACTTCGAGGTAGTGAAGGAATTCGTCTAACTCGGCTCTGCCATAAACAGTTTGGTACGCCAGTGCCGAGACCAAACGCAGAGTAACTCTTGCCAAGCACTGCTACGGGCTCAAGAGGCAATTCAGTAATAGAGTGGGGATCAAGCTGATTATAAATAAGACCGTGATGATCTCTGTCCTACTGTATGTCGTGGAGGCATGGACAATCTCAAAAGCAGATGAGGAAGTCCGAAAAAGTTCAGATCTCTGATCCTGTTTGCGTTGATTGCACTTGGTGGATAAGATTCAACCACGAGTTGTCCTGGTTGTAGAGTGACATGAGTCTAGCCAAGCGTCTACTGATCCACGGCCTAAGATGGCTTGGCCATGTAGAGCGTATGATAGCTCAGCTCCGGCCAAAAGAGTCTTCTACTCCGAATCCGCGGGATAATGCAGCAGAGGACTCTCGCGTTTTAGGTGGCACACCCAATTGGAGAAGGACCTCAACCGAGACTGGAACTGGAGCCTGAGATCGTGCTAGTTGGTTGAGGCCCAGGTCCGCCAAACGAGGAAGAAGAACTGAAGGCCAGTATGGTATGCGAATGGCAACCTAACAGCCGCGATTCACATAGATCACCTATTCGGATCAAATGCCACTTATGGTTTGGAGGTAAACAAAGATTTGAGAACCTCTTACATTGTAGAAATTAGGTTTGAAACAAATTATTCAGGAAAGCGATAGCGATAAAATGGTGCCAAGATTCAACCGAGAATAGTAGACTGGGTGTTCCCTGCAACTGCTAAATCAAAACTGACAAGGTATCCGCGTCTGGTAGGCGGCCTAAGAAATCAATAATCAATAAAATTAGGGAGATCCCTCTGTTCCTGCGCCTAAAGGACCACTGCAGTGAATTCCAAATAGAAGAAGCCGCTCGATTATTGTCATCAAATTTGATAGATGGCTAATCTGAAGAAGGCTAAAGGGCTATAAAGTCTCTCAGGACTCCACTATCTATCTCTGGCAGTCAGATGTAACCTTACTCTCTTCGGGTCCATGGATACAAGAAGAACAATGAAAAACAGGGGGACAGGCTTGTCACATCACATAAGGAGACACCACATTGTGTCCTTAACGAACCACAGTTCGCCGGCATACGGCATTCTCACAAATCGTAGATGAATGGAACTTGACACCTGTAAGAAATCTAAAAACAATGAGGCCTGCACTTGAACGAAAATAATACTGCTAACGGTGAATATAAATCACAGTTACCTCATAGGGTTAGGTTAGGTTAAGTGAGTGGGTAGACGTCTTACTAAGGTCCAGCTAAATCCATTGTGATGCCCATTACGGGAAAAAATTCACCTCCTATTTCTTACTCGCGTCCTCCTTTAGGTATTCATGCGTTGGTTTAGTCCAGACATCCAGAAATCCTAACGAACCTGCTAATAGAAGTTAAGGGATTTTTGCATGTTCTTGGAGATCTTGGAAGAAGAACTCTGCCCGAGTCTTATGTCTCAATAGGCAGAGACTGGGGCATCGATAAAGGGTGAGGAGTATCCTGTCTTTCATCTTAGTCCACCCAAACTCGTAGGCTTACTAACATTTCACTCCCTTCAATCAAGCAAGAATGAATCGAATTCCCTATAACAACGTTTGTAGGAGTTGTATATATGCGGCCACTTTCCTTTAGACGGATATCAATACACCCTAACCTAATTAATAATATAATAATATAATATGGGTGGCGCGACAGTCTGAGGCGGACCTGGGCCTAGCTTCTCAGCAACCACCCGTGTTGTGCGTGCTATTGTTCTTCCACGCGTGGAAGGGACCTACAGTTTAATGCCGACTCCGAACGGCGAAGTTGAGAAGCTTTTTCTAGACAGAAATACTCTTTGAGCATTATCAGTTACTCGAAAGAGGTGGTGCCGTGAATTATCAAAGGTGGTAAATTCGGGTATAGAACCTGGCACCCTCTGCGTAGGAGTCAAAGCACTTACCCACTACGCGACGGAAACTCACCTCTAACCTAATTAGCCTAGATTAAAGTAGAAATCGCAGAAGTCTTGAACGCATCATCTTGATGCTGCCCAGTGACTGCAACCCCCTTTCCATTATAGTTGGACAATCCCAGAGTGTGCCGATGCCAAGACGAATTGGGTGAGGTGATAGGATCTATAAATACTGCAAGTCTGAGTACAGAGGAATTGTTTACGATGTATTGTTAAAAACGGGATAGAGAACAGTTTGGTTTTCTAAAATACACTTTACAAATACATACGCGATTTCGAGACAGTATATTCATTGGCACTAAATATGTTGCAATATGGCATATGTTGCTGCGCACTCCACAGTCTCTTGCTTGACGCAAGTGAAGCTTAGCCTGGCCCCTGGACATAGGGAGATTGCAGCCAACGAATCGGCGGATGAGATCGAGACGGCTGGCACTGTGTTCATAGTTTCTGAACCGTACTGTAATGTGAAATAGACAGCGGCTACAGCGCTGATGGGGATGGGGAAAAATATTCGCCTAGACCAGTGAACCAACGGTGATGGTCTTAGGCAATCCAAGCGATTAATCAGGCCTTCTTCCTGCAAGGAAATACTCTATCTTAACAAAGAAAGTATAAAATTGCTAACGAGCTTTCTTACCGTCCACGGCGGCCTGAATTACCACTTAAACAAAATAAATCTGGGTGAAGACAAGGTCTGTCGTCTTTGCCCCGAAGAGGATTAGACTTCAGAGCATATTTTGTGTGAATGTCCGGCACTAATCTGGTTAAGGAAACACATCTTCCATAGGGAGATACTAGGTTCAGTGGAGTTCAACTACAAATGAATCTTATGAGGGAAGTAGTTCGTCTTTTGGCCTAACTTCAACTCTTCGATACAATAGATCTCTCGTTGCCTTCACGCCATGGATTGTACAAGAGAGATAAATAGTATATAGGTGGGTCGCTGTGGAGTAGTGAGTTTGTTACGTCGACTCTTGCGCAGATGGTGGCAGGCTCGACACTCTGATTTTCCACCTTTCAAAATTCACTGCTCCACCTCTTTCGAATCACGGACAATGCTCAAAGATTATTCCTTTCAAGAAAAAGCTACTTCGCTCTTCACGCACAACACGTGTAGTTGCTGCAGAAGCTAGGCCTCGGTCGTCTACGGGCTGTAGCGCCACAAATATTATAATCATTACATCTCATTACACAACAACATACAACTTTGTTGAGCCAAATCTGTAATACTCGACAAATTACATAGAATCTTGGCTCCACTTGCGTCTTGTATCAGACTTTTCTAATGGACAGTCTAGATCTGAATTTCCTTTTGCTTCCCATTGTTATAAAACACATGGTGGATTGTTAAGCCTAAGCTCAGACCACGAAATGTATTCCAAGTTGAACTGTGCCAAACAGTCCAATCCCCCAACATCACCTGAAACTTCAACTCAGTGTGAACGGTGCTGAAAAAATGCTTCACAGGTTTTTCCTTCTCATACGGTGCAACTACTGCAGCAGCGACTTTCTCCCAGTGAGAGTAGGAAAGCAGTATTCTTCGGTTGAATAAAAACACTCACAACTACACGCAAAGGAATGATGAAAACAGCTGATGGAACTGACAGCACTGACGGAGACAGAGTTCTGCTTGAAATTATCTAATTTCGTGGCAGCGAAGTAAACATCACAGGGTCCAAAGATCAATTCACTGACAAACCTCTGATTATCGCTCGAAAAAGAAACAAGAACAACACCGTCATCTTTTTGTGATAACCGATTAAGTTCTGTGTGTAGTTCTACGGGGGTTCAATCAGTTTTCAGTTTGCCTGCGATTCAATAGCACCAAATAGAGAGGCCTTACATTTATTTTTTTTTTATCAACAGAAAGTTACAGAAAATCCATAAATATGAATACCGGGTGAGTAGAAACCTGAATTGAATTCAGACTTGTTAAGGGCCAATGTGTCTGACCTAAATTCTTTCGTAGAAAACTCGCTGGACGAACTATTTTCATCACGGGAGCGTCGAGAGGGATTGGCAAAGCGATTGCACTGAAAGCCGCCCAAGATGGTGCTAATATTGTAGTAGCTGCGAAAACTGCAGAGCCCCATCCAAAACTGCCTGGAACCATATACACTGCAGCTGCAGAAAGTAATTAAAATATTTTGTTCCCTTTGATTGCCTCCATTTTAAGTGGAAACGATTGGATTGATTGATACATTTTGCGTTGATTGGAACAAGTGGCCACTAGCAACAGAATCGTCACTAGAATGCTTCAAAGATTGTGTCGGTTGTAGTGCAGGAAGTAATAGCATTGAGTTTCTCGTAACATTTTCTCTACGGGTGGTGAATTAGTTTGATTTTAGCAAATAGGCATTTTCGTGAAATTTCCAAAATTCAGTTTACATAGTAAAATATCTGATTCTAAAATTAGCTAATCGCACAGATTACGATGACGAAGACAACATCAAAATTGTGTAGATAAGAATGAGTGGATTTAGATTTCACTTTTTTTTGTTGTACCTTGGCAATTAGGTATGAGAACGAGTTATGGGCTCAAAGGTCGATGAAGGGTCGAGAGTGTTTGCGCGTAAATGTTTGAACTGAAAAACGGAGTGAGTACAGCTATTTAAAATGAAAATCATTTTGCAGTTAATGAAATGGCAGCGGAGAGTGTATTTTTGTGTGTAGGGTGATTTCA
Source organism: Eristalis intricaria (assembly GCA_964034865.1). Taxonomy (NCBI): domain Eukaryota; kingdom Metazoa; phylum Arthropoda; class Insecta; order Diptera; family Syrphidae; genus Eristalis; species Eristalis intricaria. Next base: position 49,042,075 of record OZ035876.1, read on the forward strand.
GTTAATAATCATATTTTGAGGTTACCAATGTCAAATGTTTTTTGGAACATTTTAAAGACTAATAGAAAAAGACTTAACGTCGGCGTTTCCATTAAGAGTCGCAATGTCGACAAGGTTTTGAGATTAAAATTGCTCTTTGCAGGACTACTTTTGATTCCATGTGAAAATCCCTGCTACCTTCCATTCAATTGTAACTGAATGAATCATATCGCAAATGTTGCCTCCAATGCCTACGATTTTGCTCCACAACATTTCGCTCCACTTGTTGGAGGAGATTAGATTCATATCGCAATAGTACATTACATGTGAACCGCCATCTAGCCAGAATGAGACAATTAACGGGCTCCGCCGGGGCGTTTAACTCAAAATGGAATACCAACCAATTTCAAAGTAAGTCAACGTGATAGAGAAGTGTTGCAAGGACCACGATGGTACATGTAATGTGAGGTGTGTGAGCCATGTTACATGTAATGTGAGGTGTGCGAGCAATGTTACATGTAATGTGAGGTGAAGGCCAAAAGACCAAGTTTCACTTAGGCCGCTTTGCCTCTAATGTGTTGACGAAATAGCACCTTTCTTCAGAATACTTCTACAATTTCTCTATCCATCCCACTGTCCTTAAAGACCATCAAAGATCAAAGTAGCAGGTTATATTGATATCTTCAGGCGATTATGACCAGCTAGTGATCCGTGCATTGACGTTAGCAGCTTTTCGTGTCACTGAAGGAGCTCGTCCGTGTTATGACTGTTAATATTAAACGAGTAACTTCGTCTGTGTCTAAAAAGCGTCACTTCTCTTTTGGTCTTCGGGTCTAGGGTTAGACAGCAACTACAGTCATTAAGGAAGCTCTGTCTTGGCTAAAAAACGATTATAATATCCATCACACATATTGTCATCTGTTCCGATAGCTGATAGCCTCTGAATTCAGTGACTTTCAACTCCAAGGGTTCTCTTAAATGTCTCTCAACGAAATGGCCAAGTAATTTCTTCTTTTTTATTTGGCGCTACAGTCCGGGGTGGACCTGGGCCTCAACCAACAAGCCTCTCCAGCTAGCACGGTCTCTGGCTAGCTGTCTCCAGTGTCGCACGTCAAGTTGGTTGAGGTCCTTCTCCACCTGGGTGCGTCACCTTAAACGCGGGCTTCCTCTGTTACGTTGTCCCACGGGTTCGGAGTCGAAGACGTAGCGTCCAATTTATGTGGTTGCCGGGACACTGCGACATTCCGGACAAGCTCTGGACTCTTTTCGGATGGTGATCCACCCTCTATGTCTATCGCTACTATCAAACATCTACTGAATCTCGAAACACTTGCTCAAACGAATCGCAGATGGCCAACTGGCATAGGATGCCTCATTACCAAAGAACTCTGGCCTTTGCTCCACCTTAAGCGATCGCTCAACCTGATTAGATTGAGCAGGCCGAATCTCAGAACTCTCATTGGCCTTATTAGAGGGCATTGCGCCATCGGAACTCACGCCTCGAACTCTAAGCCTTCCGTACAACGACTACTGCAGAAGCTGAAGAGACGAGAATGAGGAAGAAACGATTGTACACTTGGTATGCAACTGTAGTGCTCCCTCAAGCCCCAAATTAGGCTTCTGAAAGCTTATTATTTTGGCTGAACTGAGTAGCATTAGAGTCAGCCGTCTTCATCGCTTTATTAACTGAACTAACTGGATTTCTGACTAGGTATTCATAGATCCGCAGGTTAGCACAATGGGCCTAGGCTGGTATGGCTGCTGTCATTTCGTACAGCAGTCAGCTCCGTCAACCTAACCTAACCCAGACAACATGGTCAACATTTCAAGCTTGTGGGACAACGCAAAGAAGACGGAGGATTGGTAGAGAAGGACCTCAACCAATTTGGTGTGCAGAACTGGAGGCCAATGTCGGCATAAGCTGGACAGGCTTGTTAACCTTGACATGCACATGTCTAACTGTTATCCACGCAGTTCACGACAAGTTTATTCGGATACTACATTGTCACAGTGACGGGGAACACATACCCAAGGGTAGAGTTCTTGCGATACGCCTTAATGGCCGCCTAATCTGCTGAGAACTGTGCCATCAGCGAACATCAATATTATTCCAACCACTTCTCCGATTTCCAGGCCCTTCGCTTGTAAAAAGTTTTCCTGTCTCAAATTGTGCGGTACTTGTAGCTCCTTCACCTCCATGGGAGGATCAACAAACACAATTGGTTGCTTCTTGTTTGGTTGTACTCTAGAAAGCAAGAAGTATTTACTGGCAGAGTCATCAATTCAATCGTTCATGTATATTTTCCATTGGGTTTGTGGCCTCTTCAATGATTACGTTCCTAATCGCTGCTGAGATGCGGGCTTGAGATTAGTATTCGAATAACGTGTCTCATGGAATTGTACGTACAACAATCTAATATGGCCAGCATATCTCTACTAAGGCCTGTAAAGTGTTTAGATTATTGTCGAGAGCTGATTAGCACGCGCTGATTATTCTACATTTCATCACTGAGAGAGTGCTTATGCGAAATTGGACAACTCATCGTCTGTTACTGGGGAATCCAGTACAGAGAAACAACTTGAATTATGAATGTAAACCAAACTGCTTCATGTCCCTGCCAGATGCAGTCAAGATGAGTTTGTGCAGACATTCGACACAGAACGTCGTTTCAATTGCTATTACTTTGAACCCTTCCATGAGAACGCAGTCAATTCTCAATGGTCACACACACCATTCATTCACTAACGTTTTCTATGTGCTTTCCTTTCAGTTGAAAAGGCCGGTGGCAAGGCTCTACCCTGCATCCTCGATGTCCGCGATGAGGGCCAAGTCAAGAGTGCAGTCAAACAGGCTGTCGAAAAGTTCGGCGGCATTGATATACTCATCAACAACGCAAGTGCAATTTCACTGACCCCAACAGCCCAGACCGACATGAAACGCTACGACCTGATGCACAACATCAACACCCGAGGAACATTTTTAGTGTAACTCATCACATTGCCCAACCATTCCTCGCTCGTCTCAAGCTATTGTCTTTTCTTTCAGATCAAAGGAGTGTCTTCCATTCTTGGAGAAGAGCAACCATTCTCACATTTTGAACATCTCTCCTCCATTGAATATGTCACCAAAATGGTTCGGTAATCACGTTGCCTACACCATGGCGAAATACGGTATGTCCATGTGTGTCCTCGGAATGGCCGAGGAGTTCAAGGGCAAAGGTATCGGAGTCAACGCCCTCTGGCCACGCACAGCCATCCACACAGCGGCTATTGAAATGCTAAGTGGTCCGGATAGCAATCAGTTTTCGCGAAAACCCGAAATCATGGCCGATGCCGCGTACGCGGTGTTATGTCGCGATCCGAAATTGTGCACTGGCAACTTCTTCGTGGACGATGAAGTGCTTGAAGCTGAGGGCATCACTGACATGAAGCAATACGCTTGCGTTCCACAGAACGCTGACAATCTGATGGGCGATTTCTTCTTGGACAGCACGGATTTGTCGAAGGAAGCCGAAAAGATCCCGTCGTACACGGGTGAAAAGTCGGCGGAGAAAATTCCAGCACTTTTCAAGAAAATGGAAGGTCTGATCAGCAAGGAGCTAGTGGCCAAGACAAATGCCGTCTATCAATTCAACGTAGAGGGCGAGGAGAAAGGTGTGTGGTTCTTGGACTTGAAGAACGGCGATGGCAAATGCGGAAAGGGAACACCTGCCACCACCCCTGATGCAGTTCTGACAATGGCATCGAACAACTTCAACGATATGTTTGCTGGTGAGTTTATTATCCCTGGCCATCATCTCCGGACTATTGATTTATTTTGTGTGTGTTTTTGTCTTTCAGGCAAGCTCAAGGCGCCCAATGCCTTCATGTCGGGCAAGCTGAAGATAACTGGGGACCTTCAAAAGGCGATGAAACTTTCCAAACTCATGGGGGGTCTGAAATCGAAGCTATAAAGTCTGATATTCTGATAACAGTATCGTTTTGTTAAAGTGGGAAATACATATTTTTATATCTTGTCAAAAAGAAATGGTTTGATTGTGTGGAAAGGTTGAGATTAACATCTTACTTTTTACTTGCCTCGTGCCTTGGGTTATCCATCTCGATTAAAATAAGTCGCGTCATGTACTCGTGTGGAAAGAGTTGAGTACTTTCGACGGTGAGATGTGTAACAATTCTTTCACTTTGAACGATGGATATCAAGGAACTTCAGGTTTACATGTCTTTTAATCAGCTTGAAGGCTTGAATGATATTTGATTATGCCATTAATTTCAAGGTTTCCTCATGGAGCTGCTACACATTCTCCCAAAAATCCCCTCGCTTTGGAAAGTCAACATTTCAAATAAGGAAAGCAAGGAATCTACTTAAGTACGGTCTCGCGTGTCGCATTTGGAATGGAAACCCCGCAAACTGAAGGAGAGATTTCAAAACTGATGCTCTCCTGGTTCGCAGGTGTCTTAACTTGTTTCGGCTGAGGTCAGGCACCTTCAATCCTCCTTGTAGTGGGAGGTTTTCAACGTACGGTCTAGACATTTGTCAGCCAACACAACAAGATTGATCACACAGGCCCACTCTGCGGTGCCCACACACATTTTGAGACCCTCACACAAGACTGATTTCCCTGCGACACCAACAGGAACTCCTCACATCTGTAAACGGACGTGCGTTGATTGCCCGCACATTGGTGTGCTCTCCAAAAATATGAAGGAACAAAGAGTGTTAAAAGTTGGATATCTCCAGAACTGATCGGCACGCGACATTAGCATCTTCACAAACAGTGGTGCAGCCATTAAGGCGGTGGAATCAGTCTCGCCAAACTTAAACTGTCCAGGGTGTCGGGAAAGAGAGACATTGCAGGCAACTGTGTAGTTGACGTCAAGCCAGGCAGCTGACAGTTATCGCAAAATTACCATGCAAGACATCTCTCAAGACTGCCTCCTCGACAAGCTGTAAAATGTTACGAATACGCCACCGTGGCCATGCAAGACATCTCTCAAGACTGCCTCCACGACCCTTTGAAAAATGTTACGTATACGCCACCGTGGCCATGCAAGACAACTCTCAAGACTGCCTCTTCGATTCTATGAAAAATGTTACGTATACGGCACCGTGGCCATGCAAGACATCTCTCAAGACTGCCTCCACGACCCTTTGAAAAATGTTACGTATACGCCACCGTGGCCATGCAAGACAAATCTCAATACTGCCTCTTCGATTCTATGGAAAATGTTACGTATACGCGACCGTGGCCATGCAAGACATCTCTCAAGACTGCCTCCTCGACCCATTGTAGAATGTTACGCATACGCCACCGTGGCCATGCAAGACAACTTCCAAGACTGCCTCCTCGATCCAATGAAAAATGTTACGTATACGCCACCGTGGCCATGCAAGACAACGTTCAAGACTGCCTCCTCGACCCGTTGTAGAATGTTGCGCATACGCCACCGTGGCCATGCAAGACAACTGTGGTGTGGTGCCAATGCATTCTGTCCTTTATAAATTTGGCCTTATTTCGCTTTGAACTTGGAAATAAGGGCAAATTGGGCAAATCGAAATAATACCATTTGACCAATTTGAAATTTAGGAAAAAACAAGTAAGAGGTGTGTGGTTCGCTTCGCTCGCTGAGAGGATTTTAACCCTTTCGCCGCAGAGTTTAAATCGCTCACGCGACTTCTTCGAGGGTTCAAATCCTGGTAGCGAGCGAAGCGAAGTTAGCTGTCTTACACGCTTACTTTCAAATTTGACCTTACTTCATTCAGCGTCTTAAAAGTGGGAATTTATTTCACATTTAGAGGGAATTAAAACCACACAGTGTTTTTCGGAATTAAATTCCCTCCTTAATGGGAACCAAGTCTCCCAGTTGACTTATTTGGACCGGAAGTAAATTTCAAAGAAAACCAAACCAACTTGACTAGGAAATAATCCCCAATCCGATTCTTCTAAGAATCGCTTTCGGATAGCTTGCCCATGCTTGGTCACAGGCTCATCTGCTGGGGAACGTGCTTAGGAATCGCTAAAGGGACCCATCTTCGGTCGGTTGGGACTCATATTCCGCTTGTCTCTCACCACAAAGTCCGGTATTCATCCCATTTTGTGTTCATCTCTGTCAAGTGTGTACATGCTCTCTTCGTAGGTCCCTCCTTCTGGAGGACCCATGAGTTCAGATCAAAATGAGTGCTTAGTACATCGACGAGTACCTTTCCCATGCAATCAACATCCCACCCGAGCCGATGTCCATCCGGCAGTGCAGTCCCCACCAGGATTGCCACTCATTCACACGCAGGCGACAAGCATTTTCTTTTCCAGTGCGAATCACTTCTTGGGTTCGGCTTTGATCGACTGCCGGTCCCCGTTGCTTCGTATCGGGCAATAATATCAACGTCGTTGAGGAAATATGCCTGAACAAGAACTCCCCCCTGCCCTCTGCTCCTCTGATTGTCACCCTCTGTGGGAATTTCATTCAGGAAGCGGCGCGGCGTATCGTCGAGTAACAGATGCAAAGCAAGCCAACCCAGTGATTAGGATTCTGTACAGCACTTCCACTGGGACTCGCAGGACTCACAGTTGTGCACAGCAAATCGTATTCCACAAACTGTGGCTGCCTGCGATAAATCCTGAAGTTTATAATTCAATTTCCCCGAACCCAATAAATGTGTGAGCCTTTGCGCTTCGACCCCCCACCCGCCTTCGCCAACATCCTCTCGTCGCATCCGCCACCCCGAGGGCCGCCCCAAAAACACTCAACTCATTTGTATCTCTGCATTTTCCATGTCAAGAAATTCAATTTCCTCTCAGCGGAAAATCATCCTTAACATTTTTGCCATTTTTACATTCACTCTCCACTACATCACCATCGTGCAACACGTTGTAAATAAAATACAGACGAAAAAACAGCACGGAACAGTCGCTCGTCTCCAAATATCCAGAAACATCTTCTTTCGAAGCGAAGTGTCTAGGTATGCCCACCCCCGGCCCATCCAGCGCTCCGATAAGAGGCAACTATTGCCAGTACATTGACTCCACTTAGCACAGCGCTGCGCCGCGCTGGATGGATGGATGGGATGGAGCCCAGCCATTGGATGCCGATAGGAAAGAACAACGTTTTGTCAAGCTCCAGCGTCGATGGGGTTACGCTCGTTGCGGGGGCGTTCCTCCGCCCAGGAGTTCCTCGTCGTAATGGACTTCCCGTATTTTTAAACTGCCCTTAAAATTGAGTCGTGAAAATTTAGTGCATTCGGTTATCTACATAATAAAAGGATCGTAAAACTCAGATACTTTTTCTGTCAGATCTGGGCTCTTAACTTCGATTTTTGTATTCTGTTGCCCGACGCTCGGGGGGCGGTGGGGCTCCTTGGCTCCTCTGCGGCACTGGTCTCGGGATGGTGCTTTACGTCTCGTCCCTCGACAAACGGCGAATTGACGACACCCACGACAGCAGAGTTTCGATATCTGTTTCGATGAGTGCCTGCGCTTGTGGTCTCTGGTGCTTGTGCTCCTGGCGGCGAAGGTGTGGAGATGTGCCGAGTGAACATTGTGGGCGAGGAGAATAACATTTTGTCGTTAAATTGGATGGAGGAGCCATGGATCGCCCTGGGGGGTCTAAAAGTGGGTGAAATTAAAAGCGAAGTGGTTGTTAGACCGGAAGATCGGGATAAGTGCAGCGAGTGGATATGATTTATGGGTTGATTGATGATGAGCGAATGTCCTTGCAACTCTGTTGCACAGCGGGAATGTGGGTTTACGAGTTGCTGAGCACTCAACTCGGGTGTCAATCAACGCTCGTGTAATTGATGGCATTTTTTTTTCTTGCAGCGCATGTCAAGCTCTGTCAGTTGAGAGCTCATGAAAGAGTTGACAACTTTCGTGATTGTTTTCATTGAAGTGGCAGTTTCTTGTGATTTGGAAAAGTGGGAAGGCGTGGTGACTGATGGAATCCAATCCACTCAGACTAGGGGACTGTCACTCGGATCCCTTAACCAGTTAACCCTTGTGGTAATCGCACAAGCGTCGAGATTAAACGCAGAATAGCTCTTGCCAATCTTTGTGACTTTGGGCTCAAGAGGCAATTGAGTAGTAGAGTCCTGTCAAGAAGGACCAACAACTAACAGTATGTAACACCTTGATCGTCTCTATCCTCCTGTAGGACACAGAAGCCTGAACAATATCAAAGACAGATGAAGAAGTTCTAGGTCTAATCTTTGGCCCTGTTTGCGTTGACGGTATCTGGAGAAGAAGAATCAACCATGATCTATAACAGGCTTCTACGAAACCAACGTTTGAGATGGCTACGCATGTAGGCAACATGTAGAGCGCATAGACAACACTGGTACAGCCCAAAGAGTGTTTGAATCTGAAACAGTGGGACAACGCAATAACGACCTCAACCAAATTGAGGAGCGATGTACCATGTCTATCAGAGCTCAGCAACTCATGTCACAATGTCCTTGCACCCACATCGGGCGTATATGAAAAATTCCCAACCATCTCGTTAATAGACAATCGGCAATAAGACGATGATCTTGAGTGGAAAATGATATCCGGCCTGGCTGTCCCAATAGGTGGTGATATTTCTTTTGGATACCACATTGTACATGAGCCAGGACAGTGCCTCTTTTTCCGTATTCTTCTGAGCCAGTTTTCTTCAGGATTCTGTGAACGAGAGCCGGTTCTAGTCACTACAATTCTTAGGTACTTGCCAAGAGGCTAGTGCCTGGCATTTCTTTAGATTCTCCGCAGTATCTACAGAGACCTTCTTCTGATACTCCTAGGTGCTCCCTGAGTCTGCAGTGCTCTGTTAGGATACGAAGGTTGTTCTTGCTCATTTCGATACATGCCTCAAGCCTCTTCTTCTTCTTCTTTATTTGGAGCTACAGTCAGGGGTGGACCTGGGCCTCAAGCAACAAGCATCTCCAACTAGCACGGTATCTGGCTAGCTGTCTCCAGTGTCGCACGCCAAGTTGGTTGAAGTCCTTCTCCACCTGGGTGCGCCAACTTTGACGCTGGCGTCCTCTGTTATTTTTCCACGGGTTCGGAGTCTCAAGCCTCGTTTAGTTACATTATACCCAAGAATTTCTAGGTCTGCTTCATGCCATGAGAGTTGTTCCAGGTAATTCCTCTGTTCCTTCTTTCAAATTCCCTGAAGTCTTCCCTGAGCATATGGTCTCCGACAGCGCAGAATGTTCCGGGGCCTATAAAAGGTTCCGATGCTCTTTTCCTAGCTAGGGAGTCTGCCATTTCAGTGCTTTGTACCCCGTATGGCCCTCATTCTCCTGCTCAACTCTTTGAGCTTCTGTACGCATCCCCACTCGAGCTGATGCAGGAGTTTCGTGCCAAGACAAGGGCACAACTGTCCGACATTGTTGCTGAATCGCAGTTGGCATTGATTGATTTGAACGCATCTCTCTTTGGCATTGATTTCTGCTTGTAATGCTGATAGGTTTGACGGGGTCTGGTACTTCATCCTGGGTCCAAATACTCCGGCTGGTTCTTGATCTGTCTGTATATCATTTTAAAGCATTACTGCTCAGTCTGTGGACCATGAATTCATTATTCCAGTCCTTGGTGCTTAGTTTAATGGCTGACTTTAGTTTTGGACATTGAATTTGCTGGTCACGCCATCTTTTAGAATGACCTTTGCATTCTGATTGTCTCGACGTAAAGTATCCGCCAAGTCCGATTCCTTCTTTTGCCATTCTCATGATTATTCAATGGATATAATTAAGGGAGTTAGCCCAACAGCACCATCATGGCAGCAATCGGACAATTTCTCAACTTTCCTGAGTGTCTCCTTCGCGCTGATCAGGTTGGTCCCCTTTGTCTATCACATTGCACTGAGGCCTTCCTGACTCTTCACTGGCGGCTAGTTTGGAGAATTGTCTCGCCATTTAGTGAGAATAGTCTCCACTTAGCAAGCTCCGATTCAAAGATTCATGCGCTCGATATGGCAGAGCCACCATGTAGGACTACACTTTACCTCTTGAAACAGCTCTTGGCGTTCAGTTACCAAGGACGATGCTAAGTGAGATTTCCACTAGCACACCATTTGAGGTTTGCTCCGACGGAGACAATCTATTTAACTACTTTTTAATGCCAAACAAGCCTAATGAGACTTTCAAATGCGTCGTCACTGTTCCAATTTGGCACAATGTCACGGCACCCTTTTTTTAACTACCTGTCGATGGTGATTGTTTTTTATAGATCGTGTGTGCGATTCTGGACGATTTGCCTGTTCTTCAATCACAGTAAAAGCTTTGTCGCAAATTATCGAGAGTCGACTGTACCTTGACTAATTCTCAGCACGACTCATGTTGTGCGTGCTATTGTTCTCTCACGCGTGGAAGGGACCTACAGTTTAATGCCGACTCCGAACGGCGAATTCGAGAAGCTTTTTCTGGACAGGAATACTCTTTGAGCATTGTCAGTGCCTCGAAAGATGTGGAGCCGTGAAATATGAAAGGTGGTAAATTCGGGTATCGAACCTGGCACCCTCTGCGTAGGAGTCGACGCACTTACCCACTACCCCACGGTGACCCTAACTTCTATACTTAATTGTACAAAATCAACAACACCATGATAACGATAAGCGGTTGTTATTTATAATTCAAAATTCAAAGTTAAATACAGCGGGAGAACTTGATTCTTCTGATCAAAGAAACATAGACTTGCTAATTACACCGTGACTAAAAGATACTTTAGGCATCGGTGGGTCCCGAATAGTTGGCAAACTTATACAACATTTAGCTTTTGTGTTAAAATTACTTTTGTGATAAATTTAAAACAAATGATTTTCAGTGATGGAAAATCTTTATTTGGACCTTAACAATTTTGTTCTGTTAGTTGGAAAAGATGATATCCGTCAGGAGTCTGTTGCCAGTGTTGATACAAATTTGTGCCCGTTTTATCGCACTTTCCACGGCATTCCAGGTGATAACTATTCGCATTTATGTTGAATATTCTCCTTAAAAGCTGCCATTGTCTGAGCCTTGTTGGCTTAAGCCCACGACTTCCAGTCGCCTCAAAGAAAGAAGGGTGGTTCAATCGTGCGATCCTGCTGGTCATGCCAAATCGGCAAACCCTACCTTCGCTATTATTCCACGCTCTTGTAGTTTGTCTGTTTGTATATTCCAGCTGTCCACTCGCCGTGGCGTAGTGGGTAATTGCGTCGACTCCTACGCAGAGGGTACCAGGTTCGATACCCGAATTTACCACCTTTGATAATTCACGGCTCCACCTCTTTAGAGTCACTGACATTGCTCAAAGAGTATTCCTGTCCAGAAAAAGCTTCTCAAATTCGCTGTTCGGAGTCGGCATTAAGCTGTAGGTCCCTTCCACGCGAGAGAGAACAATAGCACGCACAACACGAGTGGTTGCTGAGAAGCTAGGCCCAGGTCCGCCTCGGACCGTAGCGCCAGCCATATTATATCTTATAATTCATAAATGTCGATTATGATTGACGGACGATGCCATTTGCAAAAACTACATCATATTAGGGGGCTTATTTTGGTGCCACCTTGTAGAGGGGCCCGGATGCTAATGCCTCACAGTAATCACCAGAAAACCATGAAGTTTTGCCTTGCTGGTCGACTGTATGTCTTTGAACTCGGTTACAATGCTGACCCAGTTATTAGGCCGAAAGGCTATAAAGGTTTTCGCCCAGTTCCAGAACACTTTTTAAATGTGTTTAGGGTGAAGTGTGTGACGTTACGTCACTAGTGTTAGTTCGCCAGATGCTAGTGGTCGGTCGTAGGTCGGTGGTTCTAGCGCTAGCTCGGATCTTCGGGACCCAGGTTCGAATCCTGTCAGGTAGTGCTCCTTTTTTTTCAAGTTCCTCCAAATTATGGTCCCATGACCTTGAAGTGGTTGAAGTGGTAAATTGGGAATTAGCGGCTCTGCAGATGGCCTGATGCTGTGGAGACCCGCAACTCTCCAAAGAACAGCCGATGCAGAGGACAACTGGACCCATCCACTTCAGTCGCATTCTGACTTCGTGCATAAAACGTTGTGCATCGAGTACGTAATTGAAGAGAAGTATTGCGAATTTTTGTGGTATGACAGTGATCACAGTGCGGAACGAGTGAAGAAAGCGATTCGAGGCTTTTCCTTGCAACCTTTTCTGTTTGCGTGACGTGGTAGATAGACGCCTAGAGAAGTATTCGCGTCCCACCCGGACACTAAGACGACATCGCAGTGGGAAATTACCGAGGGAGGAGCGCCGAAGACAAGACACCCCGACAAGCAGCGCATGAACCCGACACGAGATCGCAGATTATTATTTTACCGGATTATTACCTTACACGAGGTACAGCTAGTCTAAGACCAGGTTATCGATCGTTGTATGTGGGTAGGACCGGGTGTGCTTTGTGTGCGGTAAAAAAAAAAAAATAAAACTAAAACAAAAATCGGAACTGTCGGTAAAGCTGTATCGATTCGACTACACTAAAAAGAGTGTCACGATCAGTCCCGGCGTTGGCGGTGCGCGTTCGTGCTATCGCTGTTTCCATTCCGGATCGGTGGGTACCGAGTTCGAGTCCCGAGAAAGACGACCATTTATTTTTTTGTTTCGGAATCTTTTCGGCGTCGGATACCTTTTTTGAGTTTTTCTTTTTTTTTCTTTCATATCTTTTTTTTTTCCTTTTTCTTTTCTCTGAAGTAATGAATTTGTCTTCTTTTTAATTGATGTTAGATTTAAGTTAGTTTAAGCAAAAATTGTTAATTTTAAGTAAATAAAAATTGTGAAGAGAATTATAAGGCGGACTACCTTCTTTTGTCGCGGTTCAAAAGGTGGTGGATCGTACGGGAGGTCAATCGCGTGGCGCCCATACAAAAAAAAATAACCAACAACAAGACCACGGCCTTTCTCCACGGCTGGTCAGGCACCCTCCCGGACGAGGTCGCGCGTAGGTCGGAAAATCGGTGTAACACAGTATTGTACCCAGTATGGGAAATACCCAGTAATAAATGGGTTTTTAGATTACGTGGAAAGAATACATTTAAAGAAGTTTCAGTTGGTCCATCGATTCAATTGGTTCTCAATTGGTCCATCGATTCACGTCCTGTGTTGCATATTGCTTCGCGCTGTCTCATAGGAACCACATGTTGACCTGGTTTAGTTCGTACATTTAAGGAAACAAATATTTGGACATAAATGCGCAAAGGCAAGTCCTCTTGGCTATGGAGAGTAAGCCAGCTGCGGTTTACTTGAGAATGTTTACGTTCTTCACTCAAACTTAACGTCTTAATAATTGACACTTAATTGAGCACTAATCTAAAACCTCATTTAAACAACAGGAAGAGTGCTTTATTTAAAAGTAAGTGAACGCCAAAACAACCTTGTTTATTTCCACAAGGTTGTTTTGTCGTTTCAAATTTCGTCACATCAAATACCGCCACTTTTCGGAAATAATTGTACCACGGTTTAGCATTTGTGTTTTCCTCTCTTTCCCACACACGCACTTTTCGCTTCCCCAACCTACAAACCTTGCAGGTGATGCGATGAAATCCGACATCATTTGACTGTGTAAAGACGATCTTTCTTGCGTTGAATGCTGTCATCTGCGGCCTTAAAATCTACAAACAGATAATTTAGCTAGTATTTGCAAGGACTTATTTGTTCACTTCAAACGTCACACTTGTACATCCCGACTAGTGCGATTCGAAAGGGCTTGAGACTTTCATAGAGTAAGACACAAAAATGAAGTATTACAGATATAGCCGACTTCACAGCTGATTGCCCCCTAGTCCATCGACTAATTTGAGTGCTTTTTTGGCAGATATTCATGAATTTTTGACGGTTATTCACGAAATAACTTGAATGCCGTCCTCTGGTTGGTCAATTTGGTTTATGAACATGTTATAAAAAACAGTTGTCAACCTTTTAAGGGGCAAGAGAGGTAGTAGTCGGTCATCTCTGTTATACTTCATTTCTGGTAAGACACATCAATCCATTATATTACAGTCCGCAAATAATTTGGGTCACCGTGGCGTTGTCAACTACTCCGCCGGGATTCCCATGTTCGTTCCTCTAATCTACCACCGTTCATAATTTACGGCAACACCTCTTTCCAGTCACTGCACGTTCGGCGTAAAAGTGTAGGTCCCATCCACTCGTTCGTAGGAGCTAGGTAAAGATTCGCCCATATTGTTGTTTTAATTTTTAAGTAATTTGAAAAACAACAACAATTCACGATTTTAACTTTGAACACATCCCGCATAAATTCCTTTTGACGCCTGGTAACCAGTCATCAGTTGGTCAAAAGTGAATGATTTTCAAAGCTAGCGGTAAATTCTAAATCACCGCCTGTTGCTCTTCACTGCACAGGAGTCCCTTTTTGTACACGAGAGTCAGTTCACAAAGTATCCACTCTCCACCGAACAGCCCCACAGTGCACTACATTACCGGCAATTGCCAAAGCAAAGCGAAAACCGGAATCGCTTTTTTCTCTCCACGAAAAGAAAAAGAAAACCGAAAATAAATTTATGAAAATCGATTCCCATCTATTTAAGGCATCCCTAGCATTCCCGAGGAAATCAAAATTTCATGCGAAAAACACAACCGAATTCAGCATCTTTTCGTCCTCTTTACGGTCGTCTTCCTCTCGGCTCATTTCAAAGTCACCGTCAAACCGAATTGAAAATAGACTGAGTGCTTATGTGACGCCATGACGGGTGGCATTCTAACGAAATGGCACTCATCATTAGACGAACCCTATCCCAATCGATGGGAATCGCCTGAGAAATCCTCGTCTTTAGGATTTACCATCGAAACGTTTCTCGGATGCTCGGCAATTAGCCAAGGCATCGCGGAGGACGAGTGCTCCGCCAAAGAAATGTACAAGGATGCTCGCAGATTTGCACCACCATCGTCTGTGATTAGAGACGGTTCATTGTGTATTCTGGCAGTTAATTCAAGTTGTCGCCAAATGCGAACAATGTCAAACAACGGTTGAGATTTTTCTTTTTCTTTGCCTCATTGACGATTCCTGAGGAAAAGGACGCTTTTCGATGGAACTGCCGGCGAGGGCAGGATGACGGAGAGGGATTAAGCCATTGATACTTCGAAGTGCCCACTCCCAGATAATGTGTAATCAATTTATCCAAAGAGTGTCATTGATTCCTTGCGAACTTTTGGTAAATTAAATTAAATAAAGGAGACGTTTGAAGGACCTTCGCAGCTTGGGTTGATCGGGGTTTGACGACGACGCTGTGAATTGTTAAGTGCCTTTCTTTCGTTTGGTCAGATGGTTCGTTAACTTAGCGGGGCGGAGGGCGGGGGGCGGGGGCGGAGGGCGGGGAGCTGAAATGAAAGAAAACACCTCATCCAGGCGTGGTAAATGGCTCTTGAATGCAAGAGAGGACACGACGGGTTTTCTTTTCGTTTTTAGTTCGAATTTCTGATGGAAATGATAATTAAGGAAATTCCTCTGAGAGAGTTGGGTTCGTTTACGCACAGGGTTCCGAGGACGGGAAGGGTTGAACATCGCGCGGGAGTGGTTTGAAGAAAGAAAAAAGTTGTATGTTTGCCATGATGGGGGCTTGAAATTGGTGGGCACTATAAATGGACCTTCCACGGAATCTTGACGCAGATTGTTGGGAGCCTCCGGGTTCGAAAGGAGAGGAAGACCGAACCTCCGGCTAGGTTAAAGGAGTCGCAAGACAGCTTTGTGTTGAGGATTGGAAGCATGGTTGACACCTGTGTCTATTGGATTCCTCCATAATCGCATTTATCATATTCTCAGTTTTCTCAGACGAAATTCGGTTTCATCGAAAGAAGCAATGGACTCTGTTTGCTAGTGGATTTATGGGTACTGTGGGAGCTACTTTCAACCAGCTGCATTTGATAACTGTTTGGATTTTTTTTGCTCGGAGCTGTATGACTGCATTGAGGATCATGCAGGTTACTGACGAGGACCAAGAACCAGCTCGATGGACTGTCACCCACGCTCACAAGCAACTCAACTGGTCAACTGGATCCACCATATGTCAACGGATAATCTCAGACTGATTTATATCAGCACACGCAAATTACGTATACGTCACCCTGGATACGCAAAAAAACTCTCAAGACTGCCTCTTCGATTCTATGAAAAATGTTACGAATACGCCACCGTGGCCATGCAAGACAACTCTCAAGACTGCCTCCTCGGTCCAATGAAAAATGTTACGTATACGCCACCGTGGCCATGCAAGACAACTCTCAAGACTGCCTCCACGACCATTTGAAAAATGTTACGTATACGCCACCGTGGCCATGCAAGACAACTCTCAAGACTGCCTCTTCGATTCTATGGAAAACGTTACGTATACGCCACCGTGGCCATTCAAGATAACTCTGAAGACTGCCGCCTCGACCATTTGAAAAATGTTACGTATACGTCAACGTGGCCTTGCATGGCCAACAAGTCTCTGACTGATGTGACTATTTATATTTTTTTGCTCGGTACTGTATAACTGCAATGAGAATCCTGAAAGGTTCGGACGTGGACCAAGATGCAGCTCGATGGACTGTCACCCACGCTGCATCATTAACAAGGGTCAACTGGATCCACCATATGTCCAAGGATAATCTCAGACAGATTCGTATCAGCACACGAATTCAATAAACTCGCCCCCAAAAGACAGCCGAAATAAGTTGATGGGACCCATTCCACATCCGATCCTGATTCGCCGAAAGGTCACTCTTGAGAGATTTCATTTACCGGAAGAAACCACAGATGGACAGCAGCTTGGAGCGTACTTTAAACTGGCTTAAAGGTTAAGGCCAACCGCTGAACATTATTGTCATTCACAGCAGACTTGGTCCCAAAGTCGGGCGCCGCACCGTACACCAGTCAGCATGTGTATCCATGCCTTTTATTGACCCCTCCGAGTTCAATCCCAGAGTCAACGTTCCGCAAAACACGCGTACATACACGCGTTTTATGTTCCCTTCGGCATTTTACTGCCGACCAAAGTCTAATGCGTTGGTCCGACTTTTATTTTATTGACAACGCTGAACAATTTCATTAGATCCAGTGGCTGGCAGTTGCATGGCATGCTCCTCGAGGTCCTTGGACCCGACGACGGCAACGGTGGAGCGGCGGCAGCACAGTTTACGACCAAAAACAAAATGATGCTCCTAATGCGGACATAAATCTCAAAGACATTCATCAATCAGTCTATACGTCCCTTCGATGACGACTTCGGTGCGCTTTTCGTTTTCAATTTCGCTTTATTGAACACACCCCGACCATGCTCGCCCACCCCGAGCTGTGTAATTCAGTCGCAGATGGCACAGATCCATGGCAGGGTACTTATGCTCGACGAGTGTATTATTATCTCATTGAGCGAGAACGACACACGCTGCTAATCTCCGCGGGTAGACACCGTCAGGAACCGCGTCTGGCTTCGGTGCGCGCTGTCGAACTCGCTTTAACAGTTGAATTTGTCGCGGAACAAGTTTGCCGATTTGTGCGCGTGTTATCCTTCCGCCAAGCCGCACAAAGCCTCAACATTTGGCTTATCCTGTCGGTGGTGAGTTCAATGCGATGGATTTTGGGGAACGCACACTCTAGACTCCAACAGCCGATGATATTCTTAACCGCAACTGCGGCGACAGGGAAAAAAGAAACCGAATCCTCCGATCGGATAAGACGTGTCTTCGTTCCCGCCACGGGGCGTCGCCACAACAAGGAGACGGTCTTATCCTTTCATGATTTACGTGATTCCCATTGCGAATCCCGAAATCCGGACACGTGCCGAAAACGGAAGCGTGTAGCAACACAGTTCTGCTGGCAGGCAGTGTCATCCTCTCCGGGCTGTGTGTAGCAGACGACTGAGATTAGCGACGTCGCCGGGAGGTGTGCCAGGCGGACAAACGATGTCAGTCACTCCCCATCTCGGTCGGCGGCACTAGTCGGTCGTTCGGTGGTTGTTTTCGTGCAGCTATTGCTCTCGAGCACGCCATGTTTTGAGCAGCTTCTCGGGTCCTCTAATAGATTCCCTCGCTGGCTGGCTCCGCCTCGGAGACAACGAATTGGGTTATCCGATTAATCCGAAGCGAAGAGCTTTTCCATGTCGCAAAAAGGATTATCCATGTGGCAATCTTAATGTGAAATTGGTTAAGACCGGGCGGGGAGAGGCGGCGGCTGCGGCGGCAGTAAGTGCTTCGCATGTTAATTCTCTGACGATGTAAGTCAGAAAATTGAATCCCCTTCACATTCACAGTGGGGGCATGGCATTGCCGCCCGAACGATGATGCTGATTGACGCGCCACAGACATCACCCATGATCCTTAATCAATCCAACGCTGAGCTCGGTAAATATTTAAGGACCACTTAGGTACGCACAATATGCACACACATCCTCTTGGCAAGCACCAGGATCGTGTCCTGAGTGGGCGACCGGTCAGAATCAATATTTCCCCTGTCATCATTCACACTTAGGCAACCGTTGGCGGAGCAGCGGCACGGCCGACCGTTTTGGAATGTTAAAATATTCAAACACAGCAGCAATTTCTCTCTCTCCTTCTCTCTCGCATCTGCTGGAATATGCATGCTGTGGTGCTCGACCAGCATTCCATTATGTAGCACTCGAGGCGGAACTACTGCACGAGAGTGCTTCAGCTCCGGACACGGCGAACACGCTGTCGAAGGCACTGGCATACGCAATCACAGGAAGCGAATTAGGAAATCGCGTGGTCCGGACTGAGCGCGACACACATTACTCGTGTGCTGCTGTCGTCGCAGAACTTGGGGCGGCCGCGCTTGTATGACAATGCGAATATTTTGGGCGGAATGGAGGGGAGCGCGACTGCTGTGGTGGCGGCGACATTAATCACCCAACTTTCAACAAATTAAAGCCGCACTTTATAGCGTTGACGATGCCGAATGACAGCTGGTTAGTCCATTCAGGGGGTGGTTCGTAAACTGGGTGACTTGACGTCCCACGGTCCACGGTCCACTGAGGTCCACTTTTCTGATTCCGTTTCAAAGCGGGTTTTAATTAAACGTTTGCTTGCGAGATGGCTTCTGGTGCGAAAAGAATACAAAAAAAAGTGTGTGCACTGGGTGCTCCCATTCCACAAGCGCGGGAATGCGTGTAGACGCTTGGTGGAATTTATTTACTCTGTTTTCGGCTGTGGGTTCTGTGTGTGGACTGAAGCGTGTGCAAAAAAAAGGACGTTCGCAATGAGTTGTTTGACGACTAAATCAAGCCTGTTGGACTTAATTTGTGACAGACGCTTCCTGGTAGAAATCATGCACCAGAGGTCCTGATATTCGCAAATTTCTTGACGTTTACTCACGAACCACCGAATATGCCAGTTAAGTTTGGTCTCCATACTACGTCAGCCACTCAAGTCACAAATGCTATTTTATATAAAGGGTGGTCCAACGAAAACGCACGATGATAATTGTAAATAAAACAAAAAGTTATCAGAGAATTATCTTAACATTTTTTACTATGAAAGAAGGATCAATGACAATTATGTGTGAAACAAAATATCGGTTAAATGCTCGCCACGGCTTCGATGACGTACCTCTATCCGATGGTCCATATATTCAATGACTCTGAGACATAATTGAGGTTCAATGTCTTCTTAGCTCTTGAATTGTTCGTGGCTTATTGACGTAAACGGTGTCAGATCACATGATCGTGGCGACCAATTAACATCGTCACCACATGAGATAATACGGCCACTGTTGGATAAGTTCCACCATTCTGTTGGAAGCACATGTTGTCCAGGTCCATATCCTCAATTTCTGGCCACAACAAGTCCGTCATCATCTCGCCTTAGCGACCATTGCTTGGCTGACCTCATTTTCGAAGAAGTACGGCCCGATGACGACGCCAAATAGTCACTCTTTGTGGATACATCGGCATTTCAACAATCGCTCGTGGATTCTCATTCGCCCAAATGAGGCAATTCTGCTTGCTAACGAATCCACTGAGGTGAAAGTGGGCCTCGTCGCTGAAGATGATTTTCTTTGTAAGGTCACCATTCACTTCTGTCTGGCTTGTGTACCTCTGCGTGGTTGAATTTGTCAAATCCTGAAAGGGAGAAATGTCAAATTAAGTTGGGCAAGAGTTGGCAAGGTGTGACTCACAATAAGCATCGTGATGGTTGGACCATCCTTAATTCAGTCTAACGCCGTAGGACTTGCCGGTATAAGTCACAAATTGTATTTCACAATCATTAAGTCCAGAACAGAGGTTTCTTGACAGGAAGCAATAGTGTTGAGACCACTAGAAGAGAGTGAGAGAGAGCAAACACCAAAATGACAAAAAAAACTCAAGTTTAGAAATGAAGTAGAGAGATGGCCGAGTTCTACATCTCTTTCTCCTTAAGATGACAACTGTATCTTATAACATGTTCATAAATCAAATTGCCCAATCAGAGGACGGTATTTACGTTATTTCGTGAATAACCGTCAAAAATTGATGAATATCCGTCAAAAAGGCACTCAAATTCGTCGATGGCCTAAGGGGCAATCAGATGGGGTCAATCAAGTGAAGTCGGCTATCTCTGTCATACTTCATTTCTGGTCAAAACCACGGAGCAGTCTTATTAGATTCAAAAAAAAACCTCTCACGAACAGATGAATTCAATGAGGTTTCAGCTAGCTTTCGCCGAAGGCGTGGGATTTCGAAGCTGCGAAAATGTGTGGCCAAACCTCAGGGTTTGGTGAAATTTGATGAAACCTTGCGATTTCATTTACTGGTCTTTTTTCATATCTTCTTTCTCATCTCCCTAATTCTACTCATTTGCCCCTCCTGATATCCCTCCCTAATTTTTTTTTTAGACTTCTCTTTCTTACACAAGTTACGTCCATATTGTTATAAGTAAAAATTATTCCTGTACGAGCTCATAGCTCAAGCTGTTGCAGCATAATTGTGCAGAGTTACCAGCTAAATTAACCTTTAAGGTCATAAGGGAGGAAAAAGCCTGGGGATCTCTTCCAGTCACACCTACCTACCAGTATAAACGAAATCAATACTGAAGCCGTCCATTTTATCTTCTGCCTGCTTTACCACTTTGTACAGAAACAGTATATTTGATCGGCTTCTTCTTCCTCCTCTACTGGCGATACATTCCAGAGTGGATCTATGTCACATTCAACATGCCTCTCCAGCCATCGCCAGCTGTCTCCAGTTTCGCACACCAAGTCGGCTGAGGTCCACCTCGACTTGTGTGCGACACCTCGTAAGTGGGCGTCCTCTATTGCTTTGTCCCACTGGTTTGGAGTCGAAGACTCTTCAGGCTGGAGCTAAGTTGTCCATACGCTCTACATGGCCTAACCATCTTAGGTATTTTATCCATAGATAGTATTGCTCCATTTTTACTAGAACTAGTGTTACTTTTTTTTTTTGCACTAGTGTTTGTAGATGTGTAGGCTTGCCAACAATTTCCTGTACAGATTGATTTTTAGCGTTAATTTCGGGACACATTTATTATTATAAATTCAACAGCGACGATCGCAGCATTTCTGTCCGACTGAGGGAGTTGTCTGTCCATGGGAATAAATGTTACTTCAATTCAAGATCCCCTGTCGTGAGAAATTGTTAACTCAAGGGGATTGTCCGTCTAAAAGGGTGTCCTTAATAGGAGCTTTCACTGTATTATTAATCGTTTTTTTTATTTAAATCATCATATCAGTTAAATGTTAGCTACACGAATGAATATAACAAGAAATGTTAAACCCTTTTTAAATGGAACATCCCTCATGTCGCTGCCGATTTCTTCGTAATTCCCCTATATCTTGGCCGGAGGTTCGGTCTTCCTGTCCTTCTTAAACTAGGAGGCTCAGATTGGAAGACCCTCTTAGCTGAAGAGCGAAGTCCAGTCGACGGATTTTTGCCTTGCGTACTACATCCATCCTGGTATAGCTCGTAGACTTCGCGGTTGTGTCTTCTCCTCCATTCGCTGTCCTCTTAAACGGGGCCATTGATCAGATGTTGAATTTTTCTTCCGAAGGCACCAACAATCGGCTCCGCAGTTTTGCCTATGGTCCCGCTTACGGCTCTTCATATATAGCAGGAACGGCAAAATAAGACTTTTGTAGAGCATGATCTTGGTCCTCCGTGTCGCGAGAGACCCAGTTGTTTTGACAAGCCGATGTAGAATCCGTGGCCAAGATCGATTCCACTGTGATGTTGTTTGTGGAGTTCACGTTTGCCCAGAGGTGATTAATATTTTGCCTCGATAGTGATATTTTGTCCGTTTCTTGTTCCACAACATATATTTAAGCCAGCTTGAGACCAGCTAGCTTCGCCTCGTCTTCAATTGCTATGATCCACTGCCAATAAAGGCGGTGTGGATGTCATCTGCATTTTCCAACAGTTGGACTAACTTGTGGAAAGTAATGTCTTCCTGGTTTTCAGCAGCCCGCAATACCAAATTGAAGAAATCACTTCACAGCGCGTCCGCTTTCCTAAATCCGGTGCAGGTTCCAAAAGACTCGAAAGTCCTTGAGCCGAACTACACGACCCATCGCCTCTGTGTGTTTTGGTGCGCTGCGGTACAACCGGATCATTTTGCCCGGGATAACGAATTCGGCCATCGCAAAACGCGGCTTTATAACCGTCGAAATGGTGATAGCCTCCTCCTGGATATGTTCTGTAGTCGATTCAAACGGCTTCTGAAGATCCCTGGACAGGATCTTATATGCGACGTTGTAGTTGATGCAAGCGGCGGAATCGCCTATTCTGTGGATGAGGCATAATTCAAAGTCAAGCAAACGTGACCCATACCCGCTTTCACAAACGCCTGGCAACCCGCTTGCGTTCGTTGTTCAACAACCAACAAGTGCATAACTCTCGCAGCCAGTCAGTCGACAAAATAAGCCATTCATTTAATTCCCATCAATCGTCCGCCGTTCTCGAGCAAATTACACATTCCATCTGCAGTCTGGGCCTCTCATTAAAAATCACGAGATTATCCTCAAATTAGAATTCCACATCAGCGAATTGAATTTAATCACTCCCCAACTGGCTCCGTTTGAATGGCCCTCAATTTGAAAGCCTCCCTGACACAGTGTGTCCTTCGACGGCGGCAGCGGCGCGGCGATGGCTCGAGCGGCAACCGGTCACAGACAACAGCAGCGACAGACATCCCCCTTGCGACTGGCGCTGCCCCACAAGCAGCGTCATCGCCATCGTCATCGAGAAACGAATTCTATTTCAAAGCAATTACACAGCAGCAAGTGCTTATTTGAGGAGTATCCCTCAATCGGATTAGGACGATGGCGCCCGGCCTGTCAGTCTCTTGGGATCCCCAATCTTCTCCTAATCACCGGTTTAGCCACAGATGTCGCTAATTGTTTTGTAATTTGCGGGTAGCTTAATGGACTTTTTGTCTTTTGTTTTATGGGTCATTTTCGTGTTCCAGTTTCGTGGGTCCGCCTTCTTGTCCTCCATCGTTCGGACGGAGCTTTTGCCAATCTAAGCATGGCGCCAGGATGAGTTCCACTTCCCAGTGGAGAGGCGGCGGGACATGGAACGAATAAGAGGATTTGCATTATCGCATCTAGATGGAAAACATTTTAACACAACGCAACGGGTGCTTCCGATGTCACTTGACGCTGCGTCGAGTTGGATTCAAGTGTAGTCCGTGTGCTGGATACCGTACGTACGTTTCGTTCTCGAAATCGTGTTTCCTTGTCCTCTTTGTTCAAGGATAACTCCATTTTCGTTGGCATGACGTGACGAAATGCTTCGCAATGAGTGGAGGAACACTGGTCTGAGGGATGCGTTCACAAACTGACAACGATGCCAGAGATGCAAACGTGAAGAGGGGACATATTTGTCTAATGGTTATCTGCAGCACTTTCGCATCCCCAGGAGATGCAGATAGACACGAGTGGGTTCCCCAATGGGGACCGGAAACGACTTCATTTTGCTTGGAGAATTAGAACGTCTCTTGACGATTCCCTGCGAATTTATCGGCATAATTAATTCGTGGCACAGAGTTGTGGAACACACCCCAACCCACATCTGTCACCTGTCACCTGTCACTAATCAGCAAACAATGATCGGAGACGCGTCAATTTTTGCGAGGAGATCTGTCAAATCAGTGTTTTTCAAATCTCCAGCGACGAGATGTTTTGAACACCTGATTGGACACATGTGTCATTCGCTGATTTGACGTTTTCACCCGCCACTCCGCGTCGAGAAGATTTATCGAGCTGAGTGGTTGCTCGCCTCTTTCACTTATCAAAATACGAGGAGTACACTCGCATCCCAGTTGTGAATTTCAATTTGCCGAAGAAGTTGTTGTTCCTTGGTGCGCAGCCCGAGGGGGCTGTGCTTTGTTGGGAAAACAAAAATTTAATTATCCAAATGGTATTCATTTTACGTTACCGGAAAACGCTTTTGTTTGCACAAGGGTTTCGCAAACAAACGTGTGTGCGCGTGTGTGTTTGTGTGTGTTGCTGAATTGCTCACAAGCAAAACGTCCATCTCTGAATGGTGCACAATGTGGGCAGCAGGCGATGGGACACGTATGAATGTTGAATAAACAGCAGCAGATACATAGGTGATATGTTGACAGAGATGGCTCTATGCAAATGCTTACAGCAGGTTAGCCATTCAGACATTGCTTATTCAATAGATTCGCTCCTTGGGTGTCCTCGTTTGTCTGCTGCACAGGGTGCTGCTGGGTGCATCCGGTTCAGTGAGGAGTCAACTGCTTTATTTTGTGTGTTGCAATGCGGTGCATGATCTTTTTATCTGGCAAACAGAAGCGTTTATCGCCCCATCTTGATGTCAGGATGGAAAACATTTGCTCTGGTATTACTCTCACCTTTTCATCTGCTGACTCCAGATGCTCACCTTTCCAGTCTCGGGATAAAGTCGCCGAGTTAAGAGAGAGCTTGATGCTGGAGGAATGTTTGAATAATATGCAAGACGGATGTCGGTGGGATATTTTCGCTTTTGGAAAGGTGTTAGATCCCAGGCGCTGTCCATTTCTTCTACTCAGCCAAATGCGGCCCAGAAATTAACGAAGAATTGAAGTGTGTTGCTTACGTCGGCAGCGTCTGGACCAGTGGAACTGTAGATCGTTGCCGAGTGCGATCAGGAAAAACAGACGTCGCTACAAGTTATAATTGATTGGACAAGTCACTTAGAACGAATTGACTTCAGCCCTCCAATGATCAGAATGCGACACAAGGAAGAGTGGATAGAGCCAAGTTTGACCCCCGCACCATATTTTCAACAATCATTCGACGTGTAAAGTCGTCAGACACTGAGTCGAAATCTAGATGGACAACACGAGACATCTGGTAAAAGACGTTGCTGGCTAAATTGAAATCAAATTGCCGGCTATAAGGCAAAGGGTCTGAGCCTGAGCTAAAGCTGCCTTTCAAGGCTGACGGTCCTGGGCGGTCCAGTCATCTAGACCAAGCTGTATTGCATCAGCGATTCTTCTTCTTCTTTATTTGGCGCTACAGTCCGGGGTGCACCTGGGCCTCAACCAACAAGCCTATCCAACTAGCACGGTCTCTGGCTAGCTGTCTCCAGGGTCGCACGCCAAGTTGGTTGAGGTCCTTCTCCACCTGGGTGCGCCACCTTCAACGCGGGCGTCCTCTGTTGCGTTGTCCCACGGGTTCGGAGTCGAAGACTCTTTGGGCCGGAGCCGAGTTGTCCATACGCTCTACATGGCCTAGCTATCTTAGGCGTTGGATCCGGAGACGCCTGACTAGACTCATGTCGCTGTACAGCGCGTACAGTTCGTGGTTGAATCGTCTCCTCCAGAAACCGACCAAAGATCGCACGCAGAGCTTTTCTCTCGAAGATACCAATGACTTCCTCATCCGCTTTTGAGATTGCCCACGCCTCCGCGCCCTACAGCAGGACTGGGATGATCAAGGTCTTGTATAAAGTCAGCTTGGTCCTTCGAGAGAGGGCTCTTCTACTCAATTGCCTCTTGAGCCCATAGAAACAGCGGTTGGCAAGAGTTACTGTGCTTTTGATCTCGATACTGATGGTGTTCGTACTGTTTACGTGCGAGCCGAGGTAGACGAAGTCCTTCACTACCTCGGAGTTATAGCTGTCCATTGTGACGCTCGGTCCAAGATGTCGATGTTGTGTGTCCTTTCCTGATGACAGCATAAGCTTCGTTTTGCCCTCATTCACCGGTAGACCTATTTTAGCCGCTTCCGCTTCAATGCCAGCAAAAGCCTCTTTGACGGCTAGCTGCGTTCTGCCAATCATGTCAATGTCATCCGCGTATGCGAACAGTTGTACGGACTTCTGGAAGGTCGTGCCTCTAGTGTTGGCGTGTGAGTCTTGTACGATATTTTCCAGGATGGTGTTAAAGAAATCACATGACAGTGCGTCGCCTTGTCTAAAACCCTTTTTGACATTGAAGGTCTCGGTGAGTTCGTTACCGACCTTGATGGAGCAGCGAGAATTCTCCATCGTCAACCTGCACAACCTGACGAGTTTGGCAGGAATGTCAAAACTGGACATGGCCTTGTATAGCTCGTCCCGTCGAATAGGTGGTGGGTGTCGATCTTCATCTTTTGGGTCTTTTCCACTATCTGCCGTAGTGTGAAAATAATCAGCGATTACTTGGTCTTTAAACCGGAGCTTCTGTCTTCCTCTCTTTCTCGAACCAGGTGGCTTAGATTCGAAGACCCTCTTTGCTGAGGCATCGTTGTCCATGCACTCGATGTGTCCGATTCTGTGCAGTCGACGGATCTTTGCCTTCCGGACTTCATCCACATCGTGGTACAGCTCGTAGAGTTCGCGGTTGTTTCTTCTCCTCCGTTCGCCTTCCTCGCAGAGGGGACCATATATCCGATGTTGAATTTTTCTTCCGAAAGCACCAAGAATCAGAGCCGCTCTATAGCGGCTCAATTTGCCATCAATGTATTCGGATCAATTTGATGAGACTCCTCTCAAGAACCTCGATTTTGAGTGCGCCAACGCGTCGTCTCATTCTTTTGTGCGTGGCAATACGTTTCGACGTGAATCTGGGTATCAATCAGCATCAACCAACAATTTGCGGCCAGCTTTGCACGCAAATAAAAGTAAAGACTAAAGACAGTCAAGCCCCACTAATGGACTCTAAAACAGTCAAGTGCTGCTATTGCGCCTTGCAATCCCTTGCCATAGACAACAAAGTAAAACTTGTCTGAGTCCCTGGACATAGAGGGATTGTAGGGAACGAATCCGCTGATGAGCTAGCGAGATCCGGCTCTGAATCAGCGTTCATCGGTTCAGAGCCGGTCTGCAGTATCAATTGGACACCAGCTACAACTCTGATCAACGTATGGCAAAAACAGACCAGTGGACAGATGGTCATGGTCTTAGGCAGTCCAAGAGATTAGTCAGGCCTTATTCATATAAGGAAATAGTCCATCTTAATAAGGATAGCTTAAGATTGCTAACAAGCTTGCTTAACGGCCTGAAATATACACCTTAACAAACTAAGCCTGCGTCAAGATACAGTTTATCGGCTTTGCCTCGAAGAGGATGAGACTTCCGAGCACATCATGTGTGAAAGTCCGGCAATAATCTGGTTAAGGAAACGTATCTTCCACAGGGAGATGCTCACTTCAGTGGAATTAAAAAACTCCACTACAAAAGACTTACGATCTTTCATGAGGGAAGTGGTTTGTCTCTTGTCGTAACTCCAACCCTTCGATACAATAGATCCATCCTGGTCGCGGTGTCGTTGCCTAAATGGCATGTTGGTTGTACAAGATGAAAAAAAAGTCTAAAGAGTGACGAAATCTATTTAACAAAATAAAAAAAATAAAAAAAAATGTTACGTATACGCCCTCGAGTGAGACTTCTTTTTATATACAGTGTAGTTTCGATTTCTGCAACTAATGAAAACATGATCTGTTGCAAAAATTGAATAGTTGCAATAATCGAACAGATATTTAAACGCTCTAAAATAGCTTACGCAATATTTATATATTTAATGTATTTATTAATTAAAATATGGGGACTACATATTTTAATAACAATAATATGGGTGACGCGACAGTCCGAGGCGGACCAGGACCTAGCTTCTCAGCAACCACTCGTGTTGTGCATGCTATTGTTCTTTCACGAGTGCAAGGGACCTACAGTTTAATGCCGACTCCGAACGGCGAAGTTGAAAAGCTTTTTCTAGACAGGAATACTCTTTGAACATTGTCATGTAAAGTGGTAAATTCTGGTATCGAACCTGGCACCCTCTGCGTAGGAGTCGACGTACTAACACACTACGCCACGACGACCCACAATATATATTTTATGCAGGTTAAAATTTAGGATAAAAAGTTTTTTCTTGCAGAAGATCGCTAGGCAACAGCTTTATTCCCAATACTTTGCAGTTGCATCATTTCTTCAATGGTGAGATCATTTTGTTCTTCCCTCTAAAAGCATGTGGTGAAGCATTATATTACGTCCTCTTATTTCACTTTGGGCTGCGTTTAACTTCCATCATCCGAAACTTCTTTTTCTTGGGCTTTTACGTATTTCTGATTTTCGGAGATCCATTCAGAGAGGTCATAGCTGCCGAAATTCTAGTTTGAAAACATTTGGTTAAGCACTGTTGTAATGTAGTAGGACCTTCTGAATTTGATTTCGAATTTAATGCAAAGGAATACAGTCTTCATCTTCCTACTGATCAGGAGTTCTGATAACTTTTTTCCAGCATTAAGCGATTGCAGGCGCTTTTAATTCCTTCCATGCATGTTCCAAAAAAATAGCTACGCTCTTTACTATATCTAGACGGTTTATGATGTCGTCAACAGTTCTCTCTTGCTGTTACATGGCGTTAATAGTTATGTATATGAGAGCGCGAGAGAGTAAGAAGAGTACGCGAGAAAGAGCGGAAGTCAAAGTAATGTAAGGCGCGGCCAACGTCACACAGAGAGGCATATGCGAGACATAGGACGTAGTAATCGCGTTCAGAGTCCGTACCATTTTGTCGATCTCGTTTACTAAACAATTTTCTCTATATATATATGCTTACATGGTATCTTTTTTGCTGAAAGCAACAAAGGAAAATATGCAGCCAGTCTTAATGCCAAGGGAAGGGTCTGGGAACCTGCTCAGATATTAAAAGTGTACTATGATCAGTAAAGAGCTCTGGCTGAGACTGAGCATTTCCTACAACACTGGTTACCTATAAAGGAAAAATTAAACTGAGACATATCTTTTGTGCTGAGCAGCCCTTCTGCGATTCTATAAGCGCAATCTCCGAGCGGATTATTTGCTTAACTCCAAGCGATGATTATAGTCCCAGCTCTAAGCTCATACCATTTCAACGTAGCCAATTAATCATAATATAATATGGCAGGCGCTACATCCTATAGAGGGACAAGACTCAGCTTCTACAGCCACCACTCGTGTTGTGCGTGCTATTGTTCTTTCACCAGTGAAAGGGACCTACAGATTTATGCCGACTCCGAAAGGCCAAGTTTTGATAAAGCTTTTCCTAGACAGTCTTTTGAGCATTGTCAGTAACTAGAAAGAGGTGGGGCCGAGAAAATAATTTTTTTCTACCGGCCGGGTATCGAACCCAGACAGCGAGGTTCAGTCGCCCTCGGGGCAACGCGCATACCCACAAAGCCAAAGCTACCCACGTAGCCAGTTAAGACCCCAAATAAGACATCTTTGCTAGAGTCATTGGAAAGTACAATCTGCATGCCACCACGTCTAAGAAAGAGCTCAGCTGTTGAACTTCATGACGGGACGAAACCTCTCTATATCCAGTTCGCGGTTCCCTCACTTCCACACTCAGAAAGAGTCCTGGCGGTCTCCTGATCAAACAATCTTAAACCAGATTGATCCCATTGCGATCGACGCGAGACACTTCTCCAGTATCCTCGAACATTTCGAGGAACCAACATCGTCTCGGATCATTTCCTTGTTGTAGCCAAGATAAGAACGCGGATATCGAACGGAGTAGAGCCAGGTCGAATGACTGAATGGCGCAGTTGGTAGAGTGCCCTGTCCCTAGTTAGCGGGGTCCCCGGTTGGAATCCCAGAGAAAGCAAAGTTAATACGCTTCTATCTGGTTTTCAAATCTGATTCAGTCACCATTTGCCGTTGGAATCAAATCAACGGCACTATCACTGGAGTAGTCAATCAGTGGTAGTAGTCTGACTATGGACCAATATGGTCTAAATGTGCTGGTGAATGCACTAGCAGCCCGCCTACCTAACCTAACCTAACCTAGAGCCAGGTCGCAACAGTTTGACGTAGGCCGCTAGGAACCTTGCGCATAGAGTCTTCCTGAAGCTCTCAGAGAGTCCAAACCTGCCAGGCGAAGCAATGGAAAAGTCGTCAAAACGCCTTCAGAGCAGATGCCTCTGATGTGTTGCGTCTTAAAACGCTACCCAGAGAAACTTTCTGCTTTGACACGAGTCCCCGACGAGGCGAACCTCAGCTTCGACTACCGAGGGCTTCTAAGGTCTAAGTCTCCTAGGAATCGCATATAAGATCTTCTCTGTCGTCTTGTGTGAGCGTCCGAAGCCATTCGTTAATTTCCAGGCCCTTATCAGAGCGGTTTCAGTTTGGGGATGTTCACCATCGACCAAACTTTCGCACGGGATGGTCCTGGCCCCAGCCAACAAGCCTCTCTATCCAGCACGGTCTTGTGCTAGTTGCTTCTGAACTAGTTGCTGTTGAACTGATTGAGGGAGGTCCCTCTCCTTGACTTTGGCCTTCCTTTACCGTGCTGTTCCTCAGGGTGGGAGTACGAAGCGACGGTTCGAGTCTTGATAATAGCCCCCACTCTAGACCCATGTCAGTCTCCGTCAATACGGAGCCACACAAGTTGACACGTCTCAAGAAGATATTCATTACGTCGTGTTCATTTCATTTCATTGAACCGCACTAAAGCGCACAAGGTTGATGCCGTCATAAAGTGCACGCCTTAACCTCAAACTACGAGCGCCTCTAGGTTATGACGATTCCTCTCGACTGCTGTATCATTTCAGGCATTTTTACAGGCACCACCACACTTTACTGCGCAGTGTGCACTGCAAGGATGAGAGGTCCTTCACTGCACTAAGCCCATTCCCGACCCCAATGGCACTATGAAACTATCATCCTTCCGGTTTGATGCGGAAAAAGTGGTGTTTTTTTTGCACTCACTTCACGTCGATCTATCTCGAGTTTTTTGCTTTTGTTGTGTATTCTTTCAATAAACGCGATTATGTTGATCCTTTGCCGCGTCAAGCACTCATCTCGGAGTGTGGTGCAGGTTGTGCAACTGCTGGATCTCCTTGGCAGCCATCACGTGTTCGCACACGAACATCCGCTGCAGACAAAAGGATCTCCTCTCCGGACAAAAACATATTGTCCATGGCTGTGATTTGTTAAAAAAAAAAAACTCCCTCTCTCTCTACGCACACGGCTCGCGGGGTGAACAGATTTCAGCGCTCAGCGCTGCCTGTCCGGTGCATGGGGAAAAAAAAGAGCTCCGCTCTGCAATCACAACTACGGTACACGAAATCAATTGGAGCTGTTTTTTGCTGCCATCGAAGCGCGGAAGGGGGTCACGTTCTATCCCGCAATTCAGCCGAGAATTATGTGCCATGGATTCCTTTTATTTTTGATCCTGTTCCGTTCTTCCATTGAATAGAATGTTTTGTGGTTTTAATTTAACTTTTATGTGTCAGTCTTTGTTTTGTTTTCTTCGTTTTTCGCACTCGCGCAGCAACATGCGAACACAGCCGGCTGAGGTGGGTTAAATGCCGGACTTTAGCCTGAATGCTGTCAGAGGCAGATGGGAAATTCGTTGTGTTTGCATTTTTTTGCGCGGTCCTTGTGTGCTTTGCTTAGATGGCCACAATCCAAATTGATTTCGTGTTAAAGTTTAGAGAAAATAGAAAATATCAATAAATCAACAGTTTTTTTGTTGCCGCTTTTGATTTTGCATTTTTTTTGTTCGTTTGATCGTTGGCTGTGAAGTGGTTATTCATTCCAAGCGATGGTGTGGAAAATGGAGGAGGTTTGGTGTATCTCACGGCAGAGGAGGGTATAAATGTCAAGAAAATACGCTCGTAAAACTTCGCCTTTCAGAGTCGATGTAAAACGGACCCTTCTGCTCGGTTGAGACCACTGTCTCGCACCCACAACTCAACCTCCTGTCGGGTCACGAGGATCCCGAAAAGAAGCCCACTGCACCAACGTCGCCAAAGCAGCAGCACCAAAGTCCATGAAACAACCAAGAAGTCCCCAGTCAAGTTCCTTGTCAAATTATGTCTACAGAGCCTCAGTGAGGTATCCTTGGCGATAAGGGTGACCCTAAGTTGGGTGCCAGGCCATTCTGGCATCCAATGAAACGAAAAAGCGGACACTCTCGCGAAGAACGGATCTGGGCTGGGAGAATCCCGGGCAAACCCTTACCCACTCACGCCTCTTAGCTCAATACGAAGAAAATTGGAAGACTAAGCCCTGTAAAGAGTAGATGGCTCAGTCGGGATATTGGAACAATAGCAAGGGCCCTGTGGCCGACTCAGGAGACTCAAGAGAGCAACGTCACTGATCAGCTTTAGTCGCAAAAACGTGCGGAAGCTAATTGGAGTCCATCGCGACTGAATATGCCACACAGCGACTTTTGCAGGAGCTGTAGAGATGAGGAAGAAATAGAATCTATCCCAGATCTGCTTTGCGAATGCCCAGCTCTAGCAAGAAAAAGAGAACAGTACCTGGGAAACCACTTTTTGGCAGAGCTGGAAGACCTGTGTGGTGCAGAGCTGAAAAGCCTCCTGAGGTTTTCAAATGAAGGATAATCTTAGCAAACAGAACAGAAGGTCTCATGGTAGTCTCAATCTCATCTTGTTGGTCTAAGCGAGCAACGGCCGAAACGAACGGGCTCCCCCTCACCTACCTACCGCAGCTCAGAAGGAAACATTTTGTTTTTCTTCGTCTTCCTGTGGCCTCAGCCAACAAGCGTCAATTGGCCTTTCAATTGATCTTTATCAAATTTCGCACGCCAATTTTGCTGAGGTTTTTTTTTTTATAATTTAATTTTTATTTAATTCTCAGGACAACTTGTACTAGACAAAAGTAGACATATAGGCAGGGGCGGCGAGGGCGGAGACTGGTTCTGGTGTAACCACCAAAAGAAGTGCCGCTCATTGTCGAGCAGGGATCGGTCTACTGAACCAAAGAAGATCTTCGTGTTCGCGCACGACATCCGAATCGTAGAGGAGTCGCCTGTCGACTGTTCGGCGCATCGCGTGGTAGATTACAGGACATCAAGCCGATCGAATCGAAATAGAGGAATGCTTCAGGTGGGACAAAGCCGTTGTGGTGCACCCTCTCATGGTACATATAATTGGGATAGTAAGCCCCGAAGATCAGACTGTTGGTAGAATTCATACTTCTTGCAATGTGACTTCTTATTAATTTAATGATAAAATTGACTATCCTTTTCACGTTTGCCTCGTTAGGATAGTACTTCTTGTACTCAGACTCGGGTGTTCGATACAACCGGAGACAAGTCCTAAGACACCGTCTCTCTAACAACCTCATCTTTTCCATCCGGGAAGGACTCACGTTGAACCACAGGGGACAACCATACACCATGACTGGCCTTTTGAGGGCCATGTAGCAGATAACCTTCACCCTGGTATCAAGTTGGCTGCTGTAAAACAGCTTACTTGCCACAGCAAAGGCTTTTCTAGTATTGGTCAGAGCCTTCTCTATACGTTTGTTAAAATACAGAAAATGATCCAACCAAATGCCAAGATATCTAACTACAGTTTACACGGCTAACGTCTGACAACAACAGCTTTCACGGCTAACGTCTGATACTGGGTGTCAACTATGTCGAACTTCTTCCAGTTAACGCGCGTATCCCTTGCGGCCATGGCCAGCGGGGTACGGAAAAGGACAGTTTCACACTGCTGGAAGTTGATATGCTGCTTCCAGTCATCGCAATATGTCAAAGTATTGTCAAAGTCACGTTGCAACAAGGTATTAATAACTTCTACCTTCGGACCTGATCTGTACGCCACTAAGTCATCGGCGTACGCGATTAGGTGCGGCATAGACCTTCGGAGATCTGCAGTGAAAATAGCAAACAATATCGGGGAACCAACAGCCCCCTGCTGTAGACCATTGCTGATATTAAAAACTGTGGTAGAAGTTACGCCGCCACTTTTTACGACGGACTTTCTACCTGTTATCATGTCATATGTCATGTGTAGCAATGCTTTATGTAAGCCAAGTTTGACGAGCTTAAGGAAAATGCCCTCTAGCCAAACGGTGTTGAACGCCTTCTCTAAGTCGGTCAGGCAGACACCCGCACATTGTTTTTTTTATTTTTATTCCATTGAATGTCGGATACCAGCTTTGACGCGGCATGTGCGATGTCATGCCCCGCCCTAAATCCAAACTGGTTGTCCGGTATAATATTGTTGTCCTCGACCCACGTTTTCAGGGCTCGAATCTTTTCGAAGACCTTGCTGATGCAAGGAAGAAGACTTATCGATCGGAGGTTTGACGGGATGCTTTTGTCTTTGTCCCGTTTAGGGATTGGTTGCACCACAGCTATCTTCCAACGTTCCGGGTAATATGCATTACTGAGCGCGTTGTTGAACAGAGTAGTGTAAATTTCGACTGCCGCCAGAGGGAGATGTCCAAGCACGATGGTCGGGATACCCTCCATCCCGGCTTTCTTGTTCTTCATAGATTTAAGGATCCCCTGGAGATCTTCTACGGAAATCACCAATCAATCTGGTTTCCATCATTGGCAACGGCATTGTTTGCCATATTTTCGTCATTGAATCTGGTAAAACCGTGATTCTCCGAACTCTATTGACTTATCTCGTTACGGAGACAGAAGTGGTTTAACCGGGATCTGTTCTCCAGATCGTGGTTCGGCCTACGAACCTCGTTGACCATATACACTCTCTGGAAAACAGCACCAATTGTTTTAACCCTCTCCAGGGGATTTTCGACCATGAAAAAGTCGTTGTCTAGCACGGCCTCATTTTGTTGAGGTCCTTCTACACTTGTGTACGCCATTGGCTTGAGTGGTCCCACTAATGAATAAGGTGCAGCCTATTCCAAAAAGAACTCGAAGATCGAGTTATTGATCCTTCTGAGGACCAACAGGACTCACATTCGAGCTTCTGTGTATGAATTGTACAAGGTGACCAGATAAGAACGATAGGAAAAGAAATTTAATTAAAACAACAACGTTGTAAGATGTATAAAATATTTTGACTTTATTTTCAAGCCTCATTCATGCCATTTTTTATTGAATGTTATTGTTATTGTATAGGGCGACCTTAAGATCCATTGTGAACCGATATGGGGATACCTTTGCTCTCCTAAGAGTTTTCCTAAGATACAGTTCTTTCCAGGCTTGTATTGAGGTTTATGGACTCCTGTTGCTCGATGGTGGAAGAGAGAGAGCAGAAAGAGCAGTATTCTCTCCAAGCCAGTTTCCTTTAGTCCCCCGAGGATGGGAGATGGTCCTGGTGACTTCATTGCTTCCTCTGATATTAGTTTCTTGCTGGTGTCTTCATTGCTTCCTCTGATATAAGGTCCTTGCCCAGATGTCCTTGTCTTGGATGGGCTAGTGCCTCACAAAATCGCAGTACATATTCTGGAATTTCATTTGAGTCTGCAGAGACCTTCTTCTGACACCCTTAGTTGCCTTAGGTGCTCCCTGAGACTGCTGTGCCTTGTTAGGAGGCCTGTAAGGATAGAGTACTCGAGTTTGTACTCGGTCATCTTGGTACCTGCTAGTTCCAAGTTTCTGGTTCCTTATTTCTAGTTCCGTGAATTCTTCTCTGAGGACATGGTCTCCTACTGCGCAGAATGGTTCGGGACCAGAGTGGTTCTAGTGCTCCTTTCCTTGTCAGAGAGTCGGCCATTTCGTTGCCTTCTATCCCTGTGTGGCCAGGTATCCCACACAGTTTTACTCTGTTTGTCCTACTCAACTCTTTAAGCTTCTGTAGGAATTCCCACACAAGAATGTCATTCAACTGGCTGCCTCTGGTTCGTTGGCTCTGCTTGAAGCCGCCAGTCGGTAGCAGCGATAGCGTCTGGATTGTTGCTCTCGAGCTCTCTCATTTTGGTTGGCTTGTTAACGTAGACTAATGAGTAAGGACGTAAGGAGAGGGACTAATACGTGGCACGAAGAAAATAATTGAGTGCTGCCAAATCGCATGATCCCACGACCCCCCCCACAACCAAGAACGTTGACCGTGAGCTGCAAATGTCTCCTCCATAACTTCAAGTGGCGTCGCTTGTATGACATGTAGCCATCTGTTGTGCCCCTTCTTGGAATCAGAGCATGGGTGGATCGATGTTGTTGACGTCTGAAAGGGCAAGCCTAATTCAATATATTGACAGTCTTTGGATTGACAGCTACGGAACCATAACAACTGAAAAACTGTTAATGGAGGTTCCTTCTGGAGCAATAAGTACCCGAGCTTAGAGACAGTGGGTGTTGTTGACGGGTCATCTGTCGTCTTCTGTCATCTGTCAAACAACGCCCAGCCATCAAGGAATGTTGACCAACTTGAATTATTTATAAAGCGCGGCGATGAGTCAATGCATATCCATCGTTCTTTCACGGCATCCATTGAGCAAGCTTTGAAGATGATAATTAACTTCCTTAAATTAATTCTTCACTTCCGTCCGTCCGTTCTGTCCAGCTTGATTTCCTGCAGCATAACATGACCCCGTGCAAGTTCCATTCCAGAGATCAACGGCACGGAAATACACACACATGCCCAGAGACCATCACAACATCACTGGCTACGCATCAGAACACAAACTATTCGCAATGCAGTACCACTGCAAGTGCTGGCAATGAACCAACCTCAGTGGCGATGTTCTCAGGAAGTCCTCCGTCGACATCCTTCCTTCCTTCCCGCGGAAACACTCTTGGATTTATTCCATTCGAGTATTCTCAGTGCAAGACTTCATTTCGGAAAAAGCGCTCATTTCCTCTAACCTCCGACTGTCCTCGAAGCCAGTGCATTCACTGCAAATTCACTTAACCGCTCCTCGTTAAGTCCGAAAGCGAGAATCACTTAAACCGTTGTTACGTCTGCCAGCGCGGACAGCTAAAGCGATTTGAATTGTTGTAATTACCGCTAAATAAAGCATCACATCGCATTGCCTGTCATTACCGCCGTGCTGCATGCTTGTGGCCTTGCATCTTGTAATAGACAATTAAATCCTGCTCTAGTACTCGTGCACACCCCACTTCTAGTACAATGCTTGGTGTGCAGCAACACGCGGACTGAGAGCGAGCACCACCTGTCACCCCATCGTGCACTGCAAGTTGGTAATTTTGACTCGTCGCTGGTCGTCCGCTTTTAGCGGTTTCTGTGTGAAACCGTAATTAGTGCAACACCGTTACAATCTGCAATTGGAACAAGAAAACATCACAATTAAAATGTTAAAATGCCC
This sequence comes from Eristalis intricaria, assembly GCA_964034865.1. Classification (NCBI taxonomy): domain Eukaryota; kingdom Metazoa; phylum Arthropoda; class Insecta; order Diptera; family Syrphidae; genus Eristalis; species Eristalis intricaria. The sequence goes on from OZ035876.1 coordinate 49,079,424, forward strand.
GTGGACGGAAGAAAAATACAGAGAGAGAGAGAAAGAGAGAAATCACACTTGGTACGTGACATTCCACGTTGGTTCTTGGCGTGTGAACTCAACGCGAGCGACTTTCAACATCATAATGGGGCCGACCTTAAGCGGTACATTTATGTGGGCAGTGAAGGAAATTAAGGCGAAATCCTCCTCCTTCTTCGCCTCCTTCGCGTGAGCATTGTGCAAGCGAATAGAGAAACTCATTACGTAACCTGTGCGACGCGTGAGCTGGAGAAGGAAAGCAGAAAACTCGAGTGTGGCTCTTGGACATGAGACATTAAGACCTGTTGTCGCCTGACTCTGAAGAGGGTAATGACGTTAAAGTTTTTAAGGGAACGAAATAATTAGACGTTCTTGCGAGGTTGCATTCGGGGAGGCGTATCATTCAAGGTCCAGGCGGGCGGTAGTCACGTTATGGCGAATGTGATTTATTTGGAGAACAATGAGAAGGGAAGGAACAGGAACAGCTAGCAACAGGGGCTTAATAGTCAACTTGCTCTTGAATCAAGGTCCATTGTGCAACCACTTGGATCCCTCTAGTGTGGAACCTTAAGCGAAACGAGTGTCGACAGACGGTCTAGGTTAGGTTAGGTCGGTGGGTAGACATCACGCTTAGGTCCAGTTGGACCCATTGTGGTGGGGATGGGGATGGAACATTTCTGGTCTCACTCGTGCCGTACAGGTGTTGTTATGCTTGTCCCCTCCAGGCATTCGGAGAAAATGATGAACCTGCAAATAGACTGAAGTGGGATATCCGACATTTCAGGAAGATCATGGAAGAAACATTCTCCCAGTGTTCTTTGCAGAGACTGGGGCATGGACAAAGATGGTGAAGAGTATCCTCAATTTCCTCTTGGTCCCCACAGTCTAGGCTCTGCGTATGGTGTCTTGGGTAAGTCCCATTTTGTGTTGATGGCGTCTCAGATGATTATGGCCTGACAACCATCCGGAGCAGCCTCCTGCTGCATTGAAGGAGTAAATTTTAATATATTTAATATATTTTAATAATTTGCTCGTGCTCAAGGGATTGCTAACACCCTTATGTGTCCGCGGTCAAGACACAGCACGGCCCGAAGTTATAGAGGGAGAAAGGAACCTCCCTTTCAAGTGGAGAACACTGGAGACAGCTAGCCAGAGACCGTGCTAGTTGAAGGGGCTTGCTTAAGGTGGCGCAGCAAGTGGAGAAGGACCTCAACCAACTTGGCGTGCGACACTGGAGACAGCTAGCCAGAGACCGTGCTAGTTGAAGGGACTTGCTTAAGGGGGTGCACCAAGTATGCTCATTGGTCTTAAATATCTGCGGGTTGTAGTCTGTGGGAAATATTAGGCCGGGCAGAACATTCCATATTCGTCCAGTGCGGCTGAAGAACGAGTCTCTGAATTTAACTGTCCGTCCGAAAGTAGGCTTAAGGGTATACTGATGGGCATTCCTGGCGAGACGAGTATTGCGGGTGAATTCATGGAGAGGAGGAATGCAGTTGGCTAGTTCACTTGAGCATCGTTTGTTGAAATAGCCACAAAACACGGTCAAAGAAGAGACGGTACGTCGATGTTCGAGTGAGTCTAATGACTCTGCGATATTGTCGTCTCCTATAAGTTTTATCGCTCGCTTTTGGATTCTATCAAGTAGGTGCAGTGTGGTCTTGGGCGCACCAGACCAGATATGAGCGTTATACTCAAGCTTGGGGCGGATGTACGCCTTATAAATTAAAGCCAAATCAGAAGGGGTGAAATATTTCTTGCATCGATTGAGGAAACCTAAACATTTCGCAGCATTTTTGGCGACCTCAAATATGTGATCGCTCCAACTAAGTGTTGTGTTGATGCACATACCAAGAATGGAAAGTTTTCCGGTTTCATCGACACAAGCGCCATTCATGGATAATGGCTGATTATCAAGAGTTCGCTTGAATGACAGCAAAAAGCATTGAATTCCGCTCTATTGTTTTTTCCCTAGTTAATTATGCTGACAAGATAGGAATTCATGGTCATGTTCCTTGCTTAACATATGCTGCCGTTTGAATTCTACGGCCGAAGAGCGGGGTCGTAAGTCTTGGAACGAATGTGAAAAGCTGAGGGTGCTGTCATCAGCGAAGGAATGGATTGGATTAGAAGTAGCAAGCAAGAGATCATTCATAAGAATGAGAAAGAGTGCCGGTGACAGAACGGAGCCTTGGGGAACCCCAGCATTTATTTGGTTGATACCAGACCTGAACCCATCCAAAACAACTTGAACTTGATTCCAAACTCTGTCAAATGCTTTAAAAGTATCAAGCGCAACAATCTTGCTTTCGCCTGCATTGTGCAAAGACTGGTTCCACTCTTCGGTAAGATAAGCTATCAGATCACCAGTGGATCACCATATTGTCGGTCATTTAGAATCTTCCGCGGTTCAAGATATTTCATAAGCTGACGATTTATCAGCGTTTCCATGACCTTAGAAAGGAGGGACGTAAGTGCTATGGGTCGGTACGAGGTGGGTGATTAAGATTCGCCCTTTTTAGAGACGGGCTGGACAAATGCTGTTCTCCATCTGCTCGGAAAGAGACCTAAAGAGTAGGATAGATGAAAAAGGTTACGCAGTGGTTTTGCCAGCGCAGAAGAACACCTCTTCAGAAGTATAGGCGGAATACCATCCGGGCCAGCGGATTTATGCACATTATGTCGGTCTTCGTGCTATTGAACTTAAGCCAATACGGCCGAGAGGTCTCACATGTGGGCGGAGACCTCCACCTTTCATTACCTAACTCCATGATTTTACTATCCACTTTCATTTTGATCGCAGCTAGAAGTGGAGCAAGCAGTGGGATTGCTTGGGATGGGTCGGTTTCGGCCCCTTTCCTGCTACCTCATTGCCGGTTAAGTCCCTGGGATGGGGAACAGCCTGAAAAGCATACCCTTCAGATCTTACATCAGGTCGTGTGAACACCAGACGCTATACAGTCCTCTGCGAAATCTTCACAGATGGGTCGAAGATGGACGAGGAGTGGGTCTGAATTTTCAACTGTCGACTGCCTTCTCTCTATAATGTCTGTCAGGGAGAGACTATAGCGATAAGGGATGTCTGTCCTGTTAAAAAAAAAAACAAAGTACAATGTAGGTACAAATATTGTCATCTGTTCCGATAGCCAGGCGGTGATCAAATCTCTGAGTGCATCTCATCTCAATTGCCGCCTATCGCAAGACAAGATGGCCAAGTATTCAAATCATGTGGGTGCGGGGGGCGCAGTGACATCCCAGAGAATTGCAAAGTTGGTACCCTTTCTAGCTAATTTAACACTCTTGCCGTCCATGCCTATCGATTCTACAAAACATTTACTAAAGCTTGAAACTCACACAAAATGAAGATGGTCCTCTGGCAAAGGGTGCCTCATAAAAAACCAATTGTGGCCTAATAACGATCCAAAGCGCCCACGCGACGCTATCAGAATGAGTAGGCCACATTTCAGAGCTCTCAACGGCGTCATAATCGGGCACTGTTCCCTTTGGAATTCACACCTAAAGCCTAGGTATACCCTTCAACGATTTCTGTAGAAGCTGCAGAGATGAGAAGGAAGAAGAAACCATTTCACACCTTCCTTGTAACTGCAATGCCCTCTCATCTCGCAGGCTTAGTCACTTGGACTCTATGACCTGACAGAACCAAGTGAGATTACCATCAGTCAGCTCCATCGCTTTGTCAAAAGCTCCAGATGGTTTGTGGATGAAGATCTGCTAAATCTTTGTGGTAGCACAAGCGACCTACATTTGGCCAAGGTGTAGCTATCTTTTAGGTAGTCAGCCACTCTAACCTAACCTAGTCGAATGCTGTTTTCCAAGAACCTTGAGCTCTTCGACTAGCTTGGACTTGATGCAGAAATTGACTTAATGGCTGCTTGACTGCCCATTAGATTGGTAGTATCAGCCGTCTGTCTAACAACTGTACCCCAAGAAAATCTCCACTTTCAGAAACGGACGTCGATGACAGCCTCTGCTTTGTATGGCCTAGCTAAGCACAGCAGATGAAAAGCGCACTCAACGATCCGCCACTCCTTGAGCTCCTCCCCGTATCACGCTGGGAGTATACGTGGGCAATAACGTGGGCAACGACTCCGAATAACCTCAGCAGTGTTGCATCCGCAGCACCGAATCCGATGTGGGCATCTGGGCGCAGATGTGACCTGCTCCTTGCATCTGAAGCAAGATAAGGACTTCGGAGTCCTGGACGTAGTCATGGCATCAGCTGGTGTCTCCTCTCGAGCTGGAATCATAACGTAGGCCTGACCAGGTTCGAGTAGGGTAGTTCACCCAGTCAGAAGAGGTGCGAATCTTCCCTCTAAGTTACACGATGATCTAACGATGTGGGGTCTACCAAAGCCATTTGTATGGGGAACGATTCTCTTCACTACACTGCTCACTCAGACGGTCGAGGAGGTAGTGCCTCACACATAAGTAGATCAAGTATCTACAACTGACCTTAGATTGTACTCCTGGTCTCCGGCAACAAACACTCGTTATTTCTGGGCGGTAGCAACTCAGCCCTCCAGCTGGTTACTAGCCCGGAAAGAGAAACAGAGCTAGTTCGCCCTTTACTATATGGCAACCTACCAGCCAACACAAATCGTAAACGGGCGTGAACACCTCCTACGGGGTTAACCCACTGACTTCTTCCAACTCCTCGACTTTCTCATAGAAGCTGGTGACCGATTGAGTCGAGTCCCTTCTAAATTTAAGGCCCCATTTCGTAACCGATTCGTGTTTCATCGAAGAAAAAAAAAGAGAAACGAGTGAATTACTGTCACTTATAGTAGATTTAGGGTAATTTTTTTAACTTACAAGTTAAGCCCAACTTAGTGATTTTTCTCTTCAACTTCCTGATTTGCTTTCAGTCAGTCAAATTTTATGGCTTCAACTTTCGATTTACAACTCGTGAGTTTATCAACTCCTCATTTCTTCAACTTCGGAAATAGCAGAAGTTATGCGATGAAATCAGGGATTTTGCTCTTTCTATTTTCTTCCATGGTCGTAGCTGCCTGCCTGTCTGTGTATATACAAGGCTAGTGATGGTTGTGACTTCATTTATCGTTTTCGTCTCTCGAAGCGGACACTCCTGCTTCATTGCTGTGAAACAAGAAAAGATACTGGCCCTTTGGTTAAGATTTAAAATAATAAGGTATTTGATGGACTAACAATTGGGCATGCACGTCAAACAAATATGCATAGTCCCTTGTGCTGTTCTCCATAACATAGACGGCAGCAAGTGAAAACCGGTGATAATGGAGGAAAGAGATATCTTACCACTATTTCTGCTGAAATCGTTCGTTCTCAATTCTCCTTCTCACAGCGCACACGAACAGCACACATCCTAAATTCAAAGTCTGTTAGTTGAAATAGTGCGCAAACCAAATTTTCAACTCGCCGGTTAAGCATCGAGTTGATACCAACTCCGCAGTTGAGCAACTTACCAATAGACAACTACATTTTCAGTAACCTAGAGGAAATGTCACACTTAAAGTTACATGACATAGCTAAGATCTTCAGGAAAACAAATTGGCTGCAAATCAGCACTGGAGTGGATTTGTCAAAATAGGCCACTAGAATACCGTTGGGCAGTCTGCAGGTTTATTTTATTTTCTTTGATGTAGTCCCTTTGAATTCATCACCCTAACTTTCACTAACCTAACTCCCCAGTTTCCGGCAAGTTGAGAATAGTGAACAAAACGACACTTAAGATTTTAGACTCAGTCCAAGTATCTGGGGTCCTTCTTTTTTGGAGCCGTTGTTAGTCTCTTGTAGAAATTGTATTCCTCCTCTTAGTAGTGGTTATGGGGCGAGAAGCTTGTTGAGCGGAAGAGAAACAGCTTCACGCCCTAACGAACCATCTCCAGCTTACTGCCATTCCAAGTATCCATTCTCCATTGAGCGGCTGTCATTCTGAATCTTACCCCAATGCGGCTCAGTAGCACGGTCTAGAGCGATGATAACTGGATTTCTGTAGACAGAAGTCGACAATGTCCACACAATTATATCCCCATTATCCGTATATAGACTATCCGCAATATTATTTCTTTTATTCGATCCGGATAACCTTGCTTCTATTGTATACCCGGGCTGTGGTTCTAACAAGACTCACAGCTCGAAGTTGTGAAGGAGAAATTCGGCGACGGAGGCATTGCAGGACGAGGGTTCATCAATTGACCTCAGCAGTCATGCGACTCTCGTTTTATTTTCTCGGGGGCTACGTCAAGTCCTTAGTTTAAGCTAACAAGCCATCCACAGTGATCGAGTTCAAGACGCACATTCGCAACGCTATCGCCGGAATAACGCCGTTGTCCCGAGGCATCCAAATTTTGTCAGATCGCTTGATACGTTGTCAACGATAGCGACGCATTTTTAACCAAAGCACTACGAATGCATTTCATTCGTTGAAAAGTTGTTCGTGGCCACGACAGCAAAATAACCAAAAAATTGTCTTACTCGACGGAAAATTCGTCAATAGTGTCAATAGTATTCTTCAGCGTTCACTGTCTGATTTAGCAAACGCTTCCATAGAATTGGTTTATCAAAACTGTTTAGTAGTGGTGTGTCAACCCGGGTTTAAAAAACCGAAGTAATCCGGGTTACGCCTAATCTCAAACCGAGTAGCATTTATTTCAAACCGCATTGAGACACATATGAAGCGAACCGAATACATACAAAAACTGTAGATTGTACAACCCGGTGTGAATATTTTATGCCGAACCGGAATCAATCCCAAATCGAATTGGACAAACAAATCGATTTACATCGACAGCAGCCTGCAGTATTTCGGTTACTTTTCGTGTATTGCAAAACACACAATATTTTGCATACATTATGTTCGTTTTGTGTGACGTGTCAAAGCAAGTAAATTGCGTTGCGACGTGTGAATAGAAGATAGATAAAAGAGAAGAGAGAAAAACTGACCAAAATTTTCACACACGCAGCCGGTATTAGCTTGGCTACCCCGTGCGCCTATCGCTTACCGTGCCAACACAATCTTCTTAGGATATACATAGAATACCGAAACCAAGTCGAAAAAAAAAAAAATTAATTGGACAATACAACTCCATAATTTTTGATTTCGGTTCATCATCAAACCGAGTTCGTCAATCCGGGTTGCAACTCGGTCTGTTTCTATTTGAAACCGGGTTAACTCGGTTTGTAAAACTTTCGGGTTGGCACACCACTAGTGTTTAGAAGGGAGGCCCTTACACCACACTGACTCCATTCCTGGCCCTGGTACTCTGAGAATTTGGTCGCCGTGGCGTAGTGCGTGCGTGCGTCGACTCCTACGCAAAGGGTGCCAGGTTCAATACCCGAGATAACCACCTTTGATAATTCACAGCTCCACCTCCTTCGAGTCACTGACAATGCTCAAAGAGTATTACTGTCTAGAAAGAGCTTCTCAACTTCGCCGTTCGGAGTCGGCATTAAACTGTAGGTCCCTTCCACGCTTGAGAGAACAATAGCACGCACAACATGAGTCGTTACTGAGAAGCTAGGCCCAGCTCCGCCTCGGACTGTCGCGCCACCCATATTATTATATTATTATTATTCTCTGAGAATTTCAGCTCATCTCCAGATTCTTGGGAAAAACAAAACAGGCATCTTTCGACCCACGATGAGAGGCAACGGATTAAAATTTTCTACAGATCCAAACGCAGTCATTGCCAAGGAGTCCCGGAGCATCGACTCAGACCGTAGCATGCATAAATCTAGGACAGAACGCCGGCATGTTTCCCTAGACCATGTGAATGAAGAATCTTTGAAAGGTGAAACCACCCATGCCCCAAACTTACGTCATTGAAATGCACATAAGTAAATTTATTGCATCATCCCTTGCAGGCCGGGCCCATGCAGGAGCAACCAAAATGTCTTCAAGCACCAGTCCGTACGCACACAAAATATTTACCACTTGCAGGTACACCGTTGGAAACTTTTAATGACCACACCCCTGAGCAACCCACTTAATGCCAATTTGTTAAGCTCCTTGCCGGGTGAAGTGCATGCAATTACATTGCAACGACTGGCAGTTATCCCTTTACGAGCACCCCCGTCCGCTCTCAATCGAGAACTTTGAAACAACAAAATCCCCAAACGCTTTGAATATGCAAATGCCATCAGCTGAGCTATCTCGTAAGCTGCTGTCACCTAAACTATAACACCACTCCGGGGCCATCACCCTGCACATCCCTAGACATGAACTCGGTGTGTGTGGAGCTTGTTCCGACGTCGTACTCCGATTTTTTTGCGCTCGTCACACTCTGCGCGCCGGCAACACCGACTCGACTCCGTCCCAGTTGGGCCTCGTCAGTCCCTCCGCAGCGAGAAGCTTTTATTAAATTAATTTGAGGTTATGCACCGGCTGGGTGCGGCGGAGGTAGCACTGCTCTCTGGTGTGAAATTTGCATTTGCCCCCACCCCCTCCATCCGAAGGATGTGCACCCGTCCCTCCTTTATGACGGCGACCCATAAATTACAATGCAAACGCGTTTTACACTGCGGAATGGATTGCGACTCCGGCACCGCTGCACACTGTTAGAAAGGAGATCATTAAGTGCCGCACACCGCAAATGGCAGAGTGCGCCCGGCGAACGGTGAGCCAGGCACTTGCCGCGGCGTCGGTCTCCTCCTCGCGGTGTCAGTGCGGGGCGAATGATTATTATTCATAAATTTCGGCATCGATCTGAGAGACGAAAATGGGTCGTAAAGTGTGCACGTGCCACCTTCCTCGACTGCACGCACGCACGGCACGGGAAGCGGACGGGCCGAGTGGGCAGGGAAAGTTTCTCTGCCAGCGAAAGGAGGGAAATGCAGTTTTCCGTGCTCGTTCCAATTAGTCGCATGTCATGTTGCTTTAGGCTGGAGTGGGTGCCCATGATTAAGTGCACCCGGAGTGCACCAAAAAGTGCAGTGCAGCTTGCATGTCACTGCAATGGACAAGGGAACATGAGATGTTCCCTCTGGCTGCAGTCGGATTGTAAGCAGAACTCGATGACAAATGTGCCTCAGACTTGGGTGGGTGGTGAGATTGGCAATTATAAACTGTGTGTGAACTCAAGGGACTTGGGCGCATTAATCAAGGACGAGACTTGCTTAGTTCACTGGAGACAGATGCGGTTGCATCCATCAGTCGGCTGCCTGAAAGAAAATGGAAAGGTGTGGCCAAGCAGCAGGCATGCAAATTAACTAATTGGAGAGCGTTCCTTGAGGGGAGATGCGTTCTTTGATTACTTTCTCTGCACCGACTGGCTAATGCTGGGCCAATTTCGAGATTAAATTTTGAGCAATTATGGCTTTGCGGGTGGCATTTGGTCTCGCTGCTCACTCGAATTGATGACAGACAGGTTGGTAAGGTGGACACCCGCAGATTCAATCTGTTGCCATAGCCAACCAGACCAAACTTATCGTTTCGCATTTAAGATGGATTTTTTTCGAGAGTCTTATGAGGTCTACATTGGTGCGATGATTAACTTAGAGGGTTCTTTCTTTGTTGTTTTATTTTCCAGTGTTCTAATCTGATGTTGCGAAAAAAACTCAGATCGGAGGACTCACTTCAACACAATCAGCGTTGATCCCAAAACCATTCGTGTACTCTAAGATGCACTCCCCGATAGGTGATAGAATGTGCTTACACATCATTTGTGTAATGATCTGCATTCGCTCTTGGAATGAACATATGTATTCCAAAAAATGCAGATCCAGCTGATGCAGCACTGTGCACAGCTATCCATCACGTCGGATCAATCCCGAGTGCAGTGTTGGGTATCCATGGTGAGGGGGAATTTATGTGGTTCTGTTACGGATTTAGGGTGAGGGGGAGTTTATATGTGACTATATGCGTGGGTCGCCGTGGCGTAGTGGGTTAGTGCGTCGACTCCAACGCAGAGGGTGCCAGGTTCGATACCCGAATTTACCACCTTTGATAATTTACGGCTCCGCCTCTTTCGAGTCACTGACAATGCTCAAAGAGTATTTCCTGTCTAGAAAAAGCTTCTCAACTACGCCGTTCGGAGTCGGCATAAAACTGTAGGTCCCTTCAACGCGTGAGAGAACAATAGCACGCACAACACGAGTGGTTGCTGAGAAGCTAGGCCCTGGCCCTCTACGGGCTGTAGCGCCACCCATATTATATTATTATATCCGTGCCTCCTCGTGGCGGCTGTGGCATGTGGTAGATCCCTACGCAACTACGACAGAAAACAATTTTCAAGGTCCCACCACTTTCGAGTCACTGACAATGCTCAAAGAGTATTCCTGTCTAGAATAAACCTTCTCAACTTCGCCGTTAGGAGTCGGCATAAAACTATAGCTCCCAAGAAATATAGGTCCACTTTTGAAAGAACAAAGAGCTCGCACAACGAGTGGTTGCTGAGAAGCTAGGCCCAGGTCCACCTCGGACTGTCGTGCCATCCATATTATTACTGTACTATTATTACTTATGCGATAGCTAGGCTCCAGCCCAAGTAAATGAACATCTGGAAGGGCAGCAGCTGTGTCGACCATATCCATACCCAGCGTATCATCATCGAGCAATGCTCAGAATATCGATCGCCAATTCACCAGTTATTCATCAATTCCGCGAAAGCTTTCAACAGTGTCAACAGAGTGTTTTAAGATAGTTTAGAGATATTCCAGCTTCTGAGCACATGATTACAAAAAAGTCTACATTGTCTTCATTGCAAACTGAATACTCAAGGCTGGTTGGGAGACTTCAAAAGTCGGCTTGAAACTCATGGGGAAAAGGAATCTGCTGACTAAGAAGCTGAAACGCTTTCAGCACGAAGAAACTAAAAAAAGAAAATTTAATAATAAAACAAATTTATACTGCCGATGTAACCAGCAATCGACTTTGAAGGCTTGACGAGGGGGCGATTGAGGGATATCGCAAATCGGATACTCTCACAGCACTAGTCTACTCCAATGCTTCAGGGATAATAAGGTCAAATATGTTCATAAGAAATGAGTTTTTTGTTTAAAAACGAAATTCTATTAAACAGGGTTTTTTTTTGTTTTTTAGCTTGGTTTCAGGCAATCCAGGTAATCGAGTTTCATTTATGATCAAAAAAGAGCCGAAGTAGAACAAATTCGACATCATGCACATATACCATAAAAGTGTTTCGTTTTTGTATTAAAAATGCCCTGAAGCATGCTTATTTCCTTTTATATTTGTACTAAATTTTTTCAAAATTTCCCGAAGCATATTTTATAGTATTAAGGACACTTGAAAAGTATTGTTTTTAAAGTTCCTGGATTATAAAATATTTCTGAAAAATATATCAATATAAGGATAATATTTAACAAAAATATTTGTTTCGTAGTTTCTATTCAGTACAGTTTCAGTACAATTTCTTTTTAAATGTCGATACATTTTCGAAAGTCTCTTTTTCATCCCTGCAACACGCTGTGCTTACAACATGATATGCTCTGATGTCTGCAACAACTATTTTCCTCTCTTTCTTTTCTCTTTTACCTTGAATACTGTTGAGATTATTATGTAATCTAAGTGTATCTTTGGACTCAAGTCAATAAAGACATAATATTAAAATTGTAATTAAATTGCTTAATTTTTTCTAGGGACCACGACTGGCACGCTGAAGATCAACTCTGCTACGCATATAGCGTTCTCGGAATTGCTGTGCAATCGGTGCAGAGAGTAGATAGTTTCCAATACCTCGTACCTAAGCAGATGTCGCAAAGCGAATATCCAAAGCTGAGCCAACAATCGAGTCGGCAACTTTACCGATCGAGTCTCCCTAAAGCTCTCAGAGAGTCCAACCCTGCCATCGAAACAATCGACCAACAATGGAACCGTTGTCAAAACGCCATCAGAGAAGCTGCACCGGATGTGCTGGGTTTTAAAACGCCACCCCAAAAAAACAAACCCCAGGTTTGACAACGAGTGCAGGCAGGCATATTCAGCGAAGCAAGCAGCATACAAGGCGACGCTGGACAGAAGGACAAGAGCGGTTCGTGAGCTCTACGAACTTAAAAGAAGGGAAGAGCATCGGATTCTCCAAAAGAAAAAGGAAGCGCGCAATCGAGGAGAGATGTTACGGCAGAAATGATGTCCGAAAGTTCTACCAAAGGGTTAAGCAACTATCCAAAACAAAATTCGGATAGAAGCCTGTCGTGACGTAGGGGGACAACTCGTAGTAGATTCGCAGTCGATACTGAGAATCTGGAAAGATCATTTCTGTAGACTGTTAAACGGCGAGGAAGACTGTCAGGCAGAATGTTCCACCCAACGCAGTTGAGTGGGATCAACGAGAATTCCGTCCCCCCCGACCTAGACGAAGTCAAGATAGCGATATCGAGACTACAGTCGAATAAAGCTGCTGACGGACTGTCTACGGAACTGTTTCAAGCAGCTGGAGATGAGCTGGTTGGGCGCATGCACCAACTCATCTGTAAGATATGGTCGGAGGAAAGCATGCCCGACGAGTAGAACCTCAGTATCGTTTGCCCGATTCACAAGAAAGGAGACTCCTTCAACTGTGACAACTACCGAGGCATAAATCTCCTCAACATCGCCTATAACATCCTCTCTGCCGTTTTGTGTGAGCTAAGACATCTTCCGAAAGCTGCCCGATAGGGATTGGAAAACTTTCAATGGCGTCAGCACCGTGCAACAGAACTTTGTGGACCCTTACTGGCATTCAATACCAATTATATTTTGAAACAAATAATTTTGCCATGTCCAAACAATAAGTTGGGAGTTTTATGGTAACGATTTTCAAACCTGATGTTAATGTCATCAACACAATTGAAAACCGTTCTACCAGTCCTGTGTCAAAGCCTACTACTTAAGCTGTTTTTGCTGGATCCTTAAAAAATGTTCGGGCCTTGTTGCCGTCATCCGTATTTTCCTGAAACCATTCGTCAACAACCTGATAGGTCCATATCAGTGTGGCTTCAGACCAGGGAAGTCAACCATCGACCAGATTCTCACACTACGGCAGATCCTGGAAAAAAACCCAAGAAATGCAGATCGACATCCACCACCTATTCCTCGATTTCAAGGCCGCATATGACAGCGTGCATAGGGGCGAGCTATACAACGACATGTCTTGACATTCCCGCCAAACTCGTCAGGTTGTGCAGGATGACGATGGGGAATTCTCGATGCTCCATCAAGGTCGGTTACGAACTCAGCGAGACCTTCAATGTCCAAACGTGAGGTTTAAGACAAGGCGACGCGCTGCCATGTGATTTCCTTAACGTCATCGTGGAAAAGATCGTGGAAGACTCACACGCCAACACTAGAGGCACGATCTCCGTACAACTGTTCGCATACGCGGATGACATTGACATGATTGGCAGAACACAGCGAGCAGTCGACGAGGCTTTTGCTGGCATTAAAGCGGAAGCGGCTAAAATGGGTTTAGCGGTGAATGAGGGCAAAACGAAGTATATCAGGAAAGGACACACAACATCGACATCTTGGACCGAGCGTCACAATGGACAGCTATAACTTCGAGGTAGTGAAGGACTTCGTCTACCTCGGCTCCGCAGTAAACAGTTTGGTACACCAGTGCCGAGACCAAAACTCTTACCAGCCACTGTTTCTATGGTCTCAAGAGGCAATTGACTAGTAGAGCCATCTCTCGAAGGACCAAGCTGACTTTATACAAGACCTTAATCATCCCAGTCCTGCTGTACGGCTCGGAGGCATGGACTATCTCAAAAGCGGATGAGGAAATCCTTGGTCTCTTCGAGAGAAAAGCTCTGCGCACGGTCTTTGGTAATGTTTGCGTTGATGGTTTCTGGAGAAGAAGATTCCACCACGAACTGTACGGGCTGTACAGCGGCATGAGCCTAGTCAAGCGTCTTCGGATTCAGCGCCTAAGATGGCTGGGCCATGTAGAGCGCATGGACAGCACTGCTCCAGCCCGAAGAATCTTCGACTCCAAACCAGTGGGACAACGCAGTAGAGGACGCCCACGGAACCGATGGCGCACCCAGGTAGAGAAGGACCTCAACCAACTTGGTGTGCGCAGTTGGAGACAGCTGGCAAAAGATCGTGCCGGCTGGAGAGGCTTGTTGGTTGAGGCCCAGGTCCACCCCGGACTGTAGCGCCACTTGAAGAAGAAGAAGAAGAGCCAACATTCCGTATGTTGTCCACAATATGGAGAAGCAATGATGTTACATCCAGCTAAGACTGTTTCGCTCCAGTGTTGAGTCCGTGTTGTTATTTGCAGCACTTGGAAAGTGAATAGACAACTAAGTTGGTGAACCAGTGCCTACAAAGCATACTGCCGAATCGTATCTCAAAGGGACAGCTTCATCTGAGAACGGGTCAGGTACCTATAGGCATCACTATTCAGTAGATTGGTCAAACTCTTCAAAAAGGTGGCAGTTCCATGGCAAAGCATGACGGCTGGATGGCACAGTTGGTAGAGTGCCTGCCCCTGCCTGCCCCGGTTCGAATTCCAGTGACAGCAAAGTTAATACGCTTTTATCTGGTTTTCAAATCTGGTCCAGTCACCATTTGCCGTTGGGATCAAATCAGTGGTAGTAGTCTGACTATGGCTATCACAATGGACCAGTATGGTCTAAGTGTGCTGGTCAATTCACTAGCAGCCCGCCTACCTAACCTAACCTATGGCAAAGCATGCGATGCAGCGGATGCCGCTAACCCAAGACGGTAGTACAGCAGGTTGACCGAGAAGCACATCCTGGGGACGAGCTGGAGAGAGCTGAAATTCATTGTGGGAAGTACTTAATACAGGCACCCAAAGGGATGAAGACGCTAACAGCTAAGTGACAATGGAACAATAGGATTGTGCAAGGAACATTGTTAAAAGTGAGGTTTCTGCCTTCGACAAGTAAAGCCAAACAAAAAACTGACTAAATGTAATGAAACAAGTGCCTCAGCCCTCTAGGAATCTCAGGGAATCATCTAGACCATAATCCCGATAGGCTAGGTTAGGTAGATGGGCTGATAGTGCATTCACCAGCACACTTAGATCATATTGGTTCATTGTGATACCCTCCAGTGATAGTGGCTTTAATTTGATGACTGGTCCAGATGTGAAAACCAGATAAAAGCGTATTAACTTCGCCTTCACTGGGATTTGAACCGGGGACTGTACTAACCAGGGACAGGCACTCTACCAACTGCGCCATCCAGTCGTTATCCCGATAGATAGAAGCTCATCATCATTTAGACGGAAAGCGCTCTGTCTCAAGTGTGGTAGAACGTTTGCCTTCGAAACAATTTAGGGCTGCCAATCTGACTTCTGACACAAACTACTCTTGACCAACCCTTCTCTTCCCGGGCAAGGGTGGACTCACTGAACAAACAGCCAGTCAATGCTTCGTCACAGCTAACGAAGTTTCGCCGTTTCAGAAAGAAATGAAGACATCTAATGATCCTTCTCTGTTCATTCAATTTTGGCACAAATCAAGTCCCCCCTCGCGTCATTCACCAACTCCGAGTGCAGTCTCCTGGCACCAACGATACTTTTCCACTGACTCTCCTGCCCGGAAACCCAGCAATCACCCAGCCATTGATGCCAATATTTTCACCGGAATGCTGCCCCAAATGAATCACAACATATTCACTGTCGATTTTGAGGATGCAGTTCGGATGAGATTTGTTCGTTGTTCTGTTGTTCTCCGCCCACACCCTGTGACAATTTTTATTCATCGCCACAAAGCCAAAAACCGAAATAAACTTTGATTTTGGCCTAGCTGTCCAGAATGATGATGCCCCTTGGGGGTGCTTGTTTTCAAACCACATCCATCGCAGTGACTCTGCGTTTGGTTTACGTTGCTTTGTTTTGCGTTAAAATGTCATACCAACAATAGTCGTCAATTCAAACTGTCAAATAACACTGAAATGCCATCCATTCTGGCGTCCATTCGCTGGCAAGTGGAAAAGCAAAGGCAACCGGAAAAATCAACGATGACTTTTTACCTTCGTCCAATAATAATAAATTCTCCATCTACCGTTTTCATCTGACCATAAATCCGTTATATCTCCCCTTGAATTCACACACAGATCCAGAGAGCGAGAGAGAGAGAGAGGAAGAGGGAGAGTAAAATCTGATCCAAATGGCGATTGTTCAGGGACCGTTTAAAGGGAGGTGCTCATACACATGTATGACTTCCCCTCCCCCACCACCTGTGGGCCAGGTAAGCAGCAGGACCTTTTTATCCGAAGCCTCGGTTCATAAAAAATGATAACGGTTATGATTACGATTTTTTCATTCACACACCAGTCGAATCCTGAATACGTTTAGAAGAGAGAGCATCGAAGCGAACATTTTCGTAGCGGTAGCGTTGATCATCGATGGCTTGTTGCTCTCTTTTCTTTTTTCCGTTTATTGTCGGGCCACGTCCCCGCAATAAATGTCCTCTTCCGATGCTATTTTCGTGGATTTATGGTGAATATTTAAAGCACACGTGGAGCAGCACACGAGTGGAGGAAAAACAAAACTTTGTCGTCATCGAACGCGCCCCCGTTCGAGGGGGCGGAGGATGATGCATCAATTTCGTGAAGATACCCGTCATAATGAAACGTCGAAGTTTAATATTTGACAGAGTTGGCAGCGAGTTGGCACGGGTCGCTGTGAGTTGTTAGATTGATAGTGTCGTCCTGGAAGGCGGATTAGGGCACGAAGTCGGTCGAAGGATAAAAATAAACTCACGCTTGGCAGTTGGACAGTTGATGGTCCTTTGTTTAAGGGAAACTCCCCCCCCCCCCCCCCCCCCACACACACTTGCTCATATGAATTGAGTAAACTATTTGGCAGGTCATAAATCCACTCGTCCATTGTCCGTGTTGCGGTGATGTGCATCCTGGAAGGAAGTCAACTGGGGCAATTGGACGAATTGAAAACTTTCGGATTGGGGGCCTGTCCGAAGCCGGTGCGGTGGGAAGGAGATTCAAAGATCGTACACGTATCCCTCATGATGTCAACTGAGAGGCTGTGGGATGCATGAAGTTCTTGGGAAACTCAGTACAGTGGGGTTGAAGAGTGATGGTTTGTGTTTTGAATTCGAGATGATGGTGGTTTTCTCTTTTTTTTGACAGTGGGCTTCATAATGGCAGATAAAGATAATGATTCGAGTTTTCAGTAATATCCTCCTGTGAGATCATTATCAATGGTCGGCTTTTGGTGAGCAGTCCTTCGCGGAGATTTCACATAGGTCTACTCTTTAGAAATTCTCCAGATGCTGCAGAGATGAGGATGAAATAATTTCGTTAAGTTTCGTTAAGTTTCATTCAATTTCATTAAGTTTCATTAAGTTTCATTAAGTTTCATAAAGTTTCATTAAGTTTCATTAAGTTTTGTTAAGTTTCATTAAGTTTCGTTAAGTTTCATTAAGTTACGTTAAGTTGTCAAAAATCTTCAGGATAAAAAAGGTTGAAGTCGGGCATTTCTGTAATACTTCTTTTCTGGTTTTCATACCCAAATTGTCAAAGTTAATCTATAAGAGCATCAGGAAGTTTCTCAGAAATAAAAAAAAAATATTTTCTCACCACCTGGTGTAAAACTCTCCCCGCACACTGTTTCCAAAATGACAGAATGGGCGAAAAACAAAATCATGGTTATGTACAATTTTTATTTGTGCCCCCACAAGGGATTTATTTTCCTTTCAACTCTCACTCTCGGATATCCTTTCTTGAAAACATGAAATATTTTGGCACGAACCACACCTAAATGAGAGTGCACTACATTGAAGAGACAACAGGACGCCACTGCCACTGCCACCGTCACCGTCAGCGCCGCCATAACCATCACCACCACGACCATTACCCGCGTCGATCCGCCCCAACTCCGGCGCACAGGGCGACTGGGCGTGTGTCGGGCCAGCATGAGTATGGCATGCGGTTAGGGATAAAAATAGGAAACAAGCAACCTGCCAAAAAGTATTATCCCGCTGGGGGGACAACGAGGAGGAGGAGCAGCTCGAGTGAATGAGTGCAAAAACTGAGAGAGAGATTTCATGAAAGGATTTGTATTGGGGTTTTGTTTCCATTCGAAGGATAAGCACTCTCGTCCGCCCAAGGACATAATTTATGACTTGATTTTATTTCGGTGGCTGACACTGTCTACATGTGTCCGTGTCGGGGCTGCCTCGGGTTCATACGCTGTCGCGGCGACAGCTAGCGTGCCCTGCAACGGGGGTATTGCGAGTCCTGCTGCACACTGGTAATTGTCAAGTGGTAATCATTTATTTTCCCTGAACGACTACCGTCTCCGTGACCGTGTGTGCGTGACTCTTGGCCTTTTTTTGACTCCAGTGAGTGACCAAAACCACGGATGAACCGTGAAGGAGCTGCAAATCCACTTGTTGGCCCGTGGTCGCCGGACCGGGGGGGAGGGACTTACGAACGACGAAATGGATGGGGATTGTGTGTGCCACGTGGTAAGTAGAAGCAAATTCATTAGAGTGAATGATTGGAATCGTAATGGCATGGCGGCAGTTAAGCTTGCGGGCTTGACGGAAACGAAGGAATGTTGGCCTCGGATGAGCGAATGGTTTGGTGATTCCTCGTTAAAATTTATGAATGCAGTTACAATGGAAATTGAGTGGACGCCGCTGGTGCGGAATGCCTAATGATGTGAACGAGTGGTGTCTTGGTGATGGCCGGTACATGATGGCACTACGATTTGATGTTTGAACCACAGCACGTGCATAAGTGCATTGTTCCCCTCGACTGAGAGCGATCATTAATGATTACTGGGACATGTGTATGAATATTTGACATGAGGAGGAGACGTGCCTTGTGACGAGAAGGGATTTGAGTGAGTTGCTTCCTGGAAGATGGTGGGGACACTCATACTTGACTACAGGGATACCTCCGCGGATCTGATGTCTGATACTGACAACAGATCAGGCTGCAGCTCTACTGCTGAAAGGGAGGCGTCAACGGCCAAAAGACGGAAGCCATGCGTCAGAAACCAACGATCCATCAGGAGTGCCAAAATCCAGCTCAATCGGATTCTTAAGAAACACGAGGGCGGCTGGACAGTCAGAGACAGAGACACTTTTCGCTGCGCGCTCACTCTCGTGGCGGTAGTTAACAGGAAACCTGCCTCATGCCTCCAACCAGGAGGAGGCTAGTTACCCTTAGAGGGCTACTATCGGATTTGAGTCAGTTCCTTCCTGGAAGATGGTGGGGACACTCCAAGTTCCTTTTGTGTGTCTTCTCCTGGTTGAGACATTTCGAAGTTCATACCTCCATTTGAACCAAGTGAGAATGAAGGCCGCCAATTCTGTTGCGACATCTTGCACATCCCTGCAGCAACGGCAGACGGGACGAACGTTGTGAATTAAAGAGAAAGAGCGAATGGACTGAATAGAAGGGACAGTGTGCCTAAAGCAGTGTTGTGCCAGTTTTTTACTGGGCTTCTTACATGAACAAACTACCCAAACCAACCACTTATGTAAAAAGCTGTAAAGAACTGAAAAAATAATAGCAATTCATAAGCAAAAGGATTGGAGGCAAC
Source organism: Eristalis intricaria (assembly GCA_964034865.1). NCBI lineage: Eukaryota > Metazoa > Arthropoda > Insecta > Diptera > Syrphidae > Eristalis > Eristalis intricaria. The sequence continues at coordinate 49,098,917 of OZ035876.1, forward strand.
TGGCCAAAGATCGTGCCGGCTGGAGGGGCTTCTTGGTTGAGGCCCAGGTCCACCCCGGACTGTAGCGCCACCAGAAGAAAAAGCAAAAGGATCATTTTTGATTAATTTATTGAAAATAAACAATATTGGCCCGATTGCGAGTGTCGATTTTCGATTGATCCGGTGAATCGATCCTTAAACGGGACAATGACAAATACATCCCGACAAATCTTCCGTCGATCAGTCTTCTTCTTTGCATAAGCAAGGTTATAGTCGAGGATAGTTCGAAACAATGGGCTGAGGAAAATAAAATCCTACCGTACAACCAGTTCGGATTCAGGGCGGGGCATAAAGCCATACATGCCACGTCCAATATTCCGTGGAATAAAGGCAAAAAAACAATGCACGGGTGCCTGCCTGATTGACTTGGAGAAAGCGTTCGACACCGTTTGGTTGGGGGGCCTCTTCCTAAAGCTGGTCAGGCAGAGCATAAGTCAGCCGTTGCTTTACATGATCTATGACATAATTACAGGTAGAAAGTGGTGACGTAAACATCACATGTAAGACACCAAAAATGGTAAGCAACAGGAGGCGGTTGGTTCGACGATCTTGTTTTCAATATTCACTGAAGATCTTTTAGGTTCCATGCCGCACTTAATTGCGTCCCCCGACGATCTAGTAGCGGACAGATCAAAGGTATGGACAGACGAAGGTATGTCGAAATCTTTGCTGAGCTAAAAATTCTGAGCCCACACGAATACCTGACATTGCAGATCATTCCGCCAGCACCCTGGACATGTTTCCCACCCCTCATCCTGATAAATATTCTGTTGACATACTGCCACCTCTAGGCTCGTTGGACCATTGTGACGTATCAGCAAAAGTCTCGTTATCACCACACACAGTTAGAGAACAAATTCCTAAAAGAACAGTATGGCTGTACGAGAAAGCCGATTGGAGCGGACTTAACAACTTCTTTAGGAATTTTAACTGGTCACTTTGCTTCGTCGATAGTGACGTGGATGCCGCTGCTGATAAGATCACAAACATTCTTCTGCTGGGCATGAGAACCTTCATTCCTCACAGAGTGAAGAGTATCAAGCCCAAAGCAAGCGCATGCTATGACTCGAGCTGTAAAGAGGCTATCAGGATGAGAGAGTTGAATTTCCAGACTTACAAAGCCAACCCTACTGAGGAAAACCGGAACAAGTTTAGCCGGCCCAGATATGACTGCAATGCAACTATCAGACGAGTGAAATTCTCTTATGAGCAAAAGTTGAGGCAAAAAGCGCTACAATGGGTGGTGTGAATAAAAACTGAAAAAAACACTCCGAGTAAGAACACATGAGTCGAGTATGTTCGTTAAAGTAAATACTCAAATTGGAGTGAATAAAAAATTGTAGGTACCCTCCTCTCAGTTGACATTTGAAAACTAGGGTTCTTGGCGTTTAAAGGTGAGTGCAAGGTCGGGTAAAGGTGGGTGCAAAGTATATGCAATAAGGTTCTTATTATACAACCGCGAACAACAAAGAATTATAACTGAGGTCCTTTCGGGGACACAGGCGATCAATTCAAGAACGTGTATTGATTCGAGTTTGATAACATGGAATGGTTAAGTACTCACTTCCTTTCCGATATTCCTGAAGAAACCCGTGGTGGTGTCGTACCTTTGATTGTTTTTGGTCGGACTGCCGGGCCTTCATGTTATCAATTACTTTCTTTTTTTGCGAGACGTTAAGTTAAACCCATTGATTTTTTTTTGATTTTTTCTTCCATAGCTTTCAATTCAGATTGCTTTTTACTTTTCACGTCTGGAGTTTGGCTTGTTTCCAGCAAGCACGGGAAATCGCAAACACTTGAAATCGTCATCGTCCATTCCATATTTCTTTTTTTTTAAGATTAAGGTTTATGCCTGAAATACACTAGTGCACTGCACCAGCCGACTTCATGTTACGGAGAGAATGCGTTGAAATAAATACTCATTTTATCAGCTGTTCTCTGATAAAATGAGAGAACTTTCTGCATACACTCATTTGAAAGGACTTTCGTTGTTAAATTATTTTTAATCAGCTGTTTTCATTTGGACTCTTTTACTTTCACTTTTACTCTCAATTTGGAACAAACTCTGCATCTGGGAGAAAATCTCTCTCACACCGCACCCCTCTGTCAAAAAATACCCAACATGTTGAATAATGACGTGCGATAGACTACGTTTTACGTTTTATTACGATCCTCCCATCTCTCTCATTATTCACTGACGCAGGTCGATGCTGTATTTTGTTAGTGGCCATTGAATTGTGTGCGTTGAAACTTGCAACTATTGTGTTTCAGGCATAATATGTTCAGCAGTTACAACTTCCTTCACCCAATTTTGTAACTGTCTTCCGAATTGCTCTAGAGTGGGACTGAAATATTGAAATCAACCCTGAGCACCCTACAGTGACCTTTTATAGGTTGACAGTTTTTCTTCATTGGATCTGTTATTTTTAGTACTTCTTTAGTACTCCGTAATTACTACGAAGCCACATCAGCCCTCTTGTGAAGTCCTGATCAATTTGTTGGCAATTCCCGTCCCTTTCCAACCACAATTCGTCCTTTATTTTGACAATAAAACCGCTCCTGCGCAGGAATTCCCCTCTGCTAATCAATCCAGGCATAATTCTGTGTGCTAAACAGAGCCCTCAAGTCTCGTCATAATTTGAGTAACGGCTCGATTAGACTTACCTTCACACTATTCAGCACATCAAAGCTTGTTTTACGAATCAAATGGACTACCAGAGCCGTGTATTTTGTGCTTGGCCATTAAATTGTGTGCGTTGAAAGCCAACGCCACCGCAAACGCACTATTGTGTTTCACACTTTTTTTTACATTTTTTACACGTTATTTACCATTATTTACAGATTTTTAAGCATAAAATGTAAGAAAATGTTTTTCTTACACCAAATCGCTTATCACTGGCCCCAACACATCCCACAGCTAGTTAATCTTGGATGACATAGGCTGGCGAAGAGCGTGAAGTCATATTCAATCCACCAAACAAATCCAGAAAAGATTTCTCGACATTGACTGGACGACAACGCCACCAAACCTCCGAACATTCCCTAGATCACCTAGACTAATCCATTTAGTTAATTTTGAAACCCTTCGGCGCCAAATTTGCCACCGCCCCACCTCAACAACAGCCTGCCAAAACCGTTCAATCTATTAATTTGTAACCTCATTCACTTCTACGTGTTTGTGGACGCAAAATGCGAACGCCATCAATTAAATGCGTGCCAGTGCCGGCGAAAATCGCGTCCATTGTGGTCAGCCGCACTAACTAAGCACACGCTTGATTAGCGTAATAACAAATAAAACCACCAACATTGGCCGCAATCAATCTAAGCCGAACCGCGTTACCGTTAAACCCCACAAAAGATATTAAATTCGGCAGCGCATCCATTCATTCACTCATAATAAAAATAAATGCACAACCGCACATCCTGTTGAGAATTCATTACAATTAAAGCACGGCTATCGCATCGCTCCTCGACACCAGCAGGACCCCATCAGATCAGATGAGTGGCCATCTCGCCGCATTGCTCATCGTCGTGCTCGCTGAGGCGAACGGAATCATGTCAGGCATCCAGACAGTGTCGGTTCCGATGTCGCGCCCACTGCTCGGCTTGACCCCACTCGATGGCCGGGCCATGGTCATGCTGAACTACTGCCCTGCATCCCAGGTGGGGCACGCAACCAGCGAACATCATATTCGGGTCGTGATGCAGGCACGGGGACGAATTAATTTCAATCCAATCGAATATTAGTACATTCACATGCTGGCCGGCGTGTATCCCGCATCGATGCAGTCTGGCGTCACCTAATCGAATGCGAAATCTCGGCCAGTAAACGCACGGCAATTTGTCGCCCTTGCGGTGGCCCCACTGCAGCCACTACACAATAAATCCCCGACAACAGACACCATTTGACATCCTTCGCGGACGGTTACATATCGTGTACATTAATTTGTTCATGCAACGGTAATTTTCATAACACCAGTCGATGTCGGTGTAAGGGCAGTCGGCCGGAACTGTGGTTAATTGGAAAAACTGTGTAATCAGCAATAATGTCGGCCGGCCCAGTGATTGGTGGGCGAGCGGCGACAAAAATTACAATGTGTCGGTTTTGTTGAAGCCAATCACAGTCACACCGGTTGGCGGTGAGTGCGGGACGCTGTGCAAGTTACATGTGGGTGGACTCGTGGACCCGTGGACCCGTGGACACATGGACTCGAACTGATAGAGTTGGGCATGGCGTTATAGTAAGTAGAAAGCTCAGTTGGAGACCTAAGTCACTAGAAAGAATAAGGAAAGTAAAAACGCTTTTTAGTAGGAACTGAGTAATCAACGCCAAGATTATGAGATGGCTCTACACCGCCATGATACGACCTATCCTATTGCATATATGGCTTCCTCGTGTGGTGGCCCGCGCTGGATAAAGCCGGCTACACATAGATGAAGAATGGCGTGTGTATCAATTACAGGCGCAATGCGCACATGACCAACTGCAGCGCTCGAAACGGTGTTACACCTCAATCCTGTAGACATCTGTGGCAAAGAGCTTGCAGCAAAATCGGCGCTGAGACTGAAAGCGCTCTCGCTATGGAGCAATTAACTCACAGTTCACGCCAGTATTCTGAATTCATACGTCTATACCGAAGAACCTACCGCCTACTTAACCCCGATTTTAGACTTCGATACCAAATATAAAACCAGAGCACGGAGAAGACAATTGCGAGAGACACACTCGGTACAGAACAAAAGAACACCAAGGCAACCTACACGCCGTCAGCAACCTACACAGATGGATCTACGACCGGTAGTGGATTGGGAGCGGGCATGTACTCGGAACATTTCCAGATCAGCTGGCCTTTTGGACTTCCAGATTACTGTAGCGTTTGCCAGCAAATAATCTCTCCCCCTCCTTTCCCACACACTATATGCTGCGAATAAAAATACAAAAATAAAGGAAACGTGTCTAAGATCACTAGAAAGCTTGTACACTTGCGACGCAGGAGACTGCCGCTCTTTGCGCTTGCTTCCCTTGCCAACTCGCCTCAGAGGTGCTGCCAAGGAATCTAACGAAATTTGACCTGCAAAGGCTTTAAGACAGTTTTTAGACCCTTGTCATCATATTGTTTAATTAGATGACTGGTTAAAATTGCTACCAACTCGAGCACTTCCTTGAACTTTTGCTTCTTTTTTTTTTTGAAGTCACCAAAGGCCCCTTGATGTTGCAACAATTTCTAGATCAAGCCATCGAGTTCTAACTCTGTCTATGGCTTGGTCCTCCAGTTTTTTCCTTAAGCCTTCTTTCGACAGTACTTTCTCGGTACTTGGAGTACAACTCCAAAGACTGCATATATGCCACCGTGGCCATGCAAGACAACTTCTAGGGCTGCCTCCTCGATTCTATGAAAAAAGTTACGTATACGCCACCGTGGCCATGCAAGACAATTCCTAGGACTGCCTGTACGCCACCGTGGCCATGCAAGACAACTCCTAGGACTGCCTCCTCAACCGTATGAAAAATGTTACGTATATGCCACCGTGGCCATGCAAGACAATTCCTAGGACTGCCTCCTCGATCGTATGAAAAATGTTACGTATACGCCACCGTGCCCATGCAAGACAATTCCTAGGACTGCCTGTACGCCACCGTGGCCATGCAAGACAACTCCTAGAACTGCCTCCTCAACCGTATGCAAAATGTTACGTATACGCCACCGTGGTCATGCAAGACAATTCCTAGGACTGCCTATACGCCACCGTGGCCATGCAAGTTAACTCCTGGGACTGACTCCGCGATCCTATGAAAAATGTTACGTATACGCCACCGTTGCCATGCAAGACAATTCCTAGGACTGCCTGTACGCCACCGTGGCCATGCAAGACAACTCCTAGGACTGCCTCCTCAACCGTATGAAAAATGTTACGTATACGCCACCGTGGCCATGCAAGACAATTCCTAGGACTGCCTCCTCGATCCTATGACAAATGTGACGTATACGCCACCGTGGCCATGCAAGACAATTCCTAGGACTGCCTGTACGCCACCGTGGCCATGCAAGTTAACTCCTGGGACTGGCTCCGCGATCCTATGAAAAATGTTACGTATACGCCACCGTTGCCATGCAAGACAATTCCTAGGACTGCCTGTACGCCACCGTGGCCATGCAAGACAACTCCTAGGACTGCCTCCTCGATCGTATGAAAAATGTTACGTATACGCCACCGTGCCCATGCAAGACAATTCCTAGGACTGCCTGTACGCCACCGTGGCCATGCAAGACAACGCCTAGGACTGCCTCCTCAACCGTATGAAAAATGTTACGTATACGCCACCGTGGCCATGCAAGACAATTCCTAGGACTGCCTGTACGCCACCGTGGCCATGCAAGACAACTCCTAGGACTGCCTCCTCGATCGTATGAAAAATGTTACGTATACGCCACCGTGCCCATGCAAGACAATTCTTAGGACTGCCTGTACGCCACCGTGGCCATGCAAGACAACGCCTAGGACTGCCTCCTCAACCGTATGAAAAATGTTACGTATACGCCACCGTGGCCATGCAAGACAATTCCTAGGACTGCCTCCTCGATCCTATGACAAATGTGACGTATACGCCACCGTGGCCATGCAAGACAATTCCTAGGACTGCCTATACGCCACCGTGGCCATGCAAGTTAACTCCTGGGACTGGCTCCGCGATCCTATGAAAAATATTACGTATACGCCATCGTTGCCATGCAAGACAATTCCTAGGACTGCCTGTACGCCACCGTGGCCATGCAAGACAACTCCTAGGACTGCCTCCTCAACCGTATGAAAAATGTTACGTATACGCCACCGTGGCCATGCAAGACAACTCCTAGGACTGCCTCCTCAACCGTATGAAAAATGTTACGTATACGCCACCGTGGCCATGCAAGACAATTCCTAGGACTGCCTGTACGCCACCGTGGCCATGCAAGACAACTCCTAGGACTGCCTCCTCAACCGTATGAAAAATGTTACGTATACGCCACCGTGCCCATGCAAGACAATTCCTAGGACTGCCTGTACGCCACCGTGGCCATGCAAGACAGCTCCTAGAACTGCCTCCTCAACCGTATGCAAAATGTTACGTATACGCCACCGTGGTCATGCAAGACAATTCCTAGGACTGCCTATACGCCACCGTGGCCATGCAAGTTAACTCCTGGGACCTCCTCCGCGATCCTATGAAAAATGTTACGTATACGCCACCGTTGCCATGCAAGACAATTCCTAGGACTGCCTGTACGCCACCGTGGCCATGCAAGACAACTCCTAGGACTGCCTCCTCAACCGTATGAAAAATGTTACGTATACGCCACCGTGGCCATGCAAGACAATTCCTAGGACTGCCTCCTCGATCCTATGACAAATGTGACGTATACGCCACCGTGGCCATGCAAGACAACTCCTAGGACTGCCTCCTCGATCCTATGAAAAATGTTACGTATACGCCAAGACAATTCCTAGGACTGCCTCCTCGATCGTATGAAAAATGTTACGTACACGCCACCGTGGCCACGCAAGACAATTCGTAGAACTGTCTCCTCGATCGTATGAAAAATGTTACGTATACGCCACCGTGGCCACGCAAGACAATTCGTAGAACTGTCTCCTCGATCGTATGAAAAATGTTACGTATACGCCACCGTGGCCATGCAAGACAACTCCTAGGACTGCTTCCTCGATCGTATGAAAAATGTTACGTATACGCCACCGTGGCCACGCAAGACAATTCGTAGAACTGTCTCCTCGATCGTATGAAAAATGTTACGTATACGCCACCGTGGCCACGCAAGACAATTCCTAGGACTGCCTGTACGCCACCGTGGCCATGCAAGACAACTCCTAGGACTGCCTCCTCAACCGTATGAAAAATGTTACGTATACGCCACCGTGGCCATGCAAGACAATTCCTAGGACTGCCTCCTCAATCCTATGACAAATGTGACGTATACGCCACCGTGGCCATGCAAGACAATTCCTAGGACTGCTTCCTCGATCGTATGAAAAATGTTACGTATACGCCACCGTGGCCATGCAAGACAATTCCTAGGACTGCCTGTACGCCACCGTGGCCATGCAAGACAACTCCTAGGACTGCCTCCTCAACCGTATGAAAAATGTTACGTATACGCCACCGTGGCCATGCAAGACAATTCCTAGGACTGCCTCCTCAATCCTATGACAAATGTGACGTATACGCCACCGTGGCCATGCAAGACAATTCCTAGGACTGCCTCCTCGATCCTATGACAAATGTGACGTATACGCCACCGTGGCCATGCAAGACAATTCCTAGGACTGCCTATACGCCACCGTGGCCATGCAAGTTAACTCCTGGGACTGGCTCCGCGATCCTATGAAAAATGTTACGTATACGCCACCGTGGCCATGCAAGACAACTCCTAGGACTGCCTCCTCGATCCTATGACAAATGTGACGTATACGCCACCGTGGCCATGCAAGACAACTCCTAGGACTGCCTCCTCGATCCTATGAAAAATGTTACGTATACGCCAAGACAATTCCTAGGACTACCTCCTCGATCGTATGAAAAATGTTACGTATACGCCACCGTGGCCATGCAAGACAATTCCTAGGACTGCCTATACGCCACAGTGGCCATGCAAGACAACTCCTAGGACTGCCTCCTCGATCCTATGACAAATGTGACGTATACGCCACCGTGGCCATGCAAGACAACTCCTAGGACTGCCTCCTCGATCCTATGACAAATGTGACGTATACGCCACCGTGGCCATGCAAGACAACTCCTAGGACTGCCTCCTCGATCCTATGAAAAATGTTACGTATACGCCAAGACAATTCCTAGGACTACCTCCTCGATCGTATGAAAAATGTTACGTATACGCCACCGTGGCCATGCAAGACAATTCCTAGGACTGCCTATACGCCACAGTGGCCATGCAAGACAACTCCTAGGACTGCCTCCTTGACCGTATGAAAAATGTTACGTATACGCCACCGTGGCCATGCAAGACAATTCCTAGGACTGCCTGTACGCCACCGTGGCCATGCAAGACAACTCCTAGGACTGCCTCCTCAACCGTATGAAAAATGTTACGTATACGCCACCGTGGCCATGCAAGACAATTCCTAGGACTGCCTCCTCAATCCTATGACAAATGTGACGTATACGCCACCGTGGCCATGCAAGACAATTCCTAGGACTGCTTCCTCGATCGTATGAAAAATGTTACGTATACGCCACCGTGGCCATGCAAGACAATTCCTAGGACTGCCTGTACGCCACCGTGGCCATGCAAGACAACTCCTAGGACTGCCTCCTCAACCGTATGAAAAATGTTACGTATACGCCACCGTGGCCATGCAAGACAATTCCTAGGACTGCCTCCTCGATCCTATGACAAATGTGACGTATACGCCACCGTGGCCATGCAAGACAATTCCTAGGACTGCCTATACGCCACCGTGGCCATGCAAGTTAACTCCTGGGACTGGCTCCGCGATCCTATGAAAAATGTTACGTATACGCCACCGTGGCCATGCAAGACAACTCCTAGGACTGCCTCCTCGATCCTATGACAAATGTGACGTATACGCCACCGTGGCCATGCAAGACAACTCCTAGGACTGCCTCCTCGATCCTATGAAAAATGTTACGTATACGCCAAGACAATTCCTAGGACTACCTCCTCGATCGTATGAAAAATGTTACGTATACGCCACCGTGGCCATGCAAGACAATTCCTAGGACTGCCTATACGCCACAGTGGCCATGCAAGACAACTCCTAGGACTGCCTCCTCGATCCTATGACAAATGTGACGTATACGCCACCGTGGCCATGCAAGACAACTCCTAGGACTGCCTCCTCGATCCTATGACAAATGTGACGTATACGCCACCGTGGCCATGCAAGACAACTCCTAGGACTGCCTCCTCGATCCTATGAAAAATGTTACGTATACGCCAAGACAATTCCTAGGACTACCTCCTCGATCGTATGAAAAATGTTACGTATACGCCACCGTGGCCATGCAAGACAATTCCTAGGACTGCCTATACGCCACCGTGGCCATGCAAGTTAACTCCTGGGACTGGCTCCGCGATCCTATGAAAAATGTTACGTATACGCCACCGTGGCCATGCAAGACAACTCCTAGGACTGCCTCCTCGATCCTATGACAAATGTGACGTATACGCCACCGTGGCCATGCAAGACAACTCCTAGGACTGCCTCCTCGATCCTATGAAAAATGTTACGTATACGCCAAGACAATTCCTAGGACTACCTCCTCGATCGTATGAAAAATGTTACGTATACGCCACCGTGGCCATGCAAGACAATTCCTAGGACTGCCTATACGCCACAGTGGCCATGCAAGACAACTCCTAGGACTGCCTCCTCGATCCTATGACAAATGTGACGTATACGCCACCGTGGCCATGCAAGACAACTCCTAGGACTGCCTCCTCGATCCTATGACAAATGTGACGTATACGCCACCGTGGCCATGCAAGACAACTCCTAGGACTGCCTCCTCGATCCTATGACAAATGTGACGTATACGCCACCGTGGCCATGCAAGACAACTCCTAGGACTGCCTCCTCGATCCTATGAAAAATGTTACGTATACGCCAAGACAATTCCTAGGACTACCTCCTCGATCGTATGAAAAATGTTACGTATACGCCACCGTGGCCATGCAAGACAATTCCTAGGACTGCCTATACGCCACAGTGGCCATGCAAGACAACTCCTAGGACTGCCTCCTTGACCGTATGAAAAATGTTAAGTATATGCCACCGTGGTCATGCAAGACAACTCTCAAGACTGCCTCCTCGAACCTATGAAAAATGTTTCGTATACGCCACTGTGCCCATGCAAGACAATTCCTAGGACTGCCTCCTCGATCCTATGACAAATGTGACGTATACGCCACCGTGTCCATGCAAGACAATTCCTAGGACTGCCTATACGCCACCGTGGCCATGCAAGTTAACTCCTGGGAATGGCTCCGCGATCCTATGAAAAATGTTACGTATACGCCACCGTTGCCATGCAAGACAACTCCTAGGACTGCCTCCTCAACCGTATGCAAAATGTTACGTATACGCCACCGTGGCCATGCAAGACAATTCCTAGAACTGCCTATACGCCACCGTGGCCATGCAAGACAACTCCTAGGACTGCCTCCTCAACCGTATGAAAAATGTTACGTATACGCCACCGTGGCCATGCAAGACAACTCCTAGAACTGCCTCCTCAACCGTATGCAAAATGTTACGTATACGCCACCGTGGCCATGCAAGACAATTCCTAGAACTGCCTATACGCCACCGTGGCCATGCAAGACAACTCCTAGGACTGCCTCCTCAACCGTATGAAAAATGTTACGTATACGCCACCGTGGCCATGCAAGACAATTCCTAGGACTGCCTCCTCGATCCTATGACAAATGTGACGTATACGCCACCGTGGCCATGCAAGACAATTCCTAGGACTGCCTATACGCCACCGTGGCCATGCAAGTTAACTCCTGGGACCTCCTCCGCGATCCTATGAAAAATGTTACGTATACGCCACCGTGGCCATGCAAGACAATTCGTAGAACTGTCTCCTCGATCGTATGAAAAATGTTACGTATACGCCACCGTGGCCATGCAAGACAATTCCTAGGACTGCCTGTACGCCACCGCGGCCATGCAAGACAATTCCTAGGACTGCCTCCTCGATCCTATGACAAATGTGACGTATACGCCACCGTGGCCATGCAAGACAACTCCTACGACTGCCTCCTCGATCGTATGAAAAAGGTTACGTATACGCCACCGTGCCCATGCAAGACAATTCCTAGGACTGCCTGTACGCCACCGCGGCCATGCAAGACAATTCCTAGGACTGCCTCCTCGATCCTATGACAAATGTGACGTATACGCCACCGTGGCCATGCAAGACAATTCCTAGGACTGCCTATACGCCACCGTGGCCATGCAAGTTAACTCCTGGGACTGGCTCCGCGATCCTATGAAAAATGTTACGTATACGCCACCGTGGCCATGCAAGACAACTCCTACGACTGCCTCCTCGATCCTATGACAAATGTTACGTATACGCCACCGTGGCCATGCAAGACAATTCCTAGGACTGCCTATACGCCACAGTGGCCATGCAAGACAACTCCTAGGACTGCCTCCTCAACCGTATGAAAAATGTTACGTATACGCCACCGTGGCCATGCAAGACAATTCCTAGGACTGCCTGTACGCCACCGTGGCCATGCAAGACAACTCCTAGGACTGCCTCCTCAACCGTATGAAAAATGTTACGTATACGCCACCGTGGCCATGCAAGACAACTCCTACGACTGCCTCCTCGATCGTATGAAAAATGTTACGTATACGCCACCGTGCCCATGCAAGACAATTCCTAGGACTGCCTGTACGCCACCGTGGCCATGCAAGACAACTCCTAGGACTGCCTCCTCAACCGTATGAAAAATGTTACGTATACGCCACCGTGGCCATGCAAGACAAATCCTAGAACTGCCTCCTCAACCGTATGCAAAATGTTACGTATACGCCACCGTGGCCATGCAAGACAATTCCTAGAACTGCCTATACGCCACCGTGGCCATGCAAGACAATTCCTAGGACTGCCTATACGCCACCGTGGCCATGCAAGTTAACTCCTGGGACTGGCTCCGCGATCCTATGAAAAATGTTACGTATACGCCACCGTGGCCATGCAAGACAATTCGTAGAACTGTCTCCTCGATCGTATGAAAAATGTTACGTATACGCCACCGTGCCCATGCAAGACAATTCCTAGGACTGCCTGTACGCCACCGCGGCCATGCAAGACAATTCCTAGGACTGCCTCCTCGATCCTATGACAAATGTGACGTATACGCCACCGTGGCCATGCAAGACAACTCCTAGGACTGCCTCCTCGATCCTATGAAAAATGTTACGCATACGCCAAGACAATTCCTAGGACTGCCTCCTCGATCGTATGAAAAATGTTACGTATACGCCACCGTGGCCACGCAAGACAATTCGTAGAACTGTCTCCTCGATCGCATGAAAAATGTTACGTATACGCCACCGTGGCCATGCAAGACAATTCCTAGGACTGCCTCCTCGATCCTATGACAAATGTGACGTATACGCCACCGTGGCCATGCAAGACAATTCCTAGGACTGCCTATACGCCACCGTGGCCATGCAAGACAACTCCTACGACTGCCTCCTCGATCCTATGACAAATGTGACGTATACGCCACCGTGGCCATGCAAGACAATTCCTAGGACTGCCTGTACGCCACCGTGGCCATGCAAGACAACTCCTAGGACTGCCTCCTCAACCGTATGAAAAATGTTACGTATACGCCACCGTGGCCATGCAAGACAATTCCTAGGACTGCCTATACCCCACCGTGGCCATGCAAGCTAACTCCTGGGACTGGCTCCGCGATCCTATGAAAAATGTTACGTATACGCCACCGTGGCCATGCAAGACGATTCGTAGAACTGTCTCCTCGATCGAATGAAAAATGTTACGTATACGCCACCGTGCCCATGCAAGACAATTCCTAGGACTGCCTGTACGCCACCGCGGCCATGCAAGACAATTCCTAGGACTGCCTCCTCGATCCTATGACAAATGTGACGTATACGCCACCGTGGCCATGCAAGACAATTCCTAGGACTGCCTATACGCCACCGTGGCCATGCAAGTTAACTCCTGGGACTGGCTCCGCGATCCTATGAAAAATGTTACGTATACGCCACCGTGGCCATGCAAGACAACTCCTAGGACTGCCTCCTCAACCGTATGCAAAATGTTACGTATACGCCACCGTGGCCATGCAAGACAATTCCTAGAACTGCCTATACGCCACCGTGGCCATGCAAGACAACTCCTAGGACTGCCTCCTCAACCGTATGAAAAATGTTACGTATACGCCACCGTGGCCATGCAAGACAACTCCTAGAACTGCCTCCTCAACCGTATGCAAAATGTTACGTATACGCCACCGTGGCCATGCAAGACAATTCCTAGAACTGCCTATACGCCACCGTGGCTATGCAAGACAACTCCTAGGACTGCCTCCTCAACCGTATGAAAAATGTTACGTATACGCCACCGTGGCCATGCAAGACAATTCCTAGGACTGCCTCCTCGATCCTATGACAAATGTGACGTATACGCCACCGTGGCCATGCAAGACAATTCCTAGGACTGCCTATACGCCACCGTGGCCATGCAAGTTAACTCCTGGGACTGGCTCCGCGATCCTATGAAAAATGTTACGTATACGCCACCGTGGCCATGCAAGACAATTCGTAGAACTGTCTCCTCGATCGTATGAAAAATGTTACGTACACGCCACCGTGGCCATGCAAGACAATTCCTAGTACTGCCTGTACGCCACCGCGGCCATGCAAGACAATTCCTAGGACTGCCTCCTCGATCGTATGAAAAATGTTACGTATACGCCACCGTGGCCATGCAAGACAATTCCTAGGACTGCCTCCTCGATCCTATGACAAATGTGACGTATACGCCACCGTGGCCATGCAAGACAATTCCTAGGACTGCCTATACGCCACCGTGGCCATGCAAGTTAACTCCTGGGACTGGCTCCGCGATCCTATGAAAAATGTTACGTATACGCCACCGTGGCCATGCAAGACAATTCGTAGAACTGTCTCCTCGATCGTATGAAAAATGTTACGTATACGCCACCGTGGCCATGCAAGACAATTCCTAGGACTGCCTGTACGCCACCGCGGCCATGCAAGACAATTCCTAGGACTGCCTCCTCGATCGTATGAAAAATGTTACGTATACGCCACCGTGGCCATGCAAGACAATTCCTAGGACTGCCTCCTCGATCCTATGACAAATGTGACGTATACGCCACCGTGGCCATGCAAGACAATTCCTAGGACTGCCTATACGCCACCGTGGCCATGCAAGTTAACTCCTGGGACTGGCTCCGCGATCCTATGAAAAATGTTACGTATACGCCACCGTGGCCATGCAAGACAATTCCTAGGACTGCCTCCTCGATCCTATGACAAATGTGACGTATACGCCACCGTGGCCATGCAAGACAATTCCTAGGACTGCCTATACGCCACCGTGGCCATGCAAGTTAACTCCTGGGACTGGCTCCGCGATCCTATGAAAAATGTTACGTATACGCCACCGTGGCCATGCAAGACGATTCGTAGAACTGTCTCCTCGATCGAATGAAAAATGTTACGTATACGCCACCGTGGCCATGCAAGACAACTCCTACGACTGCCTCCTCGATCGTATGAAAAAGGTTACGTATACGCCACCGTGCCCATGCAAGACAATTCCTAGGACTGCCTGTACGCCACCGCGGCCATGCAAGACAATTCCTAGGACTGCCTCCTCGATCCTATGACAAATGTGACGTATACGCCACCGTGGCCATGCAAGACAATTCCTAGGACTGCCTATACGCCACCGTGGCCATGCAAGTTAACTCCTGGGACTGGCTCCGCGATCCTATGAAAAATGTTACGTATACGCCACCGTGGCCATGCAAGACAACTCCTACGACTGCCTCCTCGATCCTATGACAAATGTTACGTATACGCCACCGTGGCCATGCAAGACAATTCCTAGGACTGCCTATACGCCACAGTGGCCATGCAAGACAACTCCTAGGACTGCCTCCTCAACCGTATGAAAAATGTTACGTATACGCCACCGTGGCCATGCAAGACAATTCCTAGGACTGCCTGTACGCCACCGTGGCCATGCAAGACAACTCCTAGGACTGCCTCCTCAACCGTATGAAAAATGTTACGTATACGCCACCGTGGCCATGCAAGACAACTCCTACGACTGCCTCCTCGATCGTATGAAAAATGTTACGTATACGCCACCGTGCCCATGCAAGACAATTCCTAGGACTGCCTGTACGCCACCGTGGCCATGCAAGACAACTCCTAGGACTGCCTCCTCAACCGTATGAAAAATGTTACGTATACGCCACCGTGGCCATGCAAGACAACTCCTAGAACTGCCTCCTCAACCGTATGCAAAATGTTACGTATACGCCACCGTGGCCATGCAAGACAATTCCTAGAACTGCCTATACGCCACCGTGGCCATGCAAGACAATTCCTAGGACTGCCTATACGCCACCGTGGCCATGCAAGTTAACTCCTGGGACTGGCTCCGCGATCCTATGAAAAATGTTACGTATACGCCACCGTGGCCATGCAAGACAATTCGTAGAACTGTCTCCTCGATCGTATGAAAAATGTTACGTATACGCCACCGTGCCCATGCAAGACAATTCCTAGGACTGCCTGTACGCCACCGCGGCCATGCAAGACAATTCCTAAGACTGCCTCCTCGATCCTATGACAAATGTTACGTATACGCCACCGTGGCCATGCAAGACTACTCCTAGGACTGCCTCCTCGATCCTATGAAAAATGTTACGTAAACGCCACCGTGGCCATGCAAGACAACTCCTAGGACTGCCTCCTCGATCCTATGACAAATGTGACGTATACGCCACCGTGGCCATGCAAGACAACTCCTAGGACTGCCTCCTCGACCGTATGAAAAATGTTAAGTATACGCCACCGCGGCCATGCAAGACTACTCCTAAGAGTGCCTGCTCGACCCTATGAAAAATGTTACGTATACGCCACCGTGGCCATGCAAGACAATTCCTACGACTGCCTATACGCCACCGTGGCCATGCAAGACAGTTCCTAGGACTGCCTCCTCGATCCTATGACAAATGTGACGTATACGCCACCGTGGCCATGCAAGACAATTCCTAGGACTGCCTATACGCCATCGTGGCCATGCAAGTTAGCTCCTAGGACTGGCTCCGCGATCCTATGAAAAATGTTACGTATACGCCACCGTGGCCTTGCAAGACTACTCCTAAGAGTGGCTGCTCGACCCTATGAAAAATATTACCTATACGCCACCGTGGCCACGCAAGACAATTCGTAGAACTGCCTCCTCGATCCTATGACAAATGTGACGTATACGCCACCGTGGCCATGCAAGACAATTCCTAGGACTGCCTATACGCCACCGTGGCCATGCAAGTTAGCTCCTAGGACTGGCTCCGCGATCCTATGGAAAATGTTACGTATACGCCACCGTGGCCTTGCAAGACTACTCCTAAGAGTGGCTGCTCGACCCTATGAAAAATATTACCTATACGCCACCGTGGCCACGCAAGACAATTCGTAGAACTGCCTCCTCGATCCTATGACAAATGTGACGTATACGCCACCGTGGCCATGCAAGACAATTCCTAGGACTGCCTATACGCCACCGTGGCCATGCAAGTTAGCTCCTAGGACTGGCTCCGCGATCCTATGAAAAATGTTACGTATACGCCACCGTGGCCTTGCAAGACTACTCCTAGGAGTCGCTGCTCGACCCTATGAAAAATATTACGTATACGCCACCGTGGCCACGCATGACAATTCGTAGAACTGCCTCCTCGATCCTATGACAAATGTGACGTATACGCCACCGTGGCCATGCAAGACAACTCCTAGGACTGCCTCCTCGACCGTATGAAAAATGTTAAGTATACGCCACCGCGGCCATGCAAGACTACTCCTAAGAGTGCCTGCTCGACCCTATGAAAAATGTTACGTATACGCCACCGTGGCCATGCAAGACAATTCCTACGACTGCCTATACGCCACCGTGGCCATGCAAGACAGTTCCTAGGACTGCCTCCTCGATCCTATGACAAATGTGACGTATACGCCACCGTGGCCATGCAAGACAATTCCTAGGACTGCCTATACGCCACCGTGGCCATGCAAGTTAGCTCCTAGGACTGGCTCCGCGATCCTATGAAAAATGTTACGTATACGCCACCGTGGCCTTGCAAGACTACTCCTAAGAGTGGCTGCTCGACCCTATGAAAAATATTACCTATACGCCACCGTGGCCACGCAAGACAATTCGTAGAACTGCCTCCTCGATCCTATGACAAATGTGACGTATACGCCACCGTGGCCATGCAAGACAATTCCTAGGACTGCCTATACGCCACCGTGGCCATGCAAGTTAGCTCCTAGGACTGGCTCCGCGATCCTATGGAAAATGTTACGTATACGCCACCGTGGCCTTGCAAGACTACTCCTAAGAGTGGCTGCTCGACCCTATGAAAAATATTACGTATACGCCACTGTGGCCACGCAAGACAATTCGTAGAACTGCCTCCTCGATCCTATGACAAATGTGACGTATACGCCACCGTGGCCATGCAAGACAACTCCTAGGACTGCCTCCTCGACCGTATGAAAAATGTTAAGTATACGCCACCGCGGCCATGCAAGACTACTCCTAAGAGTGCCTGCTCGACCCTATGAAAAATGTTACGTATACGCCACCGTGGCCATGCAAGACAATTCCTACGACTGCCTATACGCCACCGTGGCCATGCAAGACAGTTCCTAGGACTGCCTCCTCGATCCTATGACAAATGTGACGTATACGCCACCGTGGCCATGCAAGACAATTCCTAGGACTGCCTATACGCCACCGTGGCCATGCAAGTTAGCTCCTAGGACTGGCTCCGCGATCCTATGAAAAATGTTACGTATACGCCACCGTGGCCTTGCAAGACTACTCCTAAGAGTGGCTGCTCGACCCTATGAAAAATATTACCTATACGCCACCGTGGCCACGCAAGACAATTCGTAGAACTGCCTCCTCGATCCTATGACAAATGTGACGTATACGCCACCGTGGCCATGCAAGACAATTCCTAGGACTGCCTATACGCCACCGTGGCCATGCAAGTTAGCTCCTAGGACTGGCTCCGCGATCCTATGGAAAATGTTACGTATACGCCACCGTGGCCTTGCAAGACTACTCCTAAGAGTGGCTGCTCGACCCTATGAAAAATATTACGTATACGCCACTGTGGCCACGCAAGACAATTCGTAGAACTGCCTCCTCGATCCTATGACAAATGTGACGTATACGCCACCGTGGCCATGCAAGACAATTCCTAGGACTGCCTATACGCCACCGTGGCCATGCAAGTTAGCTCCTAGGACTGGCTCCGCGATCCTATGAAAAATGTTACGTATACGCCACCGTGGCCATGCAAGACAACTCCTAGGACTGCCTCCTCAACCGTATGCAAAATGTTACGTATACGCCACCGTGGCCATGCAAGACAATTCCTAGAACTGCCTATACGCCACCGTGGCCATGCAAGACAACTCCTACGACTGCCTCCTCGATCCTATGACAAATGTTACGTATACGCCACCGTGGCCACGCAAGACAATTCCTAGGACTGCCTCCTCGATCGTATGAAAAATGTTACGTATACGCCACCGTGGCCACGCAAGACAATTCGTAGAACTGCCTCCTCGACCGTATGAAAAATGTTAAGTATACGCCACCGTGGCCATGCAAGACAGCTCCTAGGACTGCTTCCTCGATCCTATGAAAAATGTTACGTATACGCCACCGTGGCCATGTAAGACAATTCCTAGGACTGCCTATACGCCACCGTGGCCATGCAAGTTAACTCCTAGGACTGGCTCCGCGATCCTATGAAAAATGTTACGTATACGCCACCGTGGCCATGCAAGACAACTCCTAGGACTGGCTCCGCGATCCTATGAAAAATGTTACGTATACGCCACCGTGGCCATGCAAGACAACTCCTAGGACTGGCGCCGCGATCCTATGAAAAATGTTACGTATACGCCACCGTGGCCATGCAAGACTGCTCCTAAGACTGCCTCTTCGATTCTATGAAAAAAGTGGGAAAGTAGCTGAGTCTTAAGCATAGATCAAGTTGAAATCATTCGATGTAGTTGGGGGACACGAACGGATGTGCGAATGAAAGGCACCCAAGTCCCTCAGCCATTAATGTGGTTAAGCGACTGTAAGATGTTCCCTCGGTTACTTTAGAACAATCGCTCTGCATGTTCTAGATTCTCAACGAAGTCACTATGCCCTTGAACTGAGCCTGTCTGAGGGAAGAATTCACAAATCGTCAGTGGTGCCTGACAAGAAATAATACGGCTCAAAACTCCCCCCACCCTCAAGTGCTCTCCTTGCGAATGCGAGTGCTTCATTGGTTATCAAACAATTCCACGTAGCACACATAACATCTCTTTATGACTTCGCCGAACGAACAAGGATTATTGTCAATTGATTGCTGCATTACAGCGCGCGCTTATCGTCCCCATTCCCAGGCGATACGCGGACGACAACTCAAAGAGTAAATCATTGGCTTTGCCAGCAGCAGCACCCCCCGAACCACCCACCAGCCGCCATTCATTCTCGGATCATTGACACATCCGCCTCCATCTCCATCCATTGCAATTAATCGTCATAAAACCGCCTGTCGACTCCCCACCACCCACAACCCCCACAGCGCTTTAACAAGCCTTTGGCTTCATAATGAAAATTAATTTCGCTCAGCATTCGCAAGGGAAGACAGAACCGCTCGAGGACTGACACCTAACCTCTCCTAGACGGTGTCCCACTCCGAGGAGACACTGCTGCAATTTGTCCGTCCACAGGGAAAATTCTGGGAGGAAACTGAAGAGGAAATTAAAACTGTTTACAAGCGTTCCCATAAAATTTCCTATAATTTCCTGTCATAATAATGATGTCAAACATAAAATGATTTATGATTTAATGGAACGATCCGACGTCTGTACGCCACACACGCCCCCGACCTCGCCGCCACCCAAGTTCGCACTCAGTGTGGAAGGAAATCCTTTAATGGGATTTCTTTAGCGCGCTGCTACTCCGTTCTTTTTGTTGCAATAAATCCGTTTGCCAGCTCCTTTGAAAGTGAGACGTGTACTGGCGCAGCGACGACGTTGCGATGAATCCTAGCGAATGGAGCGGTGCTGGAGTCTATTTACTCCTCGAGGGCTTATTGTTAAAAAATCTTTTGAGGCGAACACAAAATCACCAGCACCCCAGTGGACACAATGGACGAGTGGATTACTTTTAGTCGCTTCCTGACGGCCAGCTATCCCGACTGGGTACAAGTAAATGCATCACATTCTGCCAAATGGATTGGACGCTGAGACGCGCGCGCGCATGCATGTGTGTGTGCTGAGGGTCTGATCCTATTTGCAGGGAGAGTTAATGTCTTTGTAAGCAGCTCTTGTGGCACTGCGTGTAGTGGCGCTGGCTGTAAAGCGCGAAATGAGGAGTGCATGAGGTCATAAAAAACTGCAAACAGATTTTCCGGAGCTCATAAAGTCTTTCGTCTTTTTTGTCGTTCAGCCCCATCCCATGAAACAAATGAAACATAAAGCTTTGGCAGCACTCGTAGGGATGTGTCCATGAAGCCGGCGCTGGGCAACAACGTTGTTCGGCTGCAGAATTGCAGCAATAAAAAATATTTAATTAATGCAAACAATGCGCAAAGGGAAATTTCAAATTTCGAACGCCGAAGGATCCAAGGGATCACCTTCCACGGCCAACTAGACCCCGTCTGTGCACGTCGAGGGAGGGGAGAAGCGGTGTGAATAGCAGAATTGGCAATGCTGTAGAAATAAAAGCACACCTGACCCGTTTGTTTAATCCAAATTTATTAACACTTATCCGGAAGATATACTTCACCCGTCCCCCCCAGCCCAGAGTTTGTGATTTCTACGTGCTGCCCTTTCACGTGCAGGATCTGATTGCGTGTGTGTGTCTGTGAGACGGTGTGTGTGCTGAGGTGGAATAAATTGCGGATGAGTGTAGAACTGCAGTGGTTAGGTGGAGGTTAGCGTGCTGCACGAACGGCAAATACGTACGTGATTTTTTTTGCTCAAGGATTACGTACTTAATTACAAGAAGGAAGCTAATCGATGAATGCTGGTTGAAAATTTAAATGACTTAACTTGCACGGACGACCTTGTTTAAAGGTGAGACTTTCAAAAGTGGGTCTTGGCAAAGTCGTCGTTAGTGGATCGGGCTGTGGCGTGTGCGATGAGTTGAACATCCGATGGGAGTTAGCGAACACGTGGCGAACTACCTGCGCTTACATTTTCACAAACGGTCTCCTTTTAGAGTCTCGACGGTTCAACTTTATCTCAAATGTCAAATTGCTAACTTAAGACTAGTTTCAGTGTGAACCTTAACTCTGGAATGCTTTTGGGGTACATCCGTCAGGTTAGGTTAGGTTGTGCGGAAAGACAGCAGCCACACTTAGACCAGCATAAGCTTGCATACCATGGATACCTATTCCGCAACCCAATTTGTCCTTTTAACAAAGCGAAAAAGCTAGCTGTCTAGTTTAACAAGCTAAGTCTAACCGTTTATTAAAAGGAGTCCAGGAATCTAAATCTAAAGAGCAAGTGTAGAATGGTTTCTTCCTCATCCTCGTCTATGCTGCAGAAGTCGCTGGAGGGAAGCCTTAGTTTAGAGACGTGAGTCTTATTGGCGCAAAGCCCTATTATAACGCCAATGAGAGTTCTGAGATTCGGCCTTACTTACTTACTTGATTATCAGGCCGTATCATACGACCAGTGGAGCGTTGATGGTCTTGAGCAATAGCAACTTTCAGTCATCACATGTCTTGCACCTGCGATTACTTGGCCCTTATACCGGAGGTTCGGTCTTCCTCTCCTTCTCGAAGCAGGAGGCTTAGATGCGAAGACCCTCTTTGCTTTAGCATCGTTGTCCATGCACTCGATGTGACCGATTCAGTGCAGTCGACGGATCCTTGCCTTCCGGACTACATCCACATCCTGGAACAGCTCGTAGAGTTCGCGGTTGTGTCATCTCCTCCGTTCGCCTTCCTCGCAGACGGGGATATATATCCGACTTAGAATTTTTCTTTCGAAGGCACCAAGAATCAGCTCCGCAGTGTTGCTTATCGTCCAACTTTCGGCTCCTTATAGCAGGACTGGCAAAAAAAGGGTTTTGTAGAGCATTATCTTTGTCCTTCGAGTCAGGAGCTTTGAGCCCAGTTGTTTTAGCAGACCGAAGTAACACCGGTTGCCTAGGATGATTCTACGTCGAATCTCCACTGTAAGGTCGTTCGTGGAGTTAACGTTTGCCCCGAGGTAGACAAATTTCTTTACTACCTGGAAACTATAGCTGTCGATTGTGATATTTTGTCCTAGGTGGTGTGTGATGGATCGTTTTTTGATCGACAGCTTATACCTAGTTTCATCCTCCTCGACTTTAAAACCAGCTCGTTTCGCCTCTTCTTCAATCGGAAGTGAAAGCTTCCACTACAGCAACTTGAGAAAGCGCGACGATGTCGATGTCATCTGCATATCAGATCAGTAAACTGACTTGTAGTAGATAATGTCTTAGTTGTTTACAGCTGCCCGCCGCACTATCTTCTCCAGTACCAAATTTAAGAAATCACACGACAGCGGATCTCCTTGCCGGTGCAGGTTTCAAACGGCTCGGAAGTCGTCGAGCAGAACTGCACTGTGCATCGCGTATTTGTTAGCGTGGTGCGACACAACCGGATCAATTTTCCCGGGATCCCGAATTCGGCCATCGCATCGAATAGCGGCTTTAAAATTTATAAACAGGCGGTTCATATCGATTTGAAACTCACTGGTCTTCTCCAGACTTGTCTCATTGTGAAAATTTGGTCCGTAGTCGATTTGCCGGGACGGAAGCCGCACTGGTACGTGCCGATTAGTGCGGTGCAAGCCGGCTTTAGGCTTACCCACAGTAATCTGGGCAGGATCTTGTAGGCGACGTTAAGCAGGGATATACCTAGCAAGAGGTAGGACCGCCTTTTTTGTGGATGGGGCATATGGAGCTGATTTTCCAGCATATTTTCTTCATCGCAAATTCTCTCTATCGCTCTCTACTAGAACATCTCCACTGAGGCCATTTTAATGGTTGTGCCGACATCTTCAACGCTAGGTGGGAGGACTGCTTCATCGACTGGAGGTGGGATTTATTGATTCTCTATCACTCTCTTCTGGTCAGACCAGCTAAGCAGTTGTTGGAAGTTCGTCTTAAACACATCCACTTTTTCCTGCGGGTCAATAACCTCATAGTGTCGAAGAGCAAGGCTTTTGGCTTTCTTGTACAAAGCCCGTATTCGAGATTCGGGATGCTTGATATTCGGCCTGCTCCGAGGTGCATTCTGTGCCTGTTGTCCGTTTGGTTGAGCAAGTGTTTCTAGCTTACGCCGATGTTTGACAGTAGCGATAGACACTTGCACCCTATGGCTCTCTTACAGCAGTAGAGAGCCGTGGTGGCTTTCTTGGGTTGGGTCCATTGCTGCAAGACGTTGTGCGGGATATCAGAAGATTCATAAAAAAGGGTTCTACGGAATTCCTGGTATATCAGTGGGCGATGTAAAATTGTAGTGCGAATTGTAGTCAAACTCCAAACAAGAAATTAGCTTATGTTGTAACACAGTATGTGATTAGTCTAGTTCTCAAGTTGTATCTAAATCGAAACCATCCGTTCGGAAGTTTGATATTCATAATTTTAGCAAAACTTACTTATTTTGTTAAAAAATCCTTGACGAAGCAGAGAAGTATAGTATTGTGTCTGCTTTTGGATGAGCATGTGCCCAGAGGTGGGAGGACTCCATAGACTGATTGGGTATGTTGCAAAAGAAAGGGTTGCAACAAAATTATATAATGTATAATGATGATACAACACACTGGACGATGGTTGACATCTATGACTACACAACTTGAAATGTTTTGATACCGGATTGATGCAACAGCCCTCTGTTGGCAATTTTTTTTTAAACTCTATTATCTGTGGTTCTACTCAAATGCTTGCAAGAAATTACATTTCGAATTTAAGATTCCATTGGTGTAAGTATCATGTCATTCGATGAAAGCAAATCAGTCCATATTAACTTCACCTATAGGCACGTTAATAACTTGCCAGTTTGCCTAAATCGTGTCCAAATACCTTTTGGCAATGAAGCGAAATACCTCGGGATGACTCTTGACGTGAAACTCAAGTGGAAGGAGCACGTTAAGAAGAAACGTGCAGAACTTGATGTGAAATATAAAGATCTGTACTGGCTTATTGGTAAACAATCCAAGCTAAGTATTGACAACAAACTGCTTGAATACAAGCAAATCCTAAAACCTGTTTGGACGTATGGCGTACAACAAGTAATTTGAACATAATACAGACTTTTCAAAATAAGGTACCTAGAACCATCGTTAATGCACCATGGTATATCAGAAACGATGATATCCACAGAGATCTTGTTTAAGTTAAGAACTTTGCTTATAAACAGAAGTGCGGTCTAGAAGAGCATATAAACTCTGCAGTTTATCCGATCCTTGAAGAAACTAATGTCTTGCGCCGACTACAAAGGACTAGACCCCTTGATCTCGTGCTATAGTCTACACCCGCGCATGGTTGCGGTGCTAGCAGGAACGTTCATTGGAGGGTAACCTGCTGATTAGTACATAAAATATGAAATGCAAACCACTGGTTAAGTGCAGAACTCACACAACTAACACAAGAGGAACGATCTTCCAAAAGTCCGCAGAACTGTTAGCATGCGCGGATGACATTGACGTGATTGGTCGGACACAGCGAGCAGTCAATGAAGCGTTTTCTGGTGTTGAAGCGGAAGCGGCCACAATGGATTTAGTGAACTAGGGCAAAACAAACTATAGGAAAGGACGCACAACAAACGACTCGGCCAGAACCTCACCATAGGCAGCTAAAACTTCGAGGTATTGAAGGACTTCGTCTACCCCGGCTCACAAGTAGACAGTTCGAACAACACCAGTACCGAGACTAAACGCAGAATTACTCTTGCCAATCGCTATTTCTTTGGGCTCAAGAGGCAATTGACTAGTAGAGCCATCTCTCGAAGGACCAAGCTGACTTTATACAAGACCTTAATCATCCCAGTCCTGCTGTACGGCGCGGAGGCATGGACAATCTCAAAAGCGGATGAGGAAATCCTTGGTCTCTTCGAGAGAAAAGCTCTGCGCACGATCTTTGGTCCTGTTTGCGTTGATGGTTTCTCGAGGAGAAGATTCCACCACGAACTGTACGGGCTGTACAGCAGCATGAGCCTAGTCAGGCGTCTACGGATTCAACGCCTAAGATGGCTAGGCCATGTTGAGCGCATGGACAACATGGCTCCAGCCCAAAGAGTCTTCGACTCCGAACCAGTGGGACAACGCAATAGAGGACGCCCACGGAACCAATGGCGTACCTAGGTGGAGAAGGACCTCATCGACTTGGTGGGCGCAGTTGGATACAGAGCTGGCTAAATATCGTGCCGGCTGGAGGGGCTTACTGATTGAGGCCCAGGTCCACCCCGGGCTGTAGCGCCACCAGAAGAAGAAGAAAAAGGTTAAGTGCTTCACTTAGTTGTAGTCTTAATAAATTCAGGGAGGTGGTTTTAGTGTCTCACAAATCTCAGACTTCTATGTGCAAACGGTCGTCATAGAGTCTTGCAGAAGATTTCCACCTACCCACGGAAAAAAATGTCATTCGGTTGAGTACGATAAAAATGGGCCGCACGCATTTATGTTTAGATTCCCGCCAATCAAGTAGGCAAGGTAGAGGGGCTGCTGCAAGTGAGTTCATCAGCACACTTAGACCATTGTGATACCCATTCATAGTCAGACTACTACCATTGATTGACTACTCCAGTGGGAGTGCCGTTAATTTTATCCCAATGGCAAATGGTGACTGGACCAGATTTGAAAACCAGGGGACTCACAGGGATTCGCACCGGGGACCCCGCTAACCAGGGGCACTCTACCAACTGCGCTATCCAGTCGTTAAATCAGGTAGCAGCACCAAAATAAAATATATCCAACTTGGGCTAAATAATTGTATTTAATTTTTTGTGACAGAAAACTATTATTGAATTAAAATTGGAATTTTGTTAAATGTTCTATGTTTTTTTTTTTTTCTATTAAAATGTGTTTTTCTTCTTGGGGGTACGTTTGTACCCCAAACATGTATAGCACTTTGAATGTGCTGTTGTCCAAAGCAATGCCTCCAGAAGCCTTCCGATGGAATCCAAGAGGTCCTTGGTAATCCAAATTCAATGACAAACCCTTACACTAAAAATCAATCAAATCGGTCCTCATTCCATTCGCTTTAGTACCGCTCACAGCACCACCTGCCATCACCCAGTTCCCATCACAAATTGTCCTCGCTCATATAAGACACCAATAATTTGCCAGCACCAAAGGTGAATGACTAACCATTCGCAGAGCACAAAGAAACCATCCACTTCCTCTATTGTTATGGAAATTCCCTGCTTGCCATCCGGCCACGACCCACGTAAATTCTCATCTCTCGGTCGGCTTTCGTAATAAGTCATAAATACGGATTTCCTTACACAGCCATCCAGTCAACAGGAGCTGTGCACACTGGGCTGCTGTACCGGGCTCATAAGTCGAAGGGACCTAAACCGTATGACGCCAGCATCTGCAGAATAAATATTTCACTTTCGTCTTTAAAGCACACACACACACGAGCAGGGATGCCATTGAATTTACGAGCCAGCATAATAAGTCAATAGTTTTAGTCCTTGGAGCCCCGATTCGAACAACAACAGCCCAGACGAGCGCCGACGAGGACCACAAAGAGTCGCTGGGTAATCTGTCAATATGCGAAGGCGTCACAATAAAATTGACGAAAATCTCTAAGGCAAACCCCATTTGACAAGTGTTACTGTCAGCGGGATGTCATTTCATTTGCTCCACCGTCACAGAGACGCTTTACGGACTCCGTTCGTTTGTTATTGCTCATAAAAGCGAGGTTATGTCTTGTGTTCGGATGAGTCATGCGAATAGATTGATTCGAAGCGAAATAAACGAGCTCACTCGGAGATACATTTTTGCGCAATTGACTTTTATTGGGACATTAATTGACCACGATAGCTGGGCGAGGGAGGTGGCTGTGTTCACAAACTGCAACACATGTGATGTCGTTGAGTGATGGGGATTTAGTTTTGTCGGATTTATGGGGCTTTCATTGATCCGGTCGCAGCAGTGATTCAAAACTCAGTCCGACCACGATTATGAGCGGCGATTTATGAACAGACGAATGCGTTGCACAGCAACTCACTCGCCGAGTGAGGGATTTAAATCAATTTCGGTGTCGAGTGCATTTGAGGTGATTAATTAGGCGTACGTTGCGTGCGTTCGAACGCAATTCAATATTTGAATTTGAAAATTGGTCCACTCTGCCGTGGAGTTGATCAAACTGGGCTACGATTGGTCTCCATGGTGTGGTGGCGGGGGGGGGGGGGTCTTTGTTCCTTAATGAGATCGTTTTGAATTGAATACGGTTGGCTTGGCTGTTTGCGGGTCAGTGCAGTGATGGCGAATAGCATTCGTTTAATGGCGTTGTGGTGATTTATTTAATCGCTGATTACGGTCACGGCCTGTGATTTGTGTTTTCCAAATTGACTGCGTTCACTGGCGGGGAGCCTTTTTTCTCTGAGTCATCGGGAGTGTTAGAAATGTGGCCAGAGAAGCAGAGGAATGACGCACACCCCCATATCGGGTTGATTTCGTTGCCATTTTTTTAAGCAGACACTTCAATTTCAATCGGGGGTTGATAAATCAGCAATTTTTTGCCTTTTTTTGGTAAAGTACCGACTCAAAGAGAGACCGGCAAGGATAACAAAAGTGCCTTTGGGTGCGGGGGAATCGATAGGATATCCACGAGGACTCCACGAGGCGTTACAGAATTCATGGCGGCTTTGGCTCCCGTCTAAGTGGACAAGAAGCAACCAAAGGTGAAGGGTTTTCCAATAAGGACCAACTTTTTTTTTTTAAATAAAACGCAAACCACTTAAGATGTTTCAAAAACTTTATTATAGGCTTGAAGGGCAATCAAAACATTTATGACTGGAACTCGACTTCGTTCATATGGCCACTGAGGGTACGTTTGCGTCATTGGACCCAATTTTCAACGACTCGGAACTCATTTCGGCCGCTACTTCGCGTTCAATGTTGGCTCTGAGCTCTTCCAACGTCGTCGGCTTGTTGGCATAAACAAACGACTTAACCTAAATCGCACGAACGAGGCGTCCAATCGAGTGGCCCATTTCTTGAGATAACACGCTCACCATACTTACTCTTCAATTAATCGATTGCAACGTGTGCTTGTAGCATCGTTCTGTTGAAACCACATGTCGTCCAAGTTCACATCGTGAGTCAAAAATAATCGGTAATCAAGGCGCTATAACGCTGACCGTTCACAATGAAAAAAAACATGCCGATGGTTATCGACAACGAAAAAATATGGTCCAATAACGCCAGTTGTTTTTCTAGAAAAATTTTAATGATTTTCAGACCTTGCTCGTTCGTGTACTTTACCACGGTGAAAATGTTGAGTTTACTGAATTAATTGACAGTGACAGTTTGACGATTATTCAAAGAGTGCGTTCAGATCAAATTCAAAGTTGTCAAGTCCCTATTGGAAAACCCTTTGCCAGAAAATAGCCCATCTCTCTTCCTGATCAAGGCTATCAGTAAGTACACATAGAGAAAAGGGCGAAATAAGAGCCATCTATAGGTTAGGGTAGAGTGGCTATTGTGAATAGATCCATTGTGAATACCATGTTATTGTAAAAGTAGGCCCCTAGGTACGAGGTGATGATGCCGATTGTACAGAGCCCATTCATGAGTCCACATAGTCTCATGCGACCGAGTGATCGTAAGTTATTGAGTGTTGGCCATATTTAATTTATTTTAGAGCACGCCTTCTAGCTCTTGAATTGAAGGCGTGAATTTTTAGAAGATAGTGGCCGATAGCTTGAGGCATAGGTTAGATTAGGTTGAAGTGGCTGACTGCAATGCAGAAGGACAACGGGCACACTTCGGCCAGCCTAGGCCCATTGTATTACCACACAGCTCTATGGATACCTATTCCGCAAACCTCATAGTGCTTTTGATAAAGCAAAGCAGTTGGTTGACTCTAGTATTGCTCAGCTAGGTTCAAAGGGGTCTTCGATGTCGTCAGCGATAACTTAACGAACTCCCAGAAGAATCGAGGCGATAGATTCAGTCTGCTCAGTATGTTTGGGACGGCCAAGGAAGAAGAAACTAAGTCCTCCCAAATGGAGTCCAACGAGAAGATCATATTCAGCAAGAGCGACAAGAACTTAAACCCCTAGACGTATGATTCATCCGACTCGGAGGCTGAAGAAGAGGCCAATACAGAGAAGCCAGCGAGGAAGTCAGTCGAAAAAAAGGCAAAGGCCGCTAAGGGCAGTGACAAAGATGCAGCGAAAATATTTGTGGAGTCCTTCTTTATTCCCAAGAATGACATTGGATTGAAATGTGAGTTGGGTCTCTGATGGTGTTTTGGGTAAACCACGGGTAAACCAACGACCGTATCCTTTCGCGATCCAAAGACGATTGCCCATGCATGTCCTCTCTGATTCACCCGATCGTTGGCCACGCTCTCTTTCACTCAAGAGGGTAGTTCATGTTGATGCTTGAGTCGATTGGGGAAAGGGATCATTTTTATTCAAAGAGAGGGGAAAGCCTTCTTCAAGTATTAGCCGCCTGAAAAGGTTGAAAACTACGATGAAATTAAGGACAAGTACAATCAGGGACATCTACGATTTATGTGGACTACAAACGTAACGTACGCAAGGGATTCTATCGGTTAGGGCATTTAAACCGTCGTTTTGAGATAAATTTCTTTCCCTATCGTCCTTATCTAGTCACCATGTATGCTCACCTGTTCCCCTGTCATCCCAGCTGAAGCCGTCCTTTTTAACCATCTCGGGCGACCTTAGTGATATCGACCCATCGGCAGTTTCTATCGCTTACCTCTCAGTGAATATTCGACTGGGCAGTGCAATGACCTAAATCAGATCCCAGTCTATACTTAGCCAGGACACCATACCCACCTTCAAAGCATGTCAAACGACCAGACTGCTGACCATGTGCCCATCTACAAGAATGGCCACCATACCTACCGCAACAACTACTGAGGTGCATCCCACCTCTTCCAACGTTGCTTATTCACAAGGAAGGAGTCTCCTTTGAAAGTGCCAGCATCTCTTAGACGGTTGCTAGGCCTAAAGGCTGTAAAGGTTTTCGCTCAGTTTCAGAATACTATTGTGTTTAGGTTGTAGTCTGTGACGTAACATTACGTCACTAGTTTTAGGTCGTCCAATGCTAGTGGTGTTCGTAGGTCTGTGGTTCGAGCGCTAGCTTGGATCGAATCCTGTCAGGTAGTGCTTATTTTTTTTTCGGTTGTTTCAAGTTCCTCCAATTATGGTTCCATGACGTTGAAGTCGCTGAAGTGGTAAATTGGGAAGTAGCAACTCTACAGATGGCATAATGTTGTGGAGACCCGCAACTCTCCAAAGTACAGCCGATGCAGAGGACAGCTGGACCCATCCACTTCAGTCGCATTCTGGCTTCGTGGATGGAACGTTCTGTATCGATATCGAAACTGAAGAGGAGTAGTGCAGTTTGACAGTGATCACATCCGAGGTGTAGAACGAGTGAAGAAAGGTAAAAAGGATTTCTCGTCTGCGGGCAGGGTGTCTTATTTTGGCTTCCGTATTTTATTTCTGGCGTACAGTGATTCGAGGCTTGTCCTTCTCACCTATTCTTGTTGCATTGACGAGGCAGTTGGACGTCTAGAGGAGTATTCGCGCCCCACCCGGTCATTAGGACAACATCCCAGTGGAACATTACCGAGGGAGGAGTACCAAGAACACGACGCACCCGACAAGTAGTGCATAAGCCCGGCATGAGATCGCCGATTAGCACCTCAATTAATAGACCTGAGGTAAGTCCAGTGTATCGATCCGTGTATGAGGTTATAACCGGGTGTGCTTTGTGTGTGGTGAAATTCAAAACAGTCGGTAATGCTGATTCGATTTAACTAGAAGCAACGATAGTTAAGAGAGATTAAACGAGATTTTCGTTCCAGACCGGTGGGAACAGGGTTCGAACCCCGACAACCATTTTTTTGTTTGGATTCTTGTATGCTTTATTTTTCTTTTCATTTTCTATAGTATTGCATTTCTTTTTGGAGTTTTATGTTAGTTTTTCTGTAACACCATCCTGGAAAAGATCGTGCAAGACTCATACGCCAACACTAGAGGCACGATCTTCCAGAAGTCCGTACAACTGCTAGCATACGTCGATGACATTGAAGTGATTGGCAGAACACAGCGAGCCGTCAACCAGGCGCTTGCATTGAGGCGAAAGCGGCTAAAATGGGTCTAGTGGTGAACGAGGTATATGCTGTCATCAAGTAAGGAAACGCGACATCGACGTCTTGGACCGAGCGTCACAATGGGCAGCTATAACTTCGAGGTAGTCAAGGACTTCGTCCACCTCGGCTCCGCAGTAAGCAGTACAAACAACATCAGTACCGAGATCAAACGCAGAGTAACTCTTGCCAACCGCTGTTTCATTCGGTTCAAGAGGCAATGGAGTTGTAGAGCCATCTCTCGAAGGACCAAGCTGACTTTACACAAGACCTTGATCGTCCCTGTCCTGCTGTACGGCGCGGAGGCATGGACAATCTCAAAAGCGGATGAGGAAGTCCTTGGTCTCTTCGAGATAAATGCTCTGCGTGCGATCTTTGGTCATGTTTGCGTTGAAGGAGAAGATTCAACCACGAACTGTACGGGCTGTACAGCGACATGAGTCTAGTCAGGCGTCTTCGGATCCAACGCCTAAGATGGATCCGAAGACCCCTGACTCCAGATAGCTGAGTTGTCCATACCCTCTACATGGACTGGGTAGAAGGTATGGACAACTCAGCTCCGGCCCGAAAAGCCTTCGACTCCGAACCCCTGGGACAACGCAACAGAGGACGCCCGCGTTTAAGGTGGGGCACATAGTTGAGAGAAGGACCTCAACCAACTCGAAGACACTGGAGACAGCTAGACAGAGACCGTGCTAGGTGGAGAGGCTTGTTGTTTGAGGCCCAGGTCCACCCCGGACTTTAGCGCCAAATAAAAAAGAAGAAGAAGATGTTAGTTTTAAGTTAGTTTAAGCAAAAATTGTCAAAAAAAGCGGACTACCATCTTATTGTCGCGGTTCAAGAGGTGGTGGATCGTGCGGGAGGCCAATTTCGTGGCGCCCATAACAAATTACAACCAACAACAAGACCACGGCTGGTCAGACACCCTCCCGGGAGTGGTCGCGCGGAGGTCGCAAAATCGATGTAACACGGTATATCGCCAGGCAATCGGGTACAAACCAAGATCATCAACCCAACATGGTCCCACTGACTCGACTGATCCAATCAAAATAAAACAACCAGTTATTTAAATATTTAATTTTTATATAAAAAAAATTATATTCAATAGTAATAATAATAATACAATGTATATAATTCTTTTGTTTCCATCTGGTTTTCTATGCTTAATTACAATAAAAACCCCACCATAATTTTTTTTTTTTTGCAAAAAACAATATCTCTTAAACTGGAAATAAAACAGGGGTACATTTAAAATGCAGACGCCTCGCAAGATGCGTCCCAACTCAATGAAGTTAGTTTACGTTTGTGGGGGAATCTTACAAAATAAGAAATAAAAACTAAAAATAATACATTTTCTCTTTTACATATATTTGTCAACATAAAATTTGTAAAAAAAAAATAATAATATATGAATTTATAAAATAAATAAATTATTAATGTAAAAGGGGCATTTGTTTTGTTTTTTCCCTATTTTATTGATTTTTTTTTTATTTTCTTCTATACAGATGTGCTTTCAGTGTTAGTTGGGCGGTCGAGGGTGGAGGGTGGAAATAAAGTAAAAAATTCAACTCAAAACGCGGAATGGATACAAAACGAAGGCAAAGGACGCTGTCTGGTGGCAAACTCAAACTCAAACGCAAACTCTAAGCACAAACTCTCAGACGAATGAATTACGTACTGCAAAACGGAAGGTTCAAGTGAGGAAATGATGAACAAATATATATAGATTTATATATTTATGTAACTTGCATATCTCTTTCTCTCTCGTTCGGTCGGTCGATCGCGCGCACGCTCGCTTTTTTTTTTTTTTTTTTATTTTATTTAACATACATCATCCTCTCCTTAATAGTATTTATCATTAAATATATATATATCTATACATAATTCTGCTTAATTTTTTGTTTTTGTTTTATTACTTACAGATAATAATAAAAATATTCCTTTTTGTTTTATTTAATTCAATAATCATCCGGTTTTCTCTCTTAGCATTTCGATTTATAAGTTTCTTCTCTTTTGTTTATAATATTCAACAGTCAATATTATCATTTAAAGTGTTTTTCTTTTTTTTTTCTCGTTTATATAATTTTTCTTAAATTTTGTTTAGCCTTAAATTTATGCAAATTTCTTTTTTTTTTTCTCTAAATTTAGTTTTGCTTTTCTGGATTGTGTGTGTGTGTGTATTCTAGGACCTATGAGAACTTAAAAAATGAAAACATATCTTTTTTTTTTTTTTTTTTTTTGAAAAAAAACTCCATTTTGAAATTTTTTTTTTGTTTTTCCTCTATCCTAACCTTAAGAGTAGATTTATTAAAAAAAAGAAAAAAAAAATAATGAAACGGTCTTATTTGAAATTAAAACAAAAAAAAAACGCATCCCTAACTAGGCCTAAATGCAAAACGGGCGTCATTTTTGTTTTGTTTTGTCTTGTAGGAATTCCAGCGAAGTTTCGGGATGGGAATCTTTCTATCTACGAAAACACAATGAAATGGGTAAGTATTTCGATCCGAATGTTCACGGGGAGGACAACAACAGCTTATAGAATCCTATTGCATTATTTTTTGCATTTTTTTGTTTTTTGTTTTCATTTAATCCTAAATTTTCAGTCGATTGGCACACAAGTCACTAAATTCGAATCCGGCAATTTTGTTTTTCTTTTCCTCCTCTTTTTTCAGCCAATTAATGCGAGTTTAGGGGGTGAGGAATGGATTTGAGGGGCGGGGGGGATTAAGGGGGCAGAGGTCACACTCAGTCGGTTTACACGTTTATACAAATTCTCCCTTGGACGCTGAGCTGGTGGTGGAGTTGGTAGAAAAGTAGGAAAATATCGATGGACTCATTGTGGTATGCGGCGGCGAAGGATGGCTGTGAATGTATTGTGCATTCGTGACGGCGACGACGACGACGACTGTCTGTTGAGCCGCCGATGAGTTGCACTAAACTTCGGTGCCATCTTCTCCCTCGTCGTCGAACAGTTGACTCGTGCTGCCCTGACCCTTCGATGTGACGGACATTTTCTTCTTCGGCTTTGGCGGTGGGCGCGGCGGTACTTTGGTGAGTTTCTCAGCACCACTCGTCGAATTGGAGCCGCTGCCGATGACCGTGCTGGGCACTATTGTCACACCGCTATGATGTCGGGCCGTTCCGTACAGTGGTTCGGTGTCGGAAGTCGTTGTAAGGTTGTTCACCAATTCCTGGATTGGTTCATAGATCTTCGCTGCTTGTTGCTGTTGCTGTAGCTGCTGCTGCTGTAGCTGCTGTTGCTGTAGCTGCTGCTGTTGCTGCAGTTGTTGTTGTTGCTGCTGCTGCAGTTGTTGCTGTTGCTGCAGCTGTTGTCCTTGATTTGTGCTTGGTGTGGCTGGAAGCGGCCGATCCTTCATCGTGTACCGTACTGGTTCCTGATTGATTTTGTGCAGATTCAGAATCGAATTGCCGCCGGCCGTTGTGCGCAGGCCCAGGTTATCGTAGACCGGCTCGATTGGCTCGGTATTGGCCGTGCCCGTTTCGCTGGGATTCGGCGACGTGGGCGACTGGAATTCGGAGAGTTGCGATGTGTTCGTCGGCGTCCAGCTGGGGACGCGCGGCTTTCGTGGGATGGTCATGTAACCCTGTTTCATCACCACCGGCGAATAGATCACCGGGCCGGGCACAAAAGGCGATTGATTGCGCGAATTCGTTGCGGCGACTAGGGCTAGGTTGCGATTCTTCGGATGCTGAAGAGTCATGAAACCGGATGGCGATATCGTTGTACCATAAATTCCATGGGGATTCACATGCTGATACACTGGACTGGCCAGCGGTGACTTGCCATAAAGGATTTCCTGTGGGATATTTGAGGTTGAGCTTTGCAGCGATGGCGAGGCTGGAACTCGGGCGGGGAACGCCAGTAGGTCTGGTGGAAGATTTGTGCCGTAGCCATCGTCGACGAATGTCTGCCGGGAGCGTGGTGTTGTGTCCGACAATGCGAGCGAATGCGTTTCTTCATCACGATGTCCTGAAAATGAAAGGAAGAAAATGAGAAAGTTAGTAAAGTATGCAAGGCTTGGCTAAGAAGGAATGGGGAAAGAATGTGGACGTATTGACATGATCGCTAGGAAAAACCATTGAATGCTTTTCAAGAAATTGTCTGTGTCGAGAAGTATTTAAATTTAAACCTTTCCATCGTCGTGGAAGTCTGTGATGACACATAAAACCTAGCAGAAGATAAAAATGTCTATTTTGGATATTTTTTGAAAGTGTATGTCCTCCAGAGCAGACTAGGATGGTATCCTCCGAATGAATCGCACATTCTTACAAAGGAGGCTCCCAGGGCGATTTTGGTCGGGCGCCATTTCGCATCAGATGACATGTGATAGTTGGCATTTGACAGTTGTGGATAGTGATCGATTGCAGAGCATTTTGGAGAAGACAAGGTCGCTACAGAGATGTCTCAGTGAATCAAACATCCGTTGATGGCATATAAAAACCTACATCAGATGACATGTGACAGTTGGCATTTGACAGTTGTGGATAGTGATCGATAGCAGTTTATTATGGAGAATACAACGTCAAATGATGTGTTTAAAAATCATTAGAATGCCTGTTCCGGCAGAATGTGAGGACTAATTTATTTGGCCACCATTTTGGATAAGATGGCATGTCTCAGTTGGCAGTTGTGGAGAGCGGTCGATAAACCCTGTTTTAGGTATCGTCCTAACTTCATAACGCTCTCTCATTGCAACGTTTTACTTAGACGCCGACAGGTTGTGGGAAAAAAAAATCAGTGAGTGAGCGCATTTCGACTTGACTGTCTAGAACTATTACACGCACTCATTTGTCTGTTTACTTAAGTGGGGTAAACCTTGAGCTGTGGGTGGCTCCAATGGTCGACGTGCCGTGGTTGATGGGTTTGTGTTGGAGAACAGAAAACAGAACCAGGATTCAGACTGATTGATAGACGAAGAGGATTGAGCTCACAGGGAATATTTAAGGATGACTCCAAGAGTAATAAACGCGTAAAGGGTCGGACTCCACGAGTTAAGGGCGGCTCGAAGAGGAATAAACGCGCAAAGGGTTGGACTCCACGTTAAGTTACCGCGATAGTGTCTTCATCTGGGCACAAGACCTATTTGATATCGAAGAGAGTTATCGTCATAACCTCGTACAACCAGGCAGAGATGGAGTTTCTGGTCATAGTCAGATTTTTTCCGAAGACCTACTACCTTCGATCTTGTGATGTGAGTCCCAGAACACTGTCTCATTTGAGCAGTCTGGCAAGGTGACAAACACATTAGAAAGGCGACTAGCACTTCTCTGCTTCCTTGTGCATGAAGAAAGAGATGTAATTTACAGCAGTTAACCTTTCAGTTAAAATACGATTAAGATAATCTTAGATGGTCTGAGAGGGCGCATATAGCCACAATGAGGCGGTTTAATCTACAATGAGTGTTATAGGATCTGAAGCGACGTTGATGAGGAAGAACCCACCAGGAACCATCGAGGAAGAGGAAAGAGTGCCCACTCCTCTCGAAGGAAGTCACTTGTGTTGAGCGATATAGCACGAGGAATAAAATGGATCCCTTTTCTCTATCAAGTCAACCATCAACATAAACTACCCTCTTGAGTGAAAGAAAGGGTGGCCAACGATCGGGTGAATCAGAGAGGACATGCATGGGGAATCGTCTTTGGATCGCGAAAGGTTACGGTCGTTGTTTTTCCCGTGGAACTTATATTTATCTCAATACTTGGGGTCTTAATTTTACGATAACTAGACAGACCTAAGCAACACTTGAAGCACCAATTTGTTAACAAACCAGGACCAGGCTTGGTAGCCACCCTAGTCTGCCACCAACGACATCAAAGGACCATATCCCTTTGAGGATACTAGATGTAATGTTGTTAGTAAGTAGTTATGAAACACGACATAGCCCTTGAAGCCCATAATTGGGGCTCACTTAGAGCAAGCAATGTACCGGATGACATGTATCCCCACTGCGAGGCATTCTCTTTCGTAAGCCAGCTCACCAGGCGCACTCACACACCAGATATGGAATAGATTCCATTGCTTCTTCTTCTTCGAATGCTGCTAAGATGCAATCCACGAGTGCTAACGAGCCTTGTTTGGACTGCCACTTGATCACAATATGTCAAACAGGACCGAAGGGAGACCTAAGGACCGACTCTTACTTACACACGGCGTTGATGACATCGTCTTGATCCGAGGTTAGAAGTTGATCTGATATCCAAACTTACGCAGCAATCCTACCTTGTAGCCAAGGTGAACTCTACGTCGTGGGGAATATTTTACATCAGACCGGATGCTACTTCAGCGCCATATCAGACCCAGTCGAACGCTCACTGACATTGTCGAAGAAATGCGCTGAGAACATCTCGGATCAAATCTTGCAGTTAGCACATAATTGCAAGAGGACAACGTCCACAGTAGTAAGTGTGGACGTTGTCCTCTTGCAATTATCAATCATCCAGATCATGTCAATTCTACCAGATTCTATATTCATCCATACCATTGACGAAGTTAAAGATGTACGGAATCTCATGAATGAACATAAACCATCGGGAATTGATGGCATTAGACCGCGTGATATTAAAAAAAATGCCTATAATCTGTAACCCCATAAGCCTCAGTCTAAGTCAATCTAAAGATCCCCGTGTACTAAAGACTGCAGTTATACGACCTATTTATGAAGGAGCTTTAAAACGAAAGGGCATCAGAGGAAGATTAGGATTGGTTGCAGGATTACCTAAGTGAAAGGTCCTTCAGAGTGAAGTGAGTAGGAGACAAATAGAGTAACGACACACACACAGTTATTTCTGGAGTACCACAGGGGTCGAAACTTGGGCCACTTTTGTTCATCCTATTTACAAATGAACTACTTCGCATCTCCAAAAAGAGCATCCCTTTTGCGTTCGCAGATGACACAGATTAGTCGTCCAACATAAATGTCTGTATTACTGCTACGAAAATATTACAAGATGAGTTCGACAAAGCTGCTGAATGGTGTCATGACAATGGACTTGTATTGAAACTTACTTTTCCTAGCAGTATCTGCCAAAATACATTGCCAAACCAGACCATAGAAATTGCTGAAAACTGCAAATACTGAGGAAACACTATAGACAGCAACTTCATTTGGGACACATTGACAAACTTCGCTTAAATATCAAGAAGGTGATTTTTGCTCTGCATCAACTAGGGCAGTACTCCACGTTTCAAGTTCAGAAACAGGTGTATAATGAGTAAGTCGAATCCAAATTGAGACACGGTATACGGAGACACTATACTATACAATAAGCTACAAAAACTGCAAGATACTATCCTAAGGCAGATAAATAGCGGACATCCAACAGACGCACACAACTCATGGAAGGTACTTACTGTAAAACAGATTTTCAAATTGACTCTTCGCTTAGAGAATGATGATGACAGATGCTTCAAAGGATCTATTGACCATCAACACAACACCAGATGACGAGCTCGAGGTATGCACCAAACACTACCACACAACAATAACTACGGTAGAAGACAGCTAAAGTACAGTGTTCCAACAGTGTTTAATGAGCTCCCCTCAAATTTGACAAATATTGTAAATTTTAAAATCCGAAAAAAACGCCTGAAAGATTTTTTTTCTTGCTGAAACATAATCATTACAACATAACTTTACACTCTTTCCCAAATTTTATCGTTCGATATATACGCAAAATAATCCAAAGCTCACTTAACAAAATTTCTATTATAAATATTGACATGCAATCTTCTGCAGATAAGCCCCTCAGGGTTCGCAGATAAATTAAATAATGTAAATGTTGCTCCATTCACTGTTACCAATGGAAGACAGCATTAGTTCAGGCTCAAACCATTCACCGATTCTGAGAAGTGTGGAGTGAGTACCAGTGTGTCCTAGGATATATTTAGAAGCTTGGACATCCGATGCTATGGTCATGATGTTAGCGCTGGTAAACGTTGCAGCGTTCCATGGTGAGCCCGATTGAGACATTTCTTGTCCCTGAATTTATACAGTGTGTTCTGAAGAACATGAATACCTAACTGATAAGCTATCGGCCTTGAACCCTTAATACCCCTCACCCAACCCGCCTTTGACCCGGATTTAGACTGAAAAGCTGTCCCTAACCGTGCCTCTCCCCTTGTAAAGCTATTAAATTATCATTCAGAGCAAAAGAAACCCTTGGAAGTTGATACCCATCAGGCTGTCACAAGTGTGCGGCAACGAAATACTGCCTCAGGTCAACCTTGTGGTTTCACTTATCCGGCAAAGCAACCAAAGACTGTGCTTATGCATCTCTTTTATGCCCCGTAGCTCACACAGGGCCAAGTCAAAAGTTCCAGCCACACACGCATGCGGTGGCCTTGCTTGAGAGGAGTAAACCAACCCCCCACCCACCCATCTGAACATCGTCCATTCCATTAATCACACAGTTTATCCTCCTCTCACGTCATACAAGGGACAAATCGAAAAGTGAATCAGATATCCCTTCCGTGCCGTCGCCCTGCGAACACACACACACAAACCACACAAGCCGTCAGCTCCTTTCAATGTTGTCATCCTCATTAAATGCATTTCCATTCACCGCACACTCTGCAACAGTTCTCCGCTTCGGCCACCTCGTCCTCCTCCTGTTCCTCCTCTCTAAACACCGCCTAAAGTCGAAGCAAATAAGTGAATTTCCGCACTCTTGTGTGTGCATCATCATCGGATGCACAATGCATCCATCTCCGATGGATAACGGATATAAGCATTCCACAGGATTATTTGCACATTTCTCATTTATGTGTGACGACGACGATGCCGCATGCAAACAGTGGACGTGCTCTTGGGGCGACGACGAGCTGCTCCTCGGCCGGGGGGATGACGCCAGCACTGACGCATGCATTCTATGTCATCAATATTTCCTTGCAAATGCTGTACTCCTCCCTTGTGGGGGGAGACGATGCAGCAGCCTTCAGGAGCCGACACTCTGTCCTGGACTGTGGAATTCTATTAATTAATACATAAATGAAAACCCACTTGGACATGTCACACACACACCAGGACGCGCGCGCCGAGAGGAGTGGCTGAGACAATGATGGCACTGGGATCGCTCGGGGGACTCGGAAAATTGATTTCGATGATGCGTCGCTGAAGTGGAACCAGAGTTCTTGATGAGTTTGTGTCTGAAGACACTAAGGGAGCTTAGCTGAGCCGGAAGGGAATTTTCCAATTTGGGTCCTTTGAGCCGCATTAGGGTGGAGTTTGGACGATCAAGCCGGGCTGCTGGACAAGCGGTTGTTTGTGTGCATTAGCAGAAGTCAGATGTGAAGTCGTCGGTTGGGAGGGGATTAAAGGATGTTCTCGTCTTGTCAGCTATTACAGCCATGTTGTCAGGTGAGTTTGCACACAATTTGCTGGAGACACCGACTAGGGCCATTCCGTGGAAGTTGTTGAGTACTTTTCTCGAAAGTAAATTCCACTTTTTCAATGCAAAAGAAATAAAGTCCCACGATTTTTGAGACGAAAATGAGACACTCTTAGTCGTGTCACATGTCACTGTGACAAATTCGTATTCAATTAGTCACTTAAATGTGAGACGACTCTTAGTCGTGTCACATGTCACTGTGACAAATTCGTATTCAATTAGTCACTTCAATATGAGACGACTCTTAGTCGTGTCACATGTCACTGTGACAAATTCGTATTCAATTAGTCACTTCAATGTGAGGCGGTCGTGGCGTTGGGGGTTCATCGGTCTCTACGCAACTGAACCTCGCTGCCTGGG
The DNA here is from genome assembly GCA_964034865.1 of Eristalis intricaria. Taxonomy (NCBI): domain Eukaryota; kingdom Metazoa; phylum Arthropoda; class Insecta; order Diptera; family Syrphidae; genus Eristalis; species Eristalis intricaria. The sequence continues at coordinate 49,140,930 of OZ035876.1, forward strand.
TTCGATTCCCGGTACGAACAAAATAATTTTCACGGAAGGAATGAAGGATAAGAAGAACACAAGGGTCCTAAAGGGAAACACTAGCTCGGCCCCATCAAGCCCATAGACACCAATACGAGGCGAGGAAGACCGAACCTCCGGCATAAAAAATTCACAATGACATGTGCCACGACAAAGAGAATAAGGGTGAATGTGACATTTCAAGGTTTTTCAAAAATGAGGCATTATGATGTGAAATGACCGAGAAACTTAAACAAAATTCAAAAAACTTGGCAAGTTATCCTTCCAGTCCAGGGGGAGTGGAGTTGCTTACAGAGCTGATCGAGCCCTCCATGAAAGACAGAAGTGCAATACGTTGGTCTGGAAGTTCTTCATCTTCTACTGGCGTTCAGGTCCGGGATGGACATGGGTCTTAGCCAACAAGCCTATCCACGGTCTTTAGCCACGTGCCCCAATTTACCTTAGGAAGTTGGTTGCGGTCCTTCTCCACTTGTGTGGGCCATCGGTTTCGTGGGCGCCCTCTTTTGCGTTGTTCCACTGATTCGGAGTATAAGACTCTTCGGGTTGGCCTTGTTCATGCGCTCTACTTGGCCTAGCCATCTTTGACGTTGGATCCGTAGACGCCTGGTCCCTGTATAGCCTGTAAAGTTTGTGATAGGATCTTCTTCTCCAAGAACCATCAACGCAACCAGTGCCTAAGATTGAAAGCAGAACTTTTCCTTCTGGTAACAGGTGGAGCTAAGTTTGGCCCCACCAAGCCAATGTATAGAACCTACAGTCATCATCATCATCTTCTGACCCGCATGATCCACTAAAGGGGGTCACGGGGCCAAACCACGCGTACGAGAGATATCCAGGCAACTCGATCCTCCGCCATAGACTCTAACTTATCAGGGGTTATGCCCAAGTGTAACCAGGCGAGCTTATGTACCTGATCCAACCATCTCATCCTGGGTCTGCCAAGTGGTCGCCTTCCTCATGGACTCGCATTCAAGGCTCGCCTCGGAAGTCGTGGTATAGAAGCCACAGTTCGCAAAAATATTATCGTCTAGCCGTCTGGATTCGGATTTGTATAAGTCAAGTAGCCAGAGTTGGTAGGTAGATGAGTAATTGGGTGCCCTGAGGACTTTGTGGCCGTGGCTCACATAGACCAACGTCTTGGGTTCATTGTGCTGGGTTAGGTAGGGGGTGCATTCACCAGCACACTTAGACCATGTTGGTACATTGAGATACCCAACGTCTGGACCTCGCCAGTGATAGTGCCGTTAATTTGATTCTTTTATGAGGACTCCGAAGGGCGTAGTTTGAGAAGCTCTTTCTAGACATTTATTACTCTTTGAGCATTGTCGGTGACTGGAGAGAGCAGGGACCGTGAACATTATATTTTCGTTGTACAGGGTGTCGAACGCAGGCAGCGAGGAGTTGGCGCACAGATCCACATGCCACGGCCGCCACAGATTGTCCATATGCCTCGTCTTCCAATCGACGAATGTGACCTGGATTTATTTTTCAACGAAGATATCGGCGGCATACAGAATAAGGAAGATATCACACTTAGTCTCTTGCAACAACAAATGGCGCCCAACGTGGAGTCTGAGGCGTGCCTCGTCTTTTTCATCAACTTCTTGGGCTTTTCCAGGTCCTACCGCAGAGTGGGTATCTGGCTATTGTCTATTTCTTGGCCGAAAACCATAAGGACGACAATTGACTAAGGAGAGCTTAGAGGTTTGTTCTTCTTCAGTCTCCAGTGCCGCCTTGAGCGTTTTACTTAACACTTTGCGCATAAAAGGAGACGATTAATTTGACATTTTTTTGTGGGGCCACTCATTCCCCCTCAAATCGGTTGCTCCCTAGACTTATCAAGCCCTACTCGCATCAGGTCTTGACTTTGACTCAACCAACAGAGGCACTCAAACCAAATTTGCTTGGTCCTTACTTTAGGAACACAAAATCCTTTAAATCGTCAACGGAAATACATGAGAGAATTCCTTGTTCGAATAGGACGTGACTTAATCACCCGCAGGTCCATACACACACACAACCCCACAATCCCATTGAAATTCACTGTTCGTCCGTGACAGTGGTCGGTCCCTGCAGAACCATTGACATGGATTTGTCATGTTTTGATGGAACAACATGTGAATTCCAAAGACGAACTGCAACCACAAAATCAGTCTGAAATTCTTGACCAAATTCCCTCGGCCGGGTCGTGTAATTGAACATCGAGGACATTCTCTAATCGTCTGCCAATGATGATGATGATTCCCACACACACACACACAGTCACTTGAACTCCCTCGATCCATGGCGCAATTGAGCAAACATTGACACAGATACAGTCACCGAGATGTAATCAATTCACTCGGGCATTTCAAGCAAAGTTACGGTCAGCCAGAGATAATAATTACACAGAGAGAGAGAGAGTGAGAGAGAGTGGGTCTCGCCGGTGGCCAGGGGCAGGATAAACGATGTAACCCGAACCCAGCTGGTTATGGTTTGAGGGCATCGTCGTTGTTGTTCTCATGACTGCGACGTCGCCCAGTCGAAGGAGACATTAACGTGGTTAACCATGTCATTGCGATGACATGGACCTGACATCGGAGGCAAATGTAATCCACCTTGGGGACGAGCTTCATTTACTTGCATGTGCACCGAGAGACCACTGAAATTGATACGACACCAGACTCAGGGGAGGGCACACTGCACTGCCACCGATGGGTGGCTTTGTTTGGACTGACACTTGCTCGGAGGTGACAGCATTTGAATTCGGCCATCGGTGCTGACGGCATTTGATGTGATCAAGGGATAAAGTCGTTCGGAGGAGATTGGTAATCAAACGAGGAAATCAGTAATTTGGCTGAGTGTCACCTGGATTACAAAATTGGAAATGTAACCCGTTCGATTTGTCCAACAGGTGGATCCGAGGATACTTTCACTTGGAGCAGACTGTTGTGTTGCGTCCAAAACCAGACCGCACCCATCTGCGAAGCAATTTCCTCTCGCAGACTCGACACCTGTCGATGAGCCGCAAACAACGAGCATGCAACCACCGATGACAGATGACAGCTGACAGACAACCCAACCGCACAGCGCTGTTCGCCAAGGGTGGCGACACAATGCCGCTGTCATCAGCAGCCACACTCACCCATCCTCCAACCAATCGCGGTGCCGCGTTGCACTGACGTTTAAATTCAGTCACTCCGCGCAAGGCTTGCACTTGAATAATTTGCTGAAATTCCCCGCCGAGTGCGTGGCTGGAAGTGCTCCTCTAAGAGATTCGCCCCGCCAGACTTGCTACCACCCCTCTCCAGTTGCTCGAGCGTCTGCTGCTGAAGTGAAGAGATCTCTCCTTGTCACTTGATGAAATCTCTGCAACCCTCTGTTGTGTCAAAGGAGGCGAACCACAATTAAGTTGGCGGCAGCAACTTGAGGGAGCACGCTCGCGGCGCGGCGTTAAAGTGTGCGTGAGAAGTTGTAATTCGCAAGGAGACTACGTTCCGAATTCTGAAGATACACGCCACGACGAGATGTCTGGGGGCGCGGTCTGGGGGTGGTGGTGGATCTTGTCTGGCGGAGAATTGAATTTGAAACTTTATTTTTTTTTTTTCGTAAAGGCGAGGGTGACAACACGCAGCGTTAAGTTGATCCAGGTTTTCGTTTTCCTTTTGGCAACTCTGTGGGTTCAAGGTTGGCCTTGTTCATGATTGAATTCCAAAACAGATTTGTGGACTTTACTAATGGGAAAGGACAAGTTTGGGTCCATTCCGGGGGAGAGCAGGCGTTCTGTTGGAGGCACAGACACTGATTGGAAGAAGGAGAATAGCGTTCAGGGGCTCAAGGTGTAATGGGCGTTGTTGGTCTGTTGGAGGCCTTTCTGCCAATAAGTATCAGCACCTTTGGCAAAAGATGGGACAGGAACAAGTGGCATTTGCATTGGATATAGGCAGTTCGACGCACTTGCGAAGAAGCTACCACTCTTGGCCATGTCAAAGGCTAAATTAATAAGCCAGTTAAATTTCCAAAAGACGTTTACCATTATGGACTGGAGATGGATCAAGAACGGGGGCAGTGGTATTTGGAAACCGGGCAATCAGCACCAGCGAAAATCTATGCCAAACGAAAATCTATGCCGTACTCGAATCAATCTTGAAAGGATCTCTACCAACTGCGACAAAGCAAAAATGTCCGAAGGTAGAAAATCTAAGCTTGTGTCGGAACGCCTACAGAAAAGCTTTAAGAATTGAGCGGGAGAAACAGAGGAAAAGTGTGCTGAATACTTGGCAATACGGAGACAGAAGGTAATGAAATGGGAACTCTCTAGCTGGAAAGGGTGCATGTTCTTAAGCTATTAGACCTTGGCACAGGAACCCAAGACTCAAAACTGGAAAATATCCCAAGACTGAAAGACTGGAAAATGCTCACATGTTAACCCAAAGGATCTAAGGCCTATAAGCCTATCTTCCTTTCTTCTGAAGACATTGGAAAAATGGATCGACGTATTCATCCGACACATAGTCACAGACAAACTTTCGATCCCTCAGCATGCCTACAACAAGGGCAAATCTGTGGAAACAGCCCTGCACTTGCTTGTTGGCACTATAGAAAAATCCCTCGAGTTTAAGGTCACACACTGGTTTTGTTGATATCGAGGGAGCCTTTAATAACAGAGAACCCCACGCAAAAACCTCACCACTCAACAGACTCGTGATCGAAAAGCCTGTTGTGATTTTTATTCAATCAATTCCTCAATAACAGAGTGATAAGCTCGAAGCTTGGTGATACCACGATAAGCAGATCTGTGAAAGGAGGCACACCGCAGGGTGGTGTACTCTCCCCGCTACTGTGGGACATAGTGGTCAGCGAACTACTTGTGACACTTGAGGCGTCTGGGTGTAAGGTCATTGTCTATGCAGATGATGCTTGCCATAGCTGTATCTGGGAAAGATATATCCACGATCAGGGATATTATGCAATCTGACCTATCCAAGCTAGTGAAATGGGCTGGGGAGAGCGGCCTGGGCGTAAATCCGCAAAAAAAGCATCTAGTCCTCTTTACTATGACTTATAAAATCCCTAACTTTGACCCTCCCACACTATGCGGGACCCCCTTACTGCTAGGTTAGGGTTAGGTAAGAGGGCTGCTAGTGCATTCACCAGCACACTTAGACCATATTGGCCCATTGTGATACCCCTAGTCAGACTACTACCACTGATTGACCCAACGGCAAATGGTGACTGGACCAGATTTGAAATCCAGATAAAAGCGCATTAACGTTGCTTTTACTGGGATTCGAACCGGAGACCCCGCTAACCAGGGGCAGGCACTACAAACTTCGCCATCCAGCCGTTACCCCTTACTGCTAAGCGACAGCGCTAAATTCTTAGGCCTTATACTAGACACGAAGTTAAGCTGCAAGCTAAATATCCAGAAACGTGTCAAGAAGGCCCTCACGGCTCTCTACTCCTGTAAAATGGCCATTGGGCGTCGCAATTTGGTGGACCGGACTTGATAAGAAAATCAACAGCACCCCACTGGCATGTACAGAGGATGGCATGCGTATGCATTAGCGGGGCGCTAAGGACTACCCCCACCGAAGCACTAAATATACCATGCCACCGATAGAACATAGAACAAATTGGCAGACAGCTTGCATGGCGATCAGATTAAGATCGCTGAGCATTGGAAAGAACTGCAGTCTGGACAGTGGAGCATGCAGGGTTGAAGTCCACATTTGCAACCTTTTTGCAGTAATAGAGAGCCGTGACACGCCTTGTTGACAAGTTCCATGATTTTGAGCTCAACGATCCTCAACAGGTATAGCTCTTTGCCCATAGATACAGACCTCACTTTACCTAAGCCCCTCTTCGAGGAGGATTTCTCAACTGGCACACCGCCCAGATCTTACCGGGAGTCCGACCACCAGACGCTGGAAGGTCCACTGCGAATCTTCACAGATGGATCGAAGATGGATACATGTGTGGGTGCTGGTGTCTATTCCAAAGGATCTAAATTTCCAGCTATTTTTCGACCTACTAATCACAGTAGCGTCTTTCAGGCTCAAACTAATGCGATTGAGGAAGCCCTGTCCCGGCTAAAAGCATTGTAATATCGCGCACAGATATCGTCATCTGTTCCAATAGGCCAGGCAGCGATCATGTCTCTGAATTCAGTCACCTTTACCTCCAAGACTTCCCTTACTTGCCGCCTATCTCTTAACGAGATGACCAAGTATTTTAACATCCAACTTATGTGGGTGCCGGGACACTGTGACATTCCAGAGAATTGCGAAGCGGACGAACTCGCTTGAAAGGGCACAAGCTCCGTGCTCTTTCCGCGTGGAGACCCACCCTCCATGCCGATCGCTACTATAAAACAGCTGCTAAAGCTTGAAACGCTTGCCCAAACAAAGCGCAGATGGACATCTGGCACAGGATGCCTCATTACCAAACAGCTATGGCCTATGGTCGATCCCAAGCGATCGCGTAGCTTGATCAGATTAAGCAGGCCAAATGTCAGATCTCTTATTGGCGTTCTACTAACAGGGCATTTTGCCATCACAACTCACGCCTCTAGACTAGGCCTTCCTTACAATGATTCCTGTAGAAGCTGGTGGGACGAGGATGAGGAAGAAACCATCGAACACTTGCTATGTAGCTGCAGTGCTCTCTCATCCCGTAGATTCAGACTTCTCAGAGCCCATTTCTTTGTTAATCTACCTGAATTGAGCAGCATCAGAATCAGCCCTTCTCTTCGCTTTATAAGCAAGTACAAATTGGTTTGCGGAATAAGATCCGCGTGGTAACACAATATGCTGCTCGTATGCGCGGCAGTCAGCCACCTCAAACTTACCTAACCTAACCTAAGCTCATATTACGGACAAACCTTTTAGGCGCACAGTCCCCAAAAAACAGAACAATTTCTCACGATCGTGGATCTTGAATTGAAGTTCCATATATTCTATATTCCGTTTGGCGGACACTCTCCAACCCGGACGCGGACAGGGACAACATTTTTGCCGACGGCTTGGAAACTTTCGCATTTTTCTTTCGGACGTCGGAAATCCTGACAATGAAACCAGGTTATGCAGTACCGGGTACCTACTGAGATCCCAAGGAAACGAACAAATCCAGACAGTTTTGCCAAAAGGGGATTTGAATGGGAGGAGCTCTGGCAATCCAGAGGACAAATCTGGGGACTAACGTCGCCTAGACATTGGAGTAAAAACGACGGCTCCTTGACCCACGTTGAGCAAGAAGAGATCATAATCAATCCATCCCTCGTCTTCGAGAACTTTTAAAAAGGAAAGAGGAGAAAAAGAAGGTCAGTTTTTCGGAAGCCAAGTGCTCGATTGGACTCTATTTCCCGGTCGATCGTGATCGGGCGCCATTTCGATTCAAGCGACATCTGTCAGATGGGATTTGGCAATCATGGAGATCGATCACATTTTTCAACGTTGCACTCGAACATTTTTATATCTTGTTGAGATCATTAAAAAATTAAATTACGACACTAACCAGCAGCGGGCGTTTTGGAATTTTGGACAATTCAACGCTCAGCTGGTTTCAGTTTGACTGGGGAGCAGAGACAGGTTGGGCGCCACTGGAGGCTTTCTCTGGTCGTATTCAGGTATTTTTGCACGGCTTCAATCGCTGGCATCTTCTTCCTAGAAATCCCATTCCTTCCCTTATTTGTACGACAAGAATCCTAAAGCCTTCGCAATCTATCAACAACCCGCTTGTTGCGTATTATCTCAGAAATTCGATAAAAAGCAGCGAATTTCCTGCTGTTTCTTCCCCAATCTTAAAAATTCAAGTGGTTCCTTGGAAAAAAATTCCCTATCACCATGCCTTCAGAGGCATGACTCACTGAGCAGACCAAGTTCAAGTTCCCATGTTTCCTTCCCACAAACACTCCCATAATCGGCTGGAAACCAAATTGAAACACAATTCGATAAGATACAATCTACCGTTGATAAGCGGTTCCCTGGAATGACTCCATTTGTAAGCGTTCCCCTACCGGTTTTATTTGAATTGCTCCAACCTCAGTTCCTCGATAAACGTTATCCCCGCCGGCAATCAACACAACCGTGGTTTACGACCACCGCAGTCCACTTCCCCAGCAAGCTGTCCATAAGCTCACTTCCTCCTCGCCCTAACCAGGCGCACACATTCCGCTCCACCTTTGAGTATCCGCTCTTTCGCGATACGGATCTGAGACGAGGCCCGCAAAGCCTACTCAAAATTCCACGGCAGAGACCGAGCCGTGGAGAGACGTGCCGCCGAGACCCTTTGATGCAACCAAATTTGTAACACAGCCCACCCGGCGTCGGCGACCGCTCACCCGTTCAAGGCCGGCGACACTCGTCACGTTATCCGTCACACATCACAAAAAATCATCTAACTCTCGAAAACACACACACACATAGGCATCCACAGCAACAGCGGCGGGTTTCCACGGCGAATTTACGACCAATTTTCCCCCAGTGGTCACGAATATCTTTTTACGAGCGTCGCGGTGCCTTCAAAAGGCGGTTATTAAGTGTCGTGCGCCTATAAAGGAGCAGCTGCTATAAAATTTATGGGTTTTTCCACCGGTTTGGCGGTTGAGTTACGAGTGCACCTCGCATCGGCACCCGAGATGCATTCAGTTTTGAAAGAAAACACTTTTCGCCTTGAAGGTGTATTGCACCCGGCACTTGGACGTGCTGCGGCAACGGGTGTTTACCTTGAGGGGGAAAGGACTCTCTTGTGCTCGCTTTGCATCTTGGAAATGTGAAAAGCGGCGGAGGGTGGGTGGTTCGGGGACGGACTTGGGGATGAATGAAAAGCCTTTCTGTGGGCTGGGTGTGAAGACAAGCAGTGATGCGGATGCGCCTATTTAAGGGAAACTTTTGAGCGTTTAACGTGCATGGCTGGGATTTTTGGGGAATTTAAAGCTGGTCGGAGAATCGTGGGGTTTTTGGGGAGACCCTGCTACCAGCCATAGGCTCGTTTGGGGTGCTGTTTATGTTCCATATCGATTTTGATTGGGCGCCATTTTGGTTGGGATGCCAGTTCATCGTTTTAATTTTTTTGAAAGCCCTTCCTTAGATCGGCTCCCTCAGTCCTAATCTAGTCGGTGTCTCTCTTTCGTTTCTGGGTGCTTTTTATGTTCCAGGCAAGGATTTTGATTGGGCGCCATTTTGATTAGAATGACAGCTCTCAGTTTGCTTGACAGTCAAGAAAAGTGGTCGATAGCAATTTATTTTGAAGCATCCGAATTCACTTTTTCGAAAGCCTTTTCTTAGCCGTAAGGCCTTTTTCCTAACCTGAGACTTGCTTTAAATTCCCTTGGGTTTGGTTTTTATGTTCCAAATCGAATTTGACTGGGCGCCATTTTGGTCCGGACGTCAGTTCTTCGTTTGTGGTTGAAAGCAATTTATTCGAGACCACCCGAATCTACCTGAGTACGAATGAATAAGGACCTCCGTTCAAGATAAAACAAAAGTTCGAAGGATTAACCTTGTTGACTGATTACAACTGCCACTCATTTGGCAATCGGCTGACGCACACCCCTCAACCCGCCACCTGTCCACTGCCAGGACCCTTCGTAAGCCTGTCCCACGATCGAAAATAAGGCCGCTCTCTCTCTCTCTCTCTCCAGCTCCTACAGGAGCCTGAGAAAGCGACTGAAAGCCGAAAGGACGGCAAAAAACGGACGTATCCGCTTATATCGCTGTAATCCTGGGAAGCTTCTTACACAAAGTAATCCATTTCAGGCGTAATCATTGCGATTAACTTAATCACGCTTTGCTGCGTGTACGTCGTCCCAACCGCCGACCGCAGCCGCCCACGAACATCGACCGATTGTCCAATTGGCCTGCTTGCGGGCACAGAAATGAAATTCACATCAAAACCTCATTAACTCAGTCGGCATTCACTTGTCCAGCAGCTGATTTCGTTTGTCGCCTGGCTAGCGGCGGGCGCCATCTCCTCGTCCTTAATTTAATATCCGCATTGTTTGTTGCATCAGTTAACGCGTGTCGGAGGAGGAGGAGGAGCAACCACTGGGCAATCAAATTCTGCTGCGGACATCAATTCAATTTCACAATTAAACTCCGAGGTAAACATTTTAATTTACCAATGCACCGGGACGTGCCGTGGAGAGCTGGCGACACACTCGAACTCCGGACCGGGTCGGGAGGACTCACTTATGGATTTTAATTGAACCGCTGAAGGACTCTTTTACGCGTTTCATAGTCACTCTCTCCCTCTATCTGTGGCGACAAAGCACATCGGGGAGGTGTGAATGCGACGGATGGTGGCGGTGTGCGATGTTCTGGACGAAGGATAATTGAGGGAAATGGAGTCACAGCCGGTGACTGCGAGAGGAAAACAAACGGAACGACCTCACGCAGAGACGGAGCAGCGAATCGGACGGGAAACAATTTTTTAACGACATCCAATTTGCAGGATATTTTATTTTAGTGCTTGTTTAACAGTCCTGCTGGCCTTTTGTGCGTCTTTGGGTGTGGGGGAATTTAATTACATTTATGTGACAACGATTTTGTTCGCAGGCTTTCGCTGGTATTCCGATGGTCATTGGTATGCGTGCCGCCGGCAGCGGGATGTGGTTTTAATGCGTTTGCGGCGAGTGATCGTGATAGAATGGGAAGGAAATTGGATTTCCTTGGGGGTCCGGAAAGGTGTTCATTTTGATTCACAGGCAGTGTGACCTTTTGCTAGTCACTCGGACTGGATTGGTGGGGGTTATCGTTCCATGTCAAGTGGACATTCGCCAGGAAACTTCAGGCTATCAAAGAACTCCCTAAATAAGAAGACAGATGGAAAATAATTGGCTTGCAGACCTTAAGTTTCAGGCCTAAGGCAGCGTCAGCCATGTTTATCTGCGACATTATTAATTACCGTGAAGTTCCACCAATGAATGGATTGGATAAGGAATGTAGGAATGCGTCGACTGTCTTCTAGAGCTGTGGTACCTGATTCGCCGACCAATACGGGTGGTCCCAGAGCAACTTGGCGTTGATCTCTTTCATCTTACTCGACAGACGATAGACCGCTGCATCAACGGTCCACAGTTTAGGACATGGGCAACATTCCTGAAGGTAGAAGCAGTTTGACCTCTGTTGCATATTGGACGAAGTTCCTGCGCCCGAATTGGATCAATTTGTTGGCTAAGTATCTGTCTCGCAGTCGGTCAGTGCAACCATTCCTAATCCTCTGTCTATCGGTGAACAATGCAAGCAGTGTCCTTCCGTCGGGAGGGTAAGCTTTCACTAGATGCATATATTTTTGAAGAAGAGGCGAACCGAGCTGGTTCAGAAGATGATGATAAAACTAAGTATGTGCTGTCAACCAAAAAACGATCCGTCACACACCACCTAGGGCAAAAAGTCACAATCGACAGCTACAATTTCGAGGTAGTAAAGGAGTTTGTCTACCTCGGGGCAAAAGCGAACTCCACGAATGACGAGATCCGACGCAGAACCGCCTTTGGCAACGGGTGCTACTTCGGTTTGTCAAAACTCCTGACTCGAAGGACTATGATCATGCTCTACAAAACTCATATTTTGCCAGTCCTCCCATATGGAGCCGAAAGCTGGACGCTAAGCAAACCTTCGGAGCTGATTCTTGGTGCTTTCGAAAGAAAAATTCTACGTCGGATATATGGTCCCGTCTGCGAGGAAGGCGAATGGAGGGGAAGACACAACAACGAACTCTACGAGCTGTGCCAGGACGTGGATGAAGTGCGGAAGGCGAAAATCTACTGCACTGGCTCGACCACATCGAGCGCATGGACAACGATGCTCCAGCTAAGAGGGTCTTCTAATACGAGCCCAATGGTTCGAGAAGGAGGGGAAGACCGAATCTCCAGCTTCGTCTTGACGACTGGAAGCAGCGTGCACAGGACCGCCAGCAATGGATCAAACATGGGTCGCCAGCCTGATAAGTAAGGAAGTAAGCTATCCGTGCGTCATCTCACTTCAAAGACCCTGATTTCAAGCACAGCCCCTCTGATAAGTAAGTAAGTACAGTGGACCCTCCCTAACGAACTCCAACTCCCCCTAAGTCGAACAAATTCTGTCATCCCGTGATCTTCAGCAACACGCATGATCCACTTAAGATATAGTGTGGGCCATCGTGAGGTCACTCAATCCTCCGCCATCGACTCTGAATCATCAGGAGGTACGTTCAAGCGCAACGAGGCTAGTTTTGGCAACTTGGTGCAATCATCTTGTCTCGTGGTCACCTACCTAATGGAGTCGCATTCAAGGCAGTCCTCGGAAGTAGTGACGATGGAGACACGTGCCTGAGGCATAGCCCTTTCCGTTCGAATAAGCAGCTGCTCAACATTGAGTTCCTCGCGTACTGCCGTGGCTCTCACCCTCTTCCAGGACAAGTCACCGCCACATCGATGAATTCTCAGTTCGGCATCGGCTCAGCAGCTTCGCGAAGAGTTCCAAATTCCGTTGAAGTACATACTGCAACAACATCTAGACAAGGAAGACCGGAAAAAAAATTTCCAGGAGTGTGGAAGTAGAGCCAAAAAAGGAAAAATTCAAAGCTAAGAATAGAAAGAAGCCGTTCAAAAGCCGAAGTTGTTGAAAGGGTTGTCGAGTATTCTCTGAAAACGATTAAAAGGCTTAAAAAACTTGAGATATCGAATACCGTTAAACCATCTGAAAAAATCTAAAGAAGCCCTGGTCCTTAAAAAACTGACTTGAAACTCGCAAGACATCAATACAAGCAACTTCAAAAAAACGCAAAGGAAAGAAATGCCAATATCTACCCAGCTTAGTATTTTAAAAGCAAAACAAGAGTGTCATGCGACAAGTACCTTCTTGACTGTAACCGGAAGCTTATGTGAAGTCAAACTACAGTCATTGTTGGACTTAACAGTACGTTTGTCTGTCGCACATCTTGAAACTTTTGAGAATCAGATACAAAATGGTGATACCTTAGTAAGCTCGGGGAAATGGGGCTCTGATGGTAGATGGTAGACACTCGCGTTGCAAGCAAAACTCTTTGGTAAATCCTGAGGCAAGTGATACTGACATGCATAGTACCTTTAGCTGGTTCTAGTACTGAAAATATCTAGATGCATTCAAGGACATCTTAAAATAGGGTTAGAAGATGATGATGATGTTGAACCTTCATTCCAGCGCATCAGCACATATGGCCACGCTTGTTTATCTTAACGTGACTAGACTAGCTGACATATCTAGCTCGAACGGTTGCTGTTCCGTCTGTAAACTAAGTCACCCGAAAAAATAAGAAGCCTTGCCATCAAATGTCTCAATGTGAAACATTCCTCGCCTCGACTGGGCGTCAACATCCAGTCCTCACAAATAATGAAAAGAAGAGGTGACAAGACGCAACCTTGAGGAAGTCCAGCGCTTGTCGTTGATTCAGCACCGCCAACAGCTGCCACGGTTTGTGGATTGACACTGGATGGCCTTCAAAAGACGATCCTTAAAGCCCATAGTCGCGCAGAACTCTCCCGAGTTTACCGCGAGTAAATTCAATTATTTGGAGCCTTAGTTGTAAGAAGTGGGAACATATCGTCGAGAAAGGCTTAGGAACGTTCAACAAAGAAAAAAAAAAAAACTGAACAACAGAAGGACTTCCCGTTCGGCGTTGTCGAATTTTCAGAAGATTTTTAGACCTTTGCGAACTTGCAACAGATTTCTACTGAACTAAAGCCGAATGAAATGAATGAAGTCCTTCTTCTGAATTAACGCTGAAGTCGATGGGCGCAGAATTTGCAATCAATTTGCTTCGAGAAACACCGTCCTATGCAGGCAGACTTGACGTCTCGTCACTCGAGGGACTCGTGGACGTGACGCGCCACTTAACAATGTATCTCGAACCAAACGAATTCAATCTCAAAACCCACTCTCACAATCACAACCGATGTCCTCGCTCAGAATTGGACTGTCAACAGCAAGCGCAGTCAAGTGCCACCGGCTGAGGACGTCCAGTCAAAAATAAATTCACACGCAAAAGATAAAAAGATACACACCAGACGGATGGTGGTAGGTACTTACCGAATTGAGTTTCATCCAGCAGGGTTTTTTTGATTTCGTGCCCGTCATCCATTTCGATGTTCTCCAGTTCGGTGCGCCGCGGTGGCTTCTCCACCGGATTGACCTCGGTGAGGAGGCTCTTTTGCATTTCCATTATCACAGAGCCCTCGAGGACGGAGCCATTGTGCGACTTGTCCATCTTCGATGCAATCAGACCGTTCTCGCTCATCGTTGCGTCCTTTTGATACGTTTTGATGCGGCGGCAGTACCAGCAGATGACGAGGACAATCACAATCAGCAGGAGCACCAGGGTGATGGCCACTAAGCATATGATCAGCAGGAAATTCGATGACGAGTCAAAGCCATTGTCAGAGACGTCGGGCGTGGTGCCGGTGTAGCGGTCGAAGTCCACCCCCAGCTGCATGTTGGTCTCGTCCTTGCCGCCACGGTTCTCGGCCACGCACGTGTATGAGCCCCGGTCGGACGGCCGCACCCCGAATATGATTAGCTCGGCCATGAGGACGTTGCTGTTGTCGAGGGAGTTGGCCTCCACCGTGTAGCGGATCTGGAACCGCTGGTCGGAGGGGTTAATCGGTCGCTTGTTGTAGATCCACATGACGTCGGGCCGGGGGGAGCCCTCGACGCGGCAGGGCAGAGTGCTGTTCTCGCTGGTCGCCTCGATGTACTGGCCACGGCGGGGGTAGGTGATGCGCGGCCGGCAGGCGAAGTGGTCCGGTGGGACGTCGGGCCAGAGCTTGCCGCGCAGCTGCATCGGCTCGTGGCAGTCTGTGGGCGGCGTGTAGAGCCGTTCGCGGATGGCGAAGTCGCGGAACTCCTGCAGTTCGCAAGTGCAGTTCCAGGGGTTCTGGGCGAGCGACAGGTGCAGCAGCTTGGGGGTGGTGGCGAAGGTCTCCTTCTGCAGCACCGTCAGCTGGTTGGCCTCCAGGTAGACGGTCGAGAGGCTGGGCAGATGGCTGAACGAGTGGATCTCGACGCGTTTCAGGCGGTTGTGCTTGAACTCGACGCGCGACAGGAACGCCAGGTTGGCGAATAGGTTGTTCGGCAGCACCTCGATCTGGTTGTTGTTCATCACGAGGTTGCGCAGCTTCACCAGGCTCGAGAAGATGCTGGGGTGCAGGACGCGTATGAAGTTCTGCGACATGTCCAGCTCGATGAGGATGGTCAGGCCTTTGAGGGAGTCTCGGTTCAGCTCCTGCAGCGTGCAGTTGCGCATGAAGATCTTGTGCAGGTTCTGCAGGTTCGCGTCGATGAAGTGGTCGCGCTGCAGCTCGGCGATGAAGTTGTTCGAGAGGTCGACCACTTGCAGCTCGTTGCTGAGGTCCGTCGGCACGGTGCCCATCGACAGGTTCTTGCAGTCGGCCGCCTTCTTGCCGGAGACCCAGTGGCAGTGGCAGCTGCCGCAGCTCTCCAGCCACTCCGTTTCGCCGCTAGCGCCGACGAAGAACAGCAGCACCACCAGCTGCACGATCAGCAGCTGCCCGGGGATCCGGTAGTGGCGGTGTGTGCTTCTGTGGCGACTGCTCGCTCGGCTGTGGATGCTGTCCATGGTACAGTGGGTCTGCGTGTGTATCGTGGGGGGTTCGGTTTGTCACTGGCGAAGATCGCGCTCTTCCTCTTCGGCTTGCTGTAGTGATTCGCTGCTTCTGCTTGTTGCTGTGTCTCTTCTTCGGTGTGTGGGTTATCTTCTTGTTATCCTTGAGGGTCGCTTTGATTAATTGTCATGTCCCTTGCGTACTGCATTTGGGTTGCGGTTGTGCGGGGGCTGCTCGTCGCCGTCGTCCTCGTCTATTGTGCGCTGTCGGGCTTGGATTTACAACTTGTAATTAGCATAAAAATGTAACTGTAACGAGAAGAGGGATGAAAAATGTTTTGATTAATGACTTCATTGTTGGTCGCTTGTAACGGGGGGTGGGGAGGAGATGTCGCGCGGGTGGTTCTGGTCTTACTTGCTACCCTCCACCCGCCATCCGCCAGCCTGCGGTTCTGTAACCACTGATGCAGCAGAAAGGAAAAAAAACTAATTTAACTCGCAGCGGCGACGGGGGCGAGCTGAGTGAAATATGATTGAATAGTCAAGACCAGTGCGGAGTGTAACAATGCAGCGAAATTTACGATCTCCTTTGGCTGGGAATGATTGTGTCGCTGTGCAATGGACGGCCAGTGGAACATGACCAATGACCGGAGAAGCAGAGGAATATGCAAATCGCCTGGGGTTTTGCGGTTGGGCATAACAAATCTGAGGGATGGCTCGCTGGCGCTGTGAGCTCCATTTCGAGCGGAGGACGACTGACCGATAAATAAGAGGCCAAGGCTCTCCGCTGTGCTGAGCCATAAAAACTGATTAACTGGCCATAAGTCAATCGGGGCCACGGGCTTAGCGGACCACGGAAAGAAGAGATGAGACACGGAACTGGCAAATGGATGTGAGTTGTGGCCTTTCTTTCCTTTTTCGAGCGAGACTGACTGACGGGAGATGGAAAGTTGAGATCGGAAAAAAAAGGCGGGAGGGAGGATGTTGATTATTCTTCATTTGACTCCCGTCGCAGTTGGACATTTTAATGGAGTGCAATGAGCATGGTTGGTGTGGAATTTGCCAGGATTTGTCGTCCCTTGGGGGAGGAACACTGAGTCACGAGAGCAATTACGGCTTGACGGCTGTGAGAGAGAAAAAAATGATAGTGTTGCTATTCTTGGCTTATTGAATGTTTAATGCTTTGTTACAAGGATGAGACGAGGATGGCTACAAGGCCATTCAAAAAGTTCAAGTCTGTTGTTTTGTAGCTAATGTTAGGGAGTGTATGAGAATTTGGATTGGGGCTTCAGATTTGAGAGAGGAGAGAGGAGAGAGGAGAGAGGAGAGGAGTGAGGAGTGAGGAGTGAGGAGAGAGGAGAGAGGAGAGAGGAGAGAGGAGAGAGGAGAGAGGAGAGAGGAGAGAGGAGAGAGGAGAGAGGAGAGAGGAGAGAGGAGAGAGGAGAGAGGAGAGAGGAGAGAGGAGAGAGGAGAGAGGAGAGAGGAGAGAGGAGAGAGGAGAGAGGAGAGAGGAGAGAGGAGAGAGGAGAGAGGAGAGAGGAGAGAGGAGAGAGGAGAGAGGAGAG